>JAKCPB010000150.1:15000-183338 GCA_021442155.1 Cymbidium sinense
TTGGTGATTCTTCTATGTTGAGCTCTTTTATTTTTGTTTCTTGTAATAGAGCTAGAAGGAATGTTCTTTTGGACAATTTGAGAAGTTTTGCTTTAGCTATAAATAAACCTTGGCTTGTTGGGGGTGATTTCAACACTATACTTTCTTCCTCTGAAAGAAGGAGTGGTTGCTCTCCCAATATTCATTCTATGGAAGAATTTTCTAATATGATTCTTGATTGCAACCTTATTGACATTGGTTTTACTGGATCTAATTACACATGGCACAACTCTAAACTTTGGCAACGCCTTGATAGAATCCTTTTTAACTCACATTGGATGAATCAATGACCTCTTAAACTAATAATAAACTTAAAAAACTAAACTAATAACCTAATAAACTAATAACTAACTAACTAATAATAACTAAACTAATAAACTAATAACTAACAAATAATAACTAACTAAATAACTAACTAAAACTAATAATAATAATAACTAAATAATAATAATAACTAAACTAATAAACTAATAATAACTAATAAAACTAATAAAACTAATAACTAACTAAATAACTAATAATAAAACTAATAAAACCAAAAACTAAACCTAAATTAATAAACTAAAACCTAATAACTAAAATAAAATTAATAACTAATAAAACAAAAAATAATAATCAAATAAACTAATAAAATAATAATAATAAACTAAAAAAAAATAACTAACTAATAATAAGTAATAACTCATAATAATAAACTAATAAATAACTAAACTAATAATAACTAACTTAATAACTAATAATAATAACTAAATAACTAACTAAAAACTAAAATAGTAAACTAATAAACTAATAAATAAACTAACTAAACTAATAACTAAACCTAATAACTAATAAACTAAAACTAACTAATAATAATTAAACTAATAAACTAATAATAAAACTAAGAAAAACTAAATAAACTAATAACTAAACTAAAAACTAATAATAATAACTAACTAAGTAATAACTAATAATAAATTAATAAAATAACTAAACTAATAATAAATAATAATAATAACTAACTAATAAAACTAAAACTAATAAAACTAATAACTAAAAAACTAATAAACCAAAACCTAAAACAAATAAACTAATAATAACAATAATAAAACTAATAATATAAAAAAATAAACTAATAACTAATAACTAATAATAAAATAAATAATTAATAATTAACTAATAACTAAACTAACTAATAAAAAAACTAATAAATTAAAACTAATAACCTAAACTAATAACTAACTAATAATAAACTAACAAACTAATAATTAATAATTACTAACTAACAAACTAATAACTAATAATAATAACTAACTAAACTAATATAACTAATAATAACTAACTAATAAACTAAATTAATAACAAACTAATAAAACTAATAACTACTAATAACTAATAATAAACTAATAAACTAATAACTAACTAATAATAATAACTAATTAATAATAACTAATAAATAAATAAAAAACTAACTAAAACTAAAAACTAATAACTAATAACTAAACTAATAAATAATAATAATAAACCTAATAAACTAAAAAATAATAAACTAATAAACTAAACTAATAACTAAAAAAAAATAATAATAAAAATAACTAAACTAAATAGCTAATAAAACCTAATAACTAAACTAATAAACTAATAAATAAATAGTTAATAATAAAACTTACTAATTAATGACTAATAATATTAACTAATAAACTAATAACTAATAACTAAAATATTAAATAATACTAATAATAATAAATAATTAATAACTAATAAAGCTAATAATAAAAACTAAATAATAAACTAAATAACTAATTAAAAACTAAAAACTAAACTAATAACTAATAAACCTAAAAACTAATAATAATAAACTAATAACTATAATAACTAACTAATAAACAAAAAAAAACTAACTAATAAAAAAAATAATAACTAAAAAATTAAAAAAACTAATAATTAATTAACTAATAACTAAACTAATAAAAACTAAAAACTAAAATAATAATTAAACTAATAATAACTAATAACTAAAGACTAAATTAATAAAACTAATAACTCATAAATAAACTAAAACTAGTAAAACTAATAATAATAAAACTAACTTATAATAACTAATAAAACTAAGAAGAAAACTAATAATAACTAAAAACTAACTAAACTAAATAACTAAAATAATAAAAACAAATAAACTAACTAATAACTAAACTAATAACTAAATAACTAACTAATAACTAAAATTAATAATAACTAACTAAATAATAAAATAATAACTAAACTAATAATTAAATAAACTAATAAACTAACTTACTAACTAATAGAACAAATAAAAGCTAAAACTAATAATAATAATAATAATAATAATAATAATAATAATAATAATAATAATAATAATAATAATAATAATAATAATAATAATAATAATAATAATAATAATAAATAGCTAAACTAATAAAACCTAATAACTCATAATAATAATAATAACTAACCAATTAATAAACTAATAAAACCAAATTAATAAAACTAATAATAAGCTAAACTAATAATAACTAACTAAAAATAATAATAACTAATAATAATAAATTAATAACTAAAAAACCAACTAACTAACTAACTAAGTAACTAAAAAACTAAACAAAACTAACTTATAATTAAACCTAAACCTAAACCTAATAATAATAAACTAAATAAATAACTAATAACCTAAACTAACTAACTAATAATAATACTAATAACTAATAATAAACTAAATAACTAATAATAACTAAACTAATATTAATAATAAACTAATAAATTATAAAACCAAATTAACTAATAAAACTAAACCTAATAATTAAAAAAAACTAATAACTAACTAATAACTAACTTAATAAACTAAACTAATAATTATAATAACTAAAACTAATAATGATAACTAATAACTAAAACTAACTAATAAAATAAATAATTAACTAACAATAAAATAAAAACTAAAAACTAAACTAATAACTAAAAATCTAAACTAACTAATAACAAACTAATAAAAATAAAATAATAACTAATAAAACAAAACTAATAATAACTAATAACTAAAACTAATAACTAATAATAATAACTAACTAAATTAATAACATATAATAACTAATAAACTAATAATAACTAAAAACAACTAATGAATTAATAACTAATAAAATAAAAACTAAAAACTATCAACTAATAAAAAACCTGATAATAATAACTATAATAACCAACTAATAACTAAATAACTAATAACTAACTAATAATAACTAAAAACTAAAACTAATAATAAGTAACAAAAACTAATAACTAATTAAAAAAACTAATAAATAATAATAAAACTACTAACTAAAAGAACTAATAACTAACTAATAAAACTAATAATAACTAATAATAACTAAACTAAACTAATAAATAATAAAATAATAACTAATAACTAAAATTAAACTAATAAATAATAACAAATAAACTAATAAAACTAACTAATAATAAAACTAATAATAACTAATAACTAATAATAATAATAATAACCAAATAATAATAAATAAAAACTAATAATAATAAACTAATAAACTAAAAACTTAAACTAAAACCTTAAAAACTAATAAATAATAAACCTAATAATAATTAATAAAAACTAACCTAAAAACTAACTAATAGCTAACTAACTAATAATAAACTAAAAAACTAACTAATAATAATAATAACTAATAAAAACTAAAAACCTAAACTAATAAACTAATAATTAATAATAAATAACTAATAAACAAAACCTAAAAAACTAATAACTAATAAAAAACTAATAACTAACTAATAACTAACTAATAACTAAACTAATAACTAAAACTAATAACCACTAAAAACTAATAAATAACTAATAATAAAAACTAATAAATTAAACTAATAATAACTAATAATAATAATAAAAAATAATAATAACCTAAAAAATAAAACTATAAACTAATCAAACTAATGAACTAAACTAATCAAACTAATAATTAATAAACTAATAAAAACTAAACCTCATAATAAAATAAACTAACTAAATAAAAACTAACTAATAAAATGAAAGCTAACAAACTGACTAATAATAATAATAATAATAATAATAAACTAATTAATAAAGCTAACTAAAAAACCTAATAACTAAATAAAACTAATAGAAACTAAAAACTCAAACTAAATAAACTAAATAAACTAAATAACTAATAGCTAATAATAATAACTAAAAAACCTCAAAACTAAAACTAAAACTAATTAATAATAACTAATAAAACCTAAATAACTAATAAACCTTAACTAATAACTAATAATAACTAACTAAAAACCTAATAACTAAATAATAATAATAATAAAACCTAAAAAATTAAATAATAAACTAACAAATAAAACTAATAAAACTAATAAACTAATAAACTAATAACTAATAAAACCTAATAACTAAACTAATAATTAATAAAACTAATAATAATAAACTAATTAACTAACTAATAAATAATAACTAAATAATAAAAACCTAAAATTAAAACTAATAACTAAACTAAAAACTAATTAATAATAACTAAATAAAACTAAAACTAAAAACTAAAACTAATAACTAATAACTAATAATAATAAACTAATAAAACTAATAACTAATAAAATAACTAACTAATAAATAAAAAACTAAAAACTAATAAACTAATAAATAACTAATAACTAATAAAACCTAACTAATAAACTAATAAACTAACTAAAACTAATAACTAATAATAACTAACTAAACTAAATAACTAATAATAACTAAACTAAAACTAATAATAATAACTAAACTAATAACTAATAAATAATAAAACCTAAAAACTAAAACATAAACTAAATAATAAACCTAATAAACTAAAAACAAATAATAACTAATAATAACTAAAATAAAATTAATAATAACTAAGAAACAAATAATAAAACTTAAATAATAACTAAACTAACTAACTAATAAAACTAACTAGCTAATACCTAACTAATAAAAAAACTAATAATAAATAATAATTAACTAACTAAATAAATAACTAATAAAAACTAAATAAAATAAAAAACTAAAACTAATAAAACTAATAAAACAAATAAAACTAATAAAATAAATAAAACTAATAAATTAGTAACTAAATAATAATAACTAAAACTAAATAAACTAACTAAACAAACTGAACTTAAAACTATCTAAACTAAACTAATAACTAAACATAAATATATATTAACTAATAACCAAACTAATAACTAACTAATAATTAAAATAACTAAAACTAATAAACTAACTAATAACTAATAACTAAACTAATAAACTAATAAACTAACTAATTAATTACTAACTAATAACCTAACTAACTAACTAATAAAAACTAAACTAAACTAAAAACTAATAACTAACAAACCTAAAATAACTAACTAATAAAACTAATAATAATAAACTAAACTAATAACTAAACTAATTAATAATAATAATAAATAATAGCTAATAAAACTAACTAAACTAATAACTAAAACCAATAACTAATAAAAACTAATGAAAACTAATAAACTAATAACTAAATTAACTAATAAAAACTAACTAATAATAACTAAACTAATAAACTAAATAACTAATAAACTATTAACAAACTAACTAATAATAATAAAACTAAACTAATAAAAACTAATTAAACTAATAATAATAACTAATAATAAAAATAACTAATAATTAATAAACTAATAAATAATTAACTAAACTAACTAATAACTAATAATAAATAAAACTAATAATAACTAATAAAACCTAATAAATAAAATTGATAACTAATAATAATAATAATAAAACTAACTAAACCTAACAATAACTAATAACTAATAAACTAATAACTAATAACTAATAACTAAATAAAACCTAATAACTAAACTAATAATAAAACTAAATAACTAAATAACCTAAAAAAACTAAACTAATAACTAACTAAAATTAACTAATTAAAAATTAATTACTAATAAAAAATTAATAAACTAAAAACTAATAACTAATAACTAACTAACTAATAACTAAACTAATAACTAAAAAAACTAATAACTAATAATAAAACTAATAATAATAATAACTAATAAATAACTAAACTAATAATTAATAATAAAAATAATTAATAATAAATAAAACCTAATAACTAAACTAATAATAACTAATAACTAAACTAATAACTAATAATGATAAACTAATAAAATAATAACTAATAACTAAAAATAATAAATAAAAACTAACTAACTAATAATAACTAACAAAAACTAATAACTAATAAACTAACTAATAATAACTAGCTAATAACTAAACTAATAACTAATAATAAAACTAAAAACTAAAAAACTAAATAACTAATAACTAATAACTAACTAAAAAACTAAATAATAACTAAACTAATAACTAATAACTAATAAATAATAATAACTAACTAATAATAACCTAATAAATAACTAAACTAACTAACTAATAATAATATTAACTAAGAAATAACTAATAATTACTAAACTAATAACTAAAAACTAATAATAACTAACTAATAATAATAACTAATAACTAAACTAATAATTAATAAGTAATAAAAACTTAACTAATAACTAAATAATAACTAAAATTAATAACTAACTAAAACCTAAACTAAAACCTAAACCTAATAAAACTAATAAACTAATAATAACTAAAACTAAAAACTAATAATAATAAACTAAATAACTAATAAAACTAAAAATAAAAACTAAACTAAAACTAAAGTAATATTAACCTAAATAATAACTAATAGAAAAATAAAAAAATAATTAATAACTAATAACTAATAAAAAAATAAGAAAATACTATAAACTAACTAATAAATAAATCTAAACCTAATAACTAAACTAATTAACTAACTAACTAACTAAAAAATTAATAATAAAACTAAACTAATAACTAATAAAAAACTAAACTAATAACTAAACCTAATAAGTAAAACTAAAACTAATAACTAATAACTAAAACTAACTAATAAAACTAATAACTAAAACTAATAATAATAACTTAACTAATAATAATAATAATAAAAAAACTAACTAAAATAATAATTAATAACTAATAATAATAATAATAAAACTAATATCTAACTAAAATAATAACTAATAACTAATAAACATAATAACTAAACTGACTAATAACCTAACTAAACTAAAAACCAATAAAACCAATGACTAATATAACTAATAACTAAACTAACAACCAAATCAACTAATAAACTAATAACTAAATAACTAACTAATAATAAATAACTAAAACCTAAAACCTAAACCTAATAATTAAAATTCTAAACTAATAAAACTAATACAAATAATTAATAATAACTAAATAATAACTAACTAAACTAACTAACTAATAACTAATAACTAGTAAAAACTAATAAACTAAAAAAACTAAATAACTAAACTAATAAAACTAAACCTAATACCTAACTAAATAATAAACTAATAAAACTAACTAAAACTAAAAATATGATAACTAAACTAAACTAATAATAACTAATAATAACTAACAATTTAATAAACAAACTAATAAAAACTAAACTAAAAACTAAAACTAACTAACTAATAAACTAATAAAACTAAAAAACTAACTAATAATAATAATAATAAACTAAACTAATAACTAACTAACTAAACTAACTAATAATAATAAAACTAAAACTAATAAACTAATAATAATAACTAACTAACTAATAAAAAAAAGTAATAATAAAAATAATAAACTAATAAAACTAATAAACTAAAAACTAACTAATAAAACCTAAACAAATAATTAATATCTAAATAAAACTAATAAAACTAATTAAAATTAAGTAAAACTAATACTAATAACTAAATAAAATTAATAATAAATTGATAACTATATAACTAATAAACTAAAAACTAAACTAAAATAAAACTAATAAATCTAATAACTAATAATAAAATTAAACTAGTAATAATAATAATAATAGCTAAATAACTAACTAACTAAACTAATAAACCTAGTAACTAAAACATAATAACTAAAACTAATAAACTAATGATAATAACTAATAATAAAAACTAACAAAACTAATAATAAAATAAATAATAAATAAAAAACTAATAAAATAACTAAACTAATAAATAATTAAACTAACTAATAATAACTAAAATTAAAAAACTAACTAATAATAAACTAAAAACTAACTAATAATAATTACTATTAACTAAACTAAGAAAATAATAATAATAACTAATAAAATAACTAAACTAATAACTAATAACTAAAACAAATTAATAACACTAAAATAAATAATAACTCAAACTAAATAACTATCTAATAAACCTAATAACTAATAAACAAAAATAAACTAAACTAATAAAATTATAAAACCAAAAAACTAATAAACTAATAAACTAATAACCAATAATAGCTAATAATAACTAACTAATAATTAACTAACTAAAAAAACCTAACTAAAAACCTGAACTAATAACTAAACTAATAACTAACTAATAAAATAATAAATAGACTAAACCTAATAATAATAACTAAAAACTAATAATAACTAAACTAATAACTAACTAAAAATAAATTAATAAAAACTAATAAACTAATTAATAATAATAACTAACTAATAACTAATAAACTAACAACTAAACTAATAACTAATAACTACTAATAACTAAATTAACTAATAATAATAATAATAACTAAAAAACTAACTAACTAGCAAAACCTAAAACTAATAAACTAATAACTAACTAACAAACTAATAATAAACTAATAAAACTAATAAACTAATAACTAAACAATAACTAATAATAACTAAAACTAAATAACTAAACTAATAATTAAATAATAACCTAAACTAACTAAAAACTAAAAAAATAAATAAACTAAAACTAATAACTAATAAAAACTAAATAACTAAATAACTAAACTAATAAACTGAACTAATAACTAAAAAAACTAACTAATACCTAATAATAATTACTAATAACTAATAATAACTAATAACGAACTAATAATAACTAATAACTAAATAACTAAAAAAACTAACTAACTAATAATAAGTAATAAAAAGATTAATAAAACTAATAAATAACTAAACCTAAACTAATAAAACTAATAATAAAAAACTAATAAATTAATAACTAATAATAACTAATAAAAATAATTAAAAATTAACTAACTAAAACTAATAACTAATAAAACTAAACTATTAAACAAATAAACTAATAACTAAAAGCTAAAAGCTATAAACTAATAAACTAAACTAATTAATCATAACTAATTAAACTTAAACTAATAACTAACTAAACTAAATAACTAAACTAATAACTAACTAAAATAAACTAAACTAAAATAAACTAAACTAATAACTAACTAAAAACCTAAAAATTAAACTAAAACTAATAACTAATAATAACTAACTAAAACCTAAATAACTAATAACTAATAAAACTAATAAATAAATAACTAAATTAATTAAAACTAATAAACTAAACTAAATAATGATAACTAATAACTAAATAATAAAACTAATAACTAATAACTAATAAAACTAATAACTGATAATAACTAACTAATAAAACTAACTAACTAATAACTAACTAATAAGTAATAACTAATCACTAATAAACTTATAAAACTAACTAATAAATAACTTAACTAATAAAAAAACTAATAAACTAAGTAATAACTAACTAAAACTAACTAATATATTAAATTAATAACTAACTAATAAAACTAATAACTAAATAACTAAAAAACTAAATAAATTAATAACTAATAATAACTAAACTAAAACCTAATAAAACTAATAACTAATAACTAAACCTAAAACTAATTCTAATAAACCTAATAATTAAACTAATAACTAACTAATAAACTAATAAATAAACTAATAATAATAAATAATAATAAACTAAAACTAATAAACTAACTAAACTAACTAAAATTAAATTAATAACTAACTAATAAACTAAAACCTAATAAACTAATAATAAAACTAAAAATTAACTAATAACTAAACCTAATAACTAATAAATTAAATAACTAAAAACTAATAAACTAAAACTAAATAACTAATAACTAATAACTAAACCTAAACCTAAAATAATAATAATAAACTAACTAACTAAAAACTAATAACTAAACCTAAACCTAAAATTAATAATAATAAACTAACTAACTAAAAACTAATAACTAAACTAATAAATATACTAACTAATAATAATAATAATAATAATAATAATAAATAATAAATAATAAAACTAAACCTAATAAACTAATAAACTAATAATAACAAACTAATAATAAATAACAAATAATAATAATAAATAAATTAATAACTAATAATAACTAACTAATAACTAAAACTAATAACTAATAATAAATTAATAATAATAACTAATAAAACTAACTAAACTAATAACTAAACTAAATTAAAAACATCATAACTAAAAAACTAAACCTAGTAATAACTAATAATTAAACAAATAATTAAACTAAATAACTAAACAAATAAACTAAACTAATAACTAAACTAATAATAACTAAAAACTAATAACTAACTAAATAATAAGAAAACTAAATAAATAACTTATAGCTAATAACTAAATAACTAATAATAATAAACTAATAAAGCTAATAGCTAATTAATAATTAAAACTAAAAAACTAACAAATAACTAATAACTAATAAAAACTAATAACTAATAAATAATAATAACTAATAAACTAAACTAATAACTAATTAATAACTAAATAAAATTAAAATAATAACTAAATTGAATAACTAAAACAAATAATAACTAATAATAACTAAACTAAAACAAATAAACTAATAATAACTAAAAGCTATCTAAATAATAATAAACTAACCTAAGACTAATAACTAACTAACTAACTAAAAACATAATAACTAAACCTAATAAACTAATAAACTAATAACTAATAATAATTAAACTAATAAACTAATAAACTAATAAAACTAAAAACCAACAAAACTAAAAAACTAACTAAACTAAAAAAAAATCCAACTAATAATAACGAACTAATAATAAAAAATTAACCAAATAAAAATAAACCAATAAACCAATAAATAATAACTAATATCTAAAACAAATTAACTAAAGAAAACCAAAACCAACTAACAATAACCAATCAAAAGTAAAAAAAAAACTAATAAACAGTAATCCAACAATAAACATAATAATAATGACTAAATAATAATAATAATAATAATAATAATAATAATACAATAATACACAATAATAATAATAATAATAATAATAATAATAATAATAATAATAAAATAATAATAAAATTAATAACCAATAAACCAATAACTAACCACTAATAATAATAAAAAAATAAAGTAACTATCCAATAATAAATAATAACCAATAAACATAATAATAACCAAATACAAAACCATATAAATAAATAAACTAACTAACCAAAATAATATAACCAAAAAAAAAAACCTAATAACCAACTATAAAACTAAATAAATAATAACCAACATTAACTAATTAAGTAAATAACAAATTAAAAACCAATAAACCAATAATAACTACTAAATTATAAACTAATAAACAAAACCTAACTAATAACCAATAACTAACTAAACAATAATACCCAATAATAACCAATAACTAAAAAAAACTAAAAAACTAATAATACCAAACTAATAACCAATAACTAAATAAACAAAACTATATAATAACCAAATAAAATCCACAAGTAATAAAACTAATAAGAATAATGATAATAATCTAATAACTAATAAAAACTAATAACTAATAACTAATAAAAACTAACTAAACTAATAAACTAATAAATTAAATAAATAAAAACTAAACTAAAAAACTAATAGCTAAAAACATAATAACTAATAATTAAATAATAACTAATAACAACTAATAACTAAAAACCAATAAAAATAATAAAAACTAAATTAAATAATAACTAATAACCAATAAACTAATAACTAATAACCATAAACCATAAACTAAAAACTAATAAAACTAAACCAAAAAATAACAAAGTAATAACTAAGAACTAACAAAACTAATAATAAAACTAATTAAGAATAATAATTAAACTAATAATAAATAACTAAACTAATAACTAACAATAATAATAACTATAACCAATAACTAACCAAAATAATAAAAAACCTAAACCAATAACCATAAAATTAAAATAAACTAAAATAAAAACTAAACCTAATACCAATAAATTAAAATCTAAACTATTAATAATTTAATAAACCTAAAACTAATAATAAACATAAAATAACATTAATAAATTAATAATAAAATAAATCTAA
Source organism: Cymbidium sinense (assembly GCA_021442155.1). Classification (NCBI taxonomy): domain Eukaryota; kingdom Viridiplantae; phylum Streptophyta; class Magnoliopsida; order Asparagales; family Orchidaceae; genus Cymbidium; species Cymbidium sinense. The sequence continues at coordinate 27,350 of JAKCPB010000150.1, forward strand.
TAAATAATAATAACTAAATAATAAAAATAAAACATAACCAATAAACTAATAATAACTAAAACTACACTAATAAAAATAAACTAATCAATAACTAAAATAAAATAATAAAAAACTAATAACTAATAATAAACCAATATTATAAATAATAAATAAACCAAACCAATAAGTAAAATGACCAATAACTAAATAATAACTAAGTAAAACTAATAACTAATACCAAAACCAACAAACTAATAACTAACCAAACTAATAACTAAACTAAAACTAATAACAAAATAACAAAAACTAATAAACTAATATAAAGTCATTATACCAACTAACTAACCACAAATAAATAAATAAAACACAATAACTAACTAATAACCACAACTAATAATAATAATAATCAAATAATCTAACTAACTAAAATAAAAATAATCTAATAACCCTAAAACTAAAGACCACACAAACAACAAAAAAAAAAATTTCAATAATAACCAAAAAACTAAAACACTAATTGACTAATAAACTACCATAACTAACTAAAATTAATAACTAAAAAACTAAAAAAATTAAAACTAACTAATAAAAAACTAATAAAATAAAATAATAACTAAATAATAACAACTAATAAAACAAAATAACTAACTAACTAATAAAAAACTAACTAATAATAAATAACTAAATAAAAAACTAGTAAAACTAATAAAAAAAAATCTAATAATCTAAACTATTAAAAATAACTAAATAAAGCTAATTAATAACTAACTAAAACATAATAACTAAATAACTAATAGCTAAACTAACTAATAATAATAAAAATATTAACGCCCTACCGGGTGCAAGTAGGATGGGAGAGTGTGCTGACCCCAAATATCTGGAGGAAAGCCCAAACTGGGGAGCCTTACCTTGAGGGTACAAATGGTAGGTGTTAGCACAACATGGACAACATGGGCAACCTGGGGATGGAGAACTATAAACTCATCGCCAAGACATCAAAACTATAATCAAGCCATTTGAGCTTTCCTCTTAAGTGAGGACAAATCTGAAATAGAGGGTAAGTCTACCCTAATGATCGGCTTCTGCTCGGCCACCTTCTTCCTGCTGATTATGGTGAGGGGAATGCCCTACAAGTGAGCTTGGCCCCCTCAAATCCCTGGCTGAAATGGATCAAGTGGGTATGGTCTAGATAAGAGAAGTCAGCCTGATCTAGAGCTAGATCTAGAAACCGACAAATTTTTGAGAACCGCCATCAGACCGACTATAGTAAACTGAAACTAAAATTTACTTGCATTGACTGAAAAGGATCTGCAATGAGAAATAAACTTGTATCAATTTTCTGCCTCTCAGATTTTGAATTTTGAATTTGAAAATTTGAACCACATCCAACAACTTGAAGTGTTATGGGCTTCAAATAAATTTGGAAAGATTGATTGAAACAGAATTTGAATATGAATCCAAACTCCAACAAATTTAGGTATCTTGAAATCTGGATTCAAAATTTTTGATAGGATGCTTCCAAAGGTTCATTTATGTTTTGAATTTGAATTTTTTTGGGATTTTAAGGACCCTTCCCTTTAACAAATTTAGGTATGTTAAAGTAAGGGTCAAATTAGTATTTTTGTTTTGTTTGATTATTTTGGAATTTTACTTAGCAAATTTAGGTATGCTAAGTGAAGTAAAAGTGATTGTTTCTTTTTTTTATTTTTGTTTTGTTTTGATTTTTGGAAAATTTTGGAATTCATACTTAACAAATTTAGCTATGCTTAGTAAAGAATCCAAGTGTATTTTGTTTAATTTTTGAGGATTCTGCATTTAGTCATGCTAAGAAAAATACTATGTGTTTCATTCATTTGGAATGTTTTGATTTCTTTTGAGGGTAGGATCCGAGCAAATTTGGTATGCTAAGGGATCCTAAGGTGCTTCATTTTGATTTGATGTGTTTTGAAAGTGAGATTCAACTTTAGTAAATTTGCATGCTAAAGATTAAATCCCACTTTTTTTGTGAAATGGAAATTTCACTTAGCAAATTTGAGTATGCTAAAATGAAATTCCAAATTATGTGTTTAAAATTTTGATTTCTTTTTTTTGAAAATTTTGAAACTTCTCTTAGCAAATTTGGTATGCTAAGGGAAGAAGTTCCAAAAGGTGTTTGAATGTTTTTGTTTTGACTTTCGAAACTTTACTTACCAAATTTGAGTATGTTAAGTGAAGTTCCAAAATATGTTCTGAAAAGTTTTGAATTTTTGATTTGGAGACTTCACTTAACAAATTTGGGTATGTTAAGTACGATTCCAAATGTGCTTTGAAAATTTTTGAAATATGATTGTTGATTTTGTTTTTTTAATTTGGAAACTTCACTTAGCAAATTTGATTATGTTAAATGAAATTCCAAATGGATGTTTGAAAATTTTTTGAAATATGATTGTTGATTTTGATTTTGGATTTGGAAACTTCACTTAGAAAATTTGAGTATGCTAAATGAAATTCCAAATGTGTATTGAAATTTTTTTTGAATTTTGGGATTTGGAGATTTCACTTAACAAATTTGGGTATGTTAAGTGAGGTTCCAAAATGTGTTTAGAAAATTTTGAAATATGATTGTTGATTTTGATTTTGGATTTTGGAAACTTTACTTAGCAAATTTGATTATGATAAATGAAATTCCAAATATATGTTTGAAATTTTTTTGAAATATGATTGTTGATTTTGATTTTCTTGAATTTGGAAACTTCACTTTACAAATTTGATTATGATAAATGAAATTCCAAATTTATGTTCAAAATTCTTTTGAAATATGATTGTTGATTTTGATTTTGGATTTGGAAACTTCACTTAGCAAATTTGAGTATGCTAATTGAAATTACAAATGTGTTTTGAAAATTTTTTGAATATTGGGATTTGGAGACTTCACTTAACAAATTTGGATATGTTAAGTGAGGTTCCAAAATCAGTTTTTTTTTTTTTGATTTTGATTTGGATTTGGAAACTTTACTTAGCAAATTTGATTATGCTAAATGAAATTCCAAATATATGTTTGAAATTTTTTTGAAACATGATTGTTATTATGATTTTGGATTTGGAAACTTTACTTAGCAAATTTGATTATGTTAAATTAAATTCCAAATGTGTGTTTGAAAAATTTTTGAAATATGATTGTTGATTTTGATTTTGGATTTGGAAACTTCACTTAACAAATTTAGGCATGTTAAGGGAGATTCCAAATGTGTTTAGAAAATTTTGAAATATGATTGCTGATTTTAATATTTTAATAAGAGGACCTCCATTCAACAAATTTAGGTATGTAGAATGGAGATCAATTTTTTTATTTTTGAAGTATGAAATTTTTTTATGTGATTGTTGCTTTTTTGAAAGGGAGGAATTCCAACTTAAGACATATGTGGGATATGTTTAATTGGGATTTCCTAAATGATATATTATTTTTAGTTGGGAAATAAATCTTCATTTTATAAATTTGAGTATATTAAATGAAGATATTCATGTGTTTTTTTTTGAAAATTTTAATTTTGTTTACAAATGAACTTTCTATTCAATAAGTGTGAGTGTATTGAATAAGAGGATCCATGTCTGCTTTTTGAAATTTTTAATTTTGTTTATAAATGAACTTTTTATTCAATAAGTGTGAGTGTATTAAATAGGAATATCCATGTGTGCTTTTTTTGAAAATTTTTTATTTTGTTTAAATGAGCTTTCCATTCAATGAAGTGTAGAAAGAAAATTCATATGCTGAAAGTTTTATGATTATGATTGTGATTAAAAGGATGATTGTTCATTTTATTTTGAAAATGAAATCTTCATCAAAGTGAATTGAAAGAAGATGTTCATTTGTGCTTTTGGAAAAATTTTATTAGTTTTATTTTTTCTGAAAATCCCTACATGTAATAATTATGACAATTGTTAAATGAGGGTATCAAAATTTTGTGGAAAATATTTTATTAAGTGCATTTTTTTAAAAAGTGCTTTTGAAAAAGCAAAGTTCTTTAAGGATTATTTTATTATTTTAGGATGAACCTTTCCTTATCATGAAAATGATAAGGAGGAAGTCTTAAAAGATGTTTTATTTTTTTATTTAGATTTTCTTCATTTTACCCATTGGAGAAACCAACGATGGTTTTAAGAGCAACAAGGAATGCGGTCCTAAAAGCTAAAGATGTTGGCTAACTCAACTCAAGAATGAAATTAGCTAAGTGCCAATGAAAAGAAGGATAGTTTTGGATTCATAACAAAGTACAAACCCACTATCGATACTCAAAGACAATGACCATTTACCGAAGATGGAGAGAGGAACCATCCCCAGTGGAGTCACCAGAAAAAATTGTGGAGAAAAATTCTTATAGAGGAATCACATTCAAATCCATGCGGAGAAATGAAAGAGGCAACACCTATATAAAAATTCATCTTGGTAAGACGCCAAGCAGATCCATAGAGGTACTTATTTAGGTGATCAGATACATCATCAAGGAAATAGTGTACTATCTTGAAAGATAGAAAACACTACCCTTTAATGGAACCATTCACCTCAAAAAGGACCCCTAAGGATGATGGGTCTGCCTATGTATTAGAGATTCTTCCCATATTTTACATGGAAAAGTAAAGCATGGTTTATTTTAAACTAGGTTCATTAAGTTCCCCATAGGGGAAATCCCCCATAGTTTATTACATCGTAAGGGATGGGTTCCCTTAGGAAAAATCTCATTAAGTAAATGATCTTTGAAGATTTCACAGTGGAAGGACTATCAATCATTGGTTTGTATTTGAAGATCAAATGGGATTGATCAAAAGAGGAAGTTATTATTGAAGCCAAAAATGGGAAATAAGTAGGAGATGCCCATGATGCTAGGAAACCTAGCGAGCAAATCAAACTATCCTAAAATTAGGCTTTACATTTTAGAAATTGATTTAGTTTGTTTGAGTTACTTTTTTCATTAGAATTTTAGGACTTAAGATTCCTTAACACAAGGTTAAGGAAATGCTTAATAGGTGAGGAATTATGCTTATAGCCCATAAAAGTGAGAAGCAACCTCGGAACCTAAATCTAGTGAGCTTTAATGAGGGCCAAAAGCACAACTTAAATCTAAGGAAAAAATGGGTAATTGGTTTGCCTCCACAAGAGAGGACAAACCACTCGACTGCTTGGACATACAACCACTTGGGGGTGGTTGCCAACTAACTCCTCCTATGATTTTAAATACATGTAGGAAAGTCTTTATGCTTATGCTAGATAGCTAGGCTATTATTTTTTAAAAAAGAGACTAAGTCCATAAACTCATTCCATAAAGAGACTAGATAATGTAAAGGGACGTGCTTCAAATGACCTAAATCTAATGCAATTCAAATTTCATTTTAATTCCATTTTTGGATAATCATTTTGACTCAAGCTAATAAGATTTTTATGACTAATGCATGAGAAATCAAATTATTGGCCAAAATTAGCGAGAAGGGAGGAGGTGAGTTTCCACCATGGCCCTCAAAGGTCAAGTCAGTTCTCCGCAAAGGTGGAATCTCTCCAATTAAGAGGAAATAAGATGCATTTGTGCATGATATTATAAAGAAATGCTCATCCAATGGATTGCTAATTCTTTTGTCTTGATTTTAAACCTAAGCTTTTAGAGGTTATGAGTTATTTAATTTGAATTTGAATTGTTAAGTTGGGTAAAAGATTTATTTTTCCCTAAAGAGCCTAATCCACATCTAGGCCATACATAAAGCAAGGAAGAAACTAGGAAAAGCATGCCACTTAATGCAAAAGCCAAACAAATCATCAATCAATTTATAAAGCTAATCCCAAAAAGAATAAATGGCTGTTGTGGCTGAGCACTACCACACAAACCCAAAAATATCAAATTGGGTAGCCAAGCTCTACCCTTATACAACCCGCATTACAAAAATATTACATTTAAGCAAAGGAATTCATTGTTATGGGGTTCTTCTTCTTCTTCTTTTTCATCTTTTCTTTTTTTCTTTCTTCTTTCTTTTCTTGATTCCTCCTTTGATGGTTGGTAGGTGGATGTTCCAAGATTCACATGATGCATAAGATGGAATCATTTGACCAATGCTCATCCTAATCCTCATAACAAATCATTCCAAAATCCTACTTATATAAACTTTTACATGAAAAGGAAAAGTAAAAATCTAACTAACACCTGCAAAATAAAGGTTAGTTAAATCACACCACATAAATCCCAAGCATGTATATTAGACTTATCACCCCAAGCATGGGTGACTAAGTCCACCGCTTATAGATTATGTTTAGGGTATAAAGCACCGCAAGCAAAAGCATTTATATTTTTATTTATGATAGAGCCCCTTAAGGACAATTCCTAGACTAAGAATTGATTTGGAATTTGACTTCAAAGAAGGTAAGTGAGGAATGGTTCAAGATAAAGAGTAGAAAAATTTCCTAACACCCTTAAGGCATGATCTATTCCTATGGCTAACTCTTCTAAGTCATCTAGGGCTAGGTTGGAGTGTTGACTTAATCATTAGATGTATCTTAAGACTAAGGAACTCTTAAAATTTAACAGAAATCATAAGCCTAAGATGGAGGGGTTAAGAGCTTATTTTAAAAATGAGGTCAACATGTTTATGGTTAATTTTAGAAGTTTGTTTGATTAACTTATGATAGCTTGCTTTCTTAATAAAAAAAGAGGCCTGATAAATTTGAGCAATTTTTTTCATTACATTAAAAATATAATGTATGCATAATAATATAAGTGTGTTACTTAGTTATTTTGGAAGCGAAAAAGAACTTTGTTAAAAAGAACTAAACTGTCTAAGGAGAGCTTGGGATTTAAGTTATCTTATACCCCCCTCCTCAAAAGTTCTCTTAGATAAAATTTCAATACATTATATTATACTTATTTAATTTATTTCATTTTTATCTTTGATCCATTTTCATATATCTTTTTTTTTATAAAAAAAAATCTCATGTAACCAAAATTTATCTCTCAGGATCAAGTGAAATTTTTGACTAGATTAGTTGATGTCCGATCTTAGATCCATGATAATGAATTAAAACTCAACAAATATTTGAAGAAAGTAAGAATCAAATGGAAGAACTTAAAGAACAAATGCAAACTCTTATAGCTCATCTACAAAATAATAGAGTACCAACTCATCCTCCTTACCCGCTTCAAACCGCGCCTATAGGATAAACTAAGAAGATCATATCCAAACCATAGAAAACCAACCACTTAGAAGACCACCAATTGCTAGAAAAGGTGGAAGAGGAGAAAATTATTATAAGACTACAAAAGAATCTAACGATCCATCTCAAAGAGTTAAAATAGAAGCCCCAACTTATGATGGTATACATAACCTAGATAAATTTCTTGATTGATTACTTCAAATGGATGACTTATTTGATTGGTATAAAATGGCTGATTATTGAAGGGTTACTTTTGCTAAAATAAAATTGATAGGGCATGCTAAAATTTATTGGACAAATACTTTAACTAAAGAAGAAAGATTAGGAAGGATAAACCTCACTTGGATAGAAATGAAAGAAATGTTAAGATCAAAATACGGTCCTAGGCATCATGATAAGAGCTACATAGTCAATTATTATCTTTGAAATAAGGTAATCATCTTGTAATCAATTCTTAAATACTTTTGAAGATCTAGTTTCTAGAACTGATTGTACTAATAATGACTGGAAATTACAAATAAATTTTTTATTGGGCTTAGGACTAACATTAGAAATGAAGTTCAAATATTTCACCCACAATCTTTAGAGCAAGCATTTCATTATGCCTTATTGGTTGAACAACAAAGAAAATTTACTTCTATCTCTAAAACTAAAATCAAGTACATTCCATTTCATCCCATAGATCTATTGTTAGGCCCACCCATCCAAATGGCCCGACCCCTTTTCTTAAAACTTCAATCGAGGGTAGCTCTAAGAGCACTAGGGAAGTCATATATTTTAAATGTCATAAAAAGGGTCATATGAAAAATCAATGTAAAGATCAAATCTTTTTTTTAGAAGAAGTTAAAAATCCAATAGATGATAATCTAGAGGAAGTTTATGATGACACCCCATTATTTAATGAAGAATTAGAATTAACTAATGACCCTCATGTTAATGTGATGAGATATCTTACTGTAATTAAAATTGAGGCAGAAGATTAGAGGAGAAAGAACATTTTTAGCATGTATGTTTTATAAAATGAAAAAGGACGTAGGTTAGCTATAGATGGATGAAGTTCTATGAATGTCATTTCAACACACACCTTAACTCAAGCCAACCTAAAATCTGAATCTCATCCTAAACCATTTTATGTTAGCTTGGTAAATCATACATCTCTTCCCATCACCAATTAATGTTTAGTTCCAATTAAAATAGAAAATTATAAGGGAAAAATTTGGTGTGATGTTCTCCTATGGACATTGATCATATTCTCTTAGACAACTGTCGATGAATGTTATTCATTATGGTAGGGAAAATACTTATATTTTTAAAAATAATAATAAGACTATTAAACTCCTACCAATAAAGGCAGCAGAAAAACCACCCACCATAGCACCACACAAAATAACTTCTGACTTACAACCTAAGCCTCTTTTGAGGAAAAATAGCAAACTTCAATTAATTATCATAGAAATTCTTACTATTAGGGTTAATATTATCATTTTTTATTCTTTCTTTAAAACATCTATTCTTCCTTCTTTGACCCTAAATTTTGAAACAATAGATTTTTTAGCTTTATGAAAAAAGTTTTCTAATCCATTTCTTCTTCACATAGTACATGTAAAAAAGTCAAACTAGACTCTAATGAGACTCACATACCTACTGTGGTCTCTTCCCTTCTTTCTAATTTTAAAGATATTACACCTAATGAGCTTCTTGATAAGCTACCTCCTCTAAGAGACATTCAACATGCTATTAGGTTCTTACCTAGTTCTCAACTTCCTAATCTTCCACATTATAGGATGAACCCTACTGAGCATGTTGAGATTAAAAGATAAGTTGAGGAATTATTAAAAATGGGTTTTATTCAACAGAGTCTTAGCCCTTGTGCAGTCCTGGCTTTATTAACTCCAAAGAAAGATGGAACATGAAAAATGTGTGTTGATAGTAGAGCAATAAATAAAATTATTATAAAGTATAGGTTTCCTATTCCCTGATTAGATGATATATTATATTTAATCTCAGGAGCAAATTTTTTTTCAAAGATTGATCTAAAAAGTGGATATCATCAAATTCAGATTAGATCAGGAGATGAGTGGAAGATTTCTTTTAAGACCCTTGATGGACTTTATGAATGGCTTATCATGCCCTTTGGACTTTCAAATGATCTTCGCACATTTATGAGATTAATGAATACTATTCTTAAGCTATATATAGGTAAATTTTTGGTGGTGTACTTTGATGATATTCTAATTTTTAGTCCAAGTAAAAATGAGCATCTACAACACCTAAAAAAAGTCTTTGACATACTAAGACAAGAGAAATTATACATTAATTTAAAAAGTGTTTCTTTTTGTAAGCTGAGGTAATCTTTCTAAACTTTATTATATCTACTACTAGACATAAACTTAATCCTTCTAAAGTAAAAACAATCTTAGATTGGCTATCATATAAAAGTTTTACTGAAGTTAGAAGCTTCCATGGATTAGCCACTTTTAATCGGAGATTTATCAAGACTTCTACATTATTGTTGTTTATGATAACCCATATACTAAAATTAGATAAATTTTGTTGGACTCCTATTGCATAAAAGGCCTTAGAGCAAATTAAAGTTCTTATCACTTCTACATCAATCCTTAGGCTTCCTGATTTTTCTAAAGCCTTTGAAGTAACATGCATGCTCGTGAATTGAGATAGGTGGAATTTTAGTCAAGAGAATCATCTTATCACATTCTTTTGTAAAAGTTAAATGAAGCCAAACAATAATATTCCATATAGGGAGTTTTATGCTATAATTTAATTCTTAAGGCATTAATACACTATCTCTTACATAGAGACAATTCATACTTAATCGATCATCATGCATGCCTTAAAATTTTTAACACTCCACAAAAATTAAGTCATAGGCAAAATGGGTTGAATTTTAATAAGACTACTTTATTCTAAAGCATAAGCCCGAATTGAGAATAACCTCCGATGCTTTATCTAGGGTAAACCTAATAATTTCTTCTTTAGAATTGAGAATCGTAGGATTTGATAGAATTAAAGATGATTATAATGTTTGCCCTGACTTTCACCTAATTTATCTTGAACATCTAGATAAACCAATAACTTTACAAGGAACATTCTTGATAAAAAAATTGATATTTATATAAAAGAAAACAACTATGCATTCCTTGATCTTCTTAGAGAACTCCTTATCATCGAGCTGCCGGAGGTGTAGTCATTTTGGAAAGGATAACACCATATGTTTATTAGAAAATAGATTTTATTGGCCTTCATTAAAATGAGATGTTCAAAAATTAGTTGCTCAATGCTTAATTTGTAAATAGGCTAAAACTATCAAATAAAAGTTTGGACAATACACTACCTTACCTATTCCTTATAGGCCTTGGGAAGACCTATCAATGGATTTTATTCTAGGATTACCTGGGATAGCTCAAGGACATGATAGCATTTTTGTTATAATGCATAGGTTCTCAAAAATGTCTCATTTTTTACCTTGTTCGAAATGATGCTTCTTATATAGCCAAATTATTTTTTAAGGAAATAGTGTGACTCCATGGTCTCCCTTAAACCATTATTTCCGAAATAAAATGTTAAGTTTGTCTCATATTTTTGAAAAATATTATGGAAATTATTAGGTACCAAATTAAAATTTTCTTCTACCTTTCACCCACAAACTGATGGATAAACTAAGTACTTAAATTTGCTTACATGCTTAAGTAATAGTTGAAAGTTTAGGAAATTGGGACTTACATTTGCCAACCTTAATTTTCTATAATATTACTATTTCTAGAACTACAAAATAATCACCATTTGAGATAGTCTATGGTCAAAACCCATGATGACCAATAGATGTAGCAAACCTATCCATTCTCATTTGCTACAATATTTTCAAAGCCTCTATGAAGATATAAGAAAGCAAATTACTATAAGTAATGAAAACTATGCTTTTAAGGAAATTTATAATTTTTCAATGAAAGAATTTAAGGAAGATGATTATATATTGATTCACATTTGGCCTGACCATTATCAAACCACTAAACATAAGAAATTACATGCACGAGCTTGTGGTCCATTTAAAATTCTTAAGAAAATTAGAACTAATGCTTGTCACCTTGATTTGCCTATTGATATGCTCATTCATCCAGTTATTAATATTGAAGATATTCTATCATATGAGAGAATTATAAAACCTGCACTTGTTCAGTCTAACTCTTTAGCATGAGATATAACACCGTACTTGCAAAAACCCCATTCTTTAAAGTTTACTATATTATCACTGTGGAAGCACCCATTAATCTAGCTTCTAAACATCATTTTCTAGTTTGTTAGAAGATTAAGCCACTAGCTGAAGACACATGGTTGACACGTACTGATTTGGAGATTTCAACCCCATAATTAGTAGAAGAATTCTTAGATTTCAACTCTACAGAGCACAGTTTCATTAAGCCTAGGGGAGTTGATGTAGAACATCATGATGATCCAAAAAATTAGAGCTTAAGGTCCATTTACAAGATCTCAAGCTAAAGCCCAGGAAAATTCAAGAAAAAATAAGGCTTAACCCATTAGCTTACTAAGGCCCATTTTATGATTTCATCTTTTTTTATTTAAAAATTTCTTCTAGAAACTTCATGTTTGAAATTCTGCGTTTAAAAATTCAAAGCATGACTTGTGAGGTGGTTGAATCCATATAAAATAATAGCATGTGAAATGGGTGGATGGCATAAAATAATAAGGCAATTTGATGCTTCACATTAATGTGGCCACCCACCTTTCCCTCCATGTTTTGAATTATTTTTTTGAAAGATGCTTGTAATGGCTATAAATAGCTCCCCTTACTAGAATGAAGGAGATCTTTTGGCAATTATAAATTATTTGAGTTATTCTTGTGGTTTGAGAGCTTGGTGGCCAAACCTTGGCAATCCTTAATGGGAGCGCTAGTTATCCAACATATCTTCTTTCCTCACCTCCAATACCCAAGTTCTCTCAATCTCACCAAGAGATAGACCGCTCACCTCCATCACTAAACATATAAACCCTAAAACCCTAAACCCTAAACCTTAAATTTTAATTCCTAACCCAAACCCTAAACCCTAAACCTAATCCTAAAGTAACTAAATAAATTAAGAAATAAACCTAAACCCTAAAACCTAATAAACCAAAACCTAAACCCTGGGTAAGAACTGATGGTAAGAATATCATCAGACTAGGCTCAGCCTAGACCAAAGGCATGAGGCAACGTTTATTGCAATGGTGGTGGGGGATCTAGAGGTGCTAGTGGATATGAAAGTGGTGGTATGGAGGTGGGAGGACTGCCAGCTTGTCCTAAACCCTAAACCTACAACACTAAACCTACAACCCTAAATCCTAAACCCTAAACCATAAAAAGTCCTAAACCCTAAATCGTAATCCCTAAACCCTAAACCCTAAACCCTAAACCCCAACCCTAAACCCTAAGCATAAACCCTAAAACCCTAAACTCCTAAAGTAAACCTAAACTTATTAGTTTCTTAATTTAAAAAAACCCTAAACTATAAATCCTAAATCCTAGAATCCTAAACTCAAGAACTAACCTAATTTAAACCTTAAATACTTTTAAACCTAAATCTAAATCCTAAACTTAAATCTTAAACTTTAAACCTATAAGTAAAACTCTAAAACCCTAAACTCTAAACTCACCTAAAAACCTAACCATAAACTCCCTAAACCCTAAAACTCAAACCATAAACCTAAACCTAAAGTAAATTAAATAAATTTTAAACCTAAACTTAAACCTAAACCTAAATTCAAGCTGAGTCATCAACGACTTATCCCTACCCCTTGTACACACTACCAAACCCGCCTGAGCCTCTGCACCTCGCGCATGCATTTTTTTTGCTTTCTGCAACTACTGATCGTTTGGCGTGATTCTCACTAGTTTCCTTTTGGAATTGATGATCGTTGGCAGTTGTTAGGTTTTTCTTAGAGTGATTCCATGACTTGGTATCTTCCCCAATGATTTTGTGGATGAAATCGATGGATCTAATGGATCCTACTAGGGCATCAACTTCCTTGGATTTGGCTGTATCAAAATCATTCAAAGATGCCTTCATTAGTAAGGATAGTTTTTCAGGTGAGTCCCTGGAACTTATTTTGACTTCTTTTTTAGGCATGCTTGCAACTATGTGCTCTAATTTGATTGTGGAAAAGTTTGCTAAGTCATTTGAATTCACTTTGGTTGGAAAGTTTACTCTTTGTAGGCCAAATTTGGAAAACATTCACTATTTCTTTCATAGTCTGAAACTTTCAGGTGCTTTCATGATTGCTTTAATTGATCCCCTCCACATTTTGATTCAGTTAATGAACGATTTGGATTACTCACATGTTTTATTCATCATCCAAAATTTATTTTTAATTTCCAAATGAGGTGGCTAAAATGGACTCCACTATTTGCTATTAGGGAAGAATACCCAATTATTCTGGTTTGGATTTCTCTCCCTAATTTGCGAATTTGTTTCATTAATCATCAATTCCTTTTTACTGTGGGTGCTTTATTTGGTCAGTCATTGCAAATTGATCAGGCAATGACTATGAAATCTTGACCTTTTGTGGCTAAAATCCATATTGAATTGGACATTAGCAAGAAACACCCAAAGAAATCTAGTTCGATCTAAAAATTATGGTTATATGTAAAGTTGAATTTGAAAATTTCCTTGTCTTTTATTCCCATTGTAAAATCCATGGGCATGATAATTCTGAATTTTTCATTCTACATCCTCACATAAAAAAGAAAATTTTTATTACAAAAACTATTATTTCTAACCCAGTCACCCATTAAATATCAAAAAGTTAATTCAGCAAAAAAGGATTCATTGAATGTTCCTAATAAGGCTATTTTACCTCTGATTTCTTTTATACAATTGAAGGTTTCTAATATGGAAAATAATAATTTCTCTAAACTTTTGAAAGATGATTCTTTTTCCTCTGAGTCAATCCCCACATTCGTACCAATTTTGATTGATGAAAATGAAGCTTTAATTGAAAATATTAATAAGAATAGCAATGTTATGCATCATTCAAATTCAATGGAGAATATGGCTTTGGTTTCTCAAGATACGCAGTTTGAAAAACCTTACTTTACTTTAGTTTTGGATGATTCAAATTCTCCAAAAAATTTGGTTTTGTCTAATAATTTGGGTATTGAAGAAGAAGGGCTGGATGTTCACACTTACTTTCTCAATAAAACTATTTTGGCTCCCTCGCTTACTATACCCGATGCTCATTTGCCTTTAATAAATTCTAATGGCTTGGAAGAAGGAGAACTCACTTTTATACAGGAGACTTCCCCTAAATCTATGACTAATGTTGCTAAATCATTCTCGGATGATGATTCTATGGGAAAAGGAAATGGTTTCCAAACTTCTCAAAAAAGAAAAAATGTTAACAACTTCCTCTTAAATGTCCAAAACACTAGATATGTTCCATGTCCCTCTCCTCTTAATTAACCTTTTCTTAACCCCTTTTTATTTTCTTATGTTTAATTTTCTTATTTGAATGTTGAGGGACTGCATCTCTATTTGTAATCATATTAGATCCTTTGTCATATTCATAATTTTTCTTTACTTTTTATTTTGGAGCCTCTTATTCATACAAAAAAAATTAAACATGTTGGTAGAATGATTAATTTCAATAAAATTTTCTAATGTTTGTAATAAAATTTGGTGTTTTTGGAATAATTTTGTGGAGGCTACAATTATTGATGATTTTCAACAAGTTGTCAATGCTCAAATAACATATGGTGACTATTGTGTTTTGGGCTCTTTTATCTATGCATCTTGTAATAGATCATGTAGAAATCTTCTTTAGGAAAATTTGAGGAATTTTGCTACCTCTGTCAATAAATGTTGGTTTGTTGGTGGGGATTTCAACACCATGTTATTCTCTTCTAAATGAAGTTGTTGTTGCTCTCCTAATATTTATTCCATGGAAGAATTTTTCCAATTTGATCCTTGATTACAATTTGATTGATATTGGCTTTAAGGGTTCAAATTTTACTTGGCAAAACTTTACTTTGTCAAAGGTTGGACCATATTTTTTAATACTCATTGGATTACTCAATGGCATATTATTACTTGTCAATCATTTAAGCGTAACCTTATCGATCATCCCTCTTTTATTTTCTATTAAAGATTACTCTAAAAGATTAAAAAATTTCTCTCATTCCAAATTTCAGATCATGTGGATTGAGCATATTGATTTCTTTAATGTTGTGGCTAACAATAAAAAAGCTCCCTTATATCCTCACAATTCGATTATGGGGATGACTAGATCTTGGTTTAAGCTTAAAAGACTTAAACAAAATTTGGGTTGGTAGAACAAGAATTATTTTAAAAACATTTTTGCTAATATCAAAGAAATAAAAAAATTGGTTTGTGATCTTGAAGTCTCTGTTATGTCTGATCACACTAAGATTAAGGATTGAGTGAGGTGAAAGTTAAACTTATTAATTTTTAAATTATGGAAGAGACTTTTTGGCGCCAATAAGCTACTAGCAAACATATTGTGGATGTTGATAGAAATTCTAGATATTTCCACGCTTTAGTTAATAAAAAGGGAGCTTTAAATAATATTAAAAAAATTAAAGATGACAATGGAGAATGGATTATGGAGAATAATGATATTAAGGATTCGATCATTAATTACCTTAGAAATATGCTTACTAAGAGTTGCTCTTATGAAGCTATTTCTAAATCGCACTTGATTCCTTCTATTATAACCAATAATGACAATGATTTGCTTACTTTTGTACCTAATGAAGAATAAATTTTTAAAGTTCTTAATAGAATGAACATAGATTCTGTTGCTGGTCCGGTCAGTTTCACTACCCAATTCTTTCAAAAATGCTGGTCTATTATTAAAAATGATTTGGTTTAGGTTGTGGTTGATTTTTTTTTAATGGTAATCCTTTCCCTAGATATTTTTCTAGCACTTCTACTATTTTCATATCTAAGAAAGAAAATCTAGACTATTGGAGTGATTTTAGACCTATTAGTCTTTGCACCTTCTTCAATAAGTTGATTTCCAAAATTCTAACCAGTAGGCTCGGTCCTTTACTTCATAGGATTATCTCTCTAAACCGAACTAGTTTTGTTAAAGGTAGATCTATTTCTAATAAAATTATGCTTGCTCACCAATTTATTCATGATTTAGATGCTAAGACTGGAAGTGGTAACATTATGTTCAAATTAGATATTACAAAAGCTTTTGAAAATATCTCTTGGTATTTTCTTATCCATATTCTGAATTTATTTGGGTTTTCTGATAAATTTATCTTTCTTATTAAAAATTATATTTATAATGCTTGTTTTTCTATTTTATTTAATGGGGAAGCCTTGGGCTTCTTTCTTTCTTCCCATGTCCAAAGACAAGGGAATCCTCTATCTCCTGCCTTATTTATTATTACTATTGAGTACTTATCTAGGTGCATCAATGATCTATTCTTAAACAATCTTAGTATGTATGAAAAAACTCTTGGTGGTCTTCTTATTTCTCATTTAAGCTTTATAGATTATACCATTATTTTCTGCAATGCTTCTATTTATTATATGAAGAATCTCAAGATTTTCTTAAATAAATTTGGTAGAGAATGTGGTCTATCTATCAATGATAACAAAAGCTATTTTATTACTTCTTCAAGCATCTAATCAAATACATATCACTAACTTTAAACATCAACACCTTCCTCTTAAGTACTTGGGTGCTCTTCTTTTTAAAGGTCCAAGTGATCCCATCTTTTGATGAGTTAATTCAAAAATTTTAAATAAAATTTTGTTTAGAATTTTATTTACTTTTCTTTGGTGGCGTCATTATTCTTAAAAGTACCTCAATTAAATGCCTCTTTATTTGATTCAAACTATTATCCCCACTAATGCTACTCTTATGAATTGTTATCGAATTGAATAAATTTTTTTTGGATCCAATAATTCTACTAAAAGAATGCATTGGACTCTTGGTATAAATGTTGTGGTCCCTTGGGTGAAGGTGGTCTCGACAAACTGATTTGTGAAGTTATTACTCCTTCTCTCATAAGCTCTATGGAATTTTAGATAGAATGATAGCCTTTGGGCTAATTTTATGATGAAAAAAAATTATAAGGTAAACACCCTTGTATCTCTGTTATAAAGTTGGTCATTCTCTAGTTTGGAAAAGGTTTGGCTCCATTAAATGGGTTGCTAAACCCTTATCTAATATCTTGGGGTAGTCAGGTTCTTCTTCTTTAGCAAGATAATTGGAATGGCAGATTGACCCCTATCTACACTGCTAATTCTCTAGAGAAACAAACTAACATTATATCCCTATTTCTATATAATGGTATTTTTAACATAAGTTTCTTACAATGGTGAAAAGAGTTTTGTTTTATTAGAGATTAATGTTTTCATTAAACTTTGGAACAATATCATTCACATTTCTTATTTGATTTTAGCTTGAAATATTTTGAATAACCTTATTCATGTGGACTATTTGCTCGAATAAATGGTTTCATTCAAAGTGCTATTGTTGCTCATATTAAAAATGTTAATCATGTTTTTGTCAATGGTGCTATTGCTTTTAAATTATGGTTATGGTATGAGGTATGGATTTATTTAATACCAACTACTTTCATGGCTCTATCCATATATCAACTTTTGAAGTTTATTTCCAAAAAAATATTAAAGGTCATATCAAATTTCTAGTTACATATTACCCTTATCCCATCTAGATGGACATAAATGATGCTAAATATCATGGTATTCTGTAAGCTATAAAAGGATCTTGGCTAGAACTAAAGAAAAAAAAATTCATGCTTTTATTTAATGCCAATCTTATTAGTAATATTCATTTTAGAGGTTATAAATATAAAAATTGGGTATCATTCTGCATGATGTTGACTCTTATAAAAGAGGTAGGATTATCTATTGGTTCAAACCCAAAGAAAATTTGATTAAAATGAATAGTGATTGTTCTGTTGCCTCCAATAAATATGGCAGGGTATTCTTCAAGATTCAAAAGGTACCATACCTCTCAAGCTACATGCTATCTTTGAGCTTATGGTCAATAAATCTATTGAAATTTATTTGAATAATGATTTCCTCAACATCCTGGATTGAAGTTGAAGCGCTTTTGCTTCTTGACATGTTAAACTCTAATAGAATAGAAATGTCGAGATTTATTTTATCTATTCAATCATACTAAAAAAATCTTCTTTCTCAAGTTTTAATAAAATTTCACATAGAGAAGGTAATGTTTGTATGATTTCTTGATAGTTTAGGTGCCAACTTAATTGATTTCATTTTATCAAAATTTGCCTAAACTTTTAAGGGGTTTGGTCAATCTAAATCACACTAGATTACCTTATCTCGTGATTTCTTGGTTTGGTTTTCTTACTTGGTTTTTGATGAGCCATTGCTTTTGGTTCCACTTTGTTAAACTCTCTTTGAGTTATGGCCATTTGTTTATTTTCTTAGGCCTATGTTTTTTTTTGAGCTCTTGCTTTTGTTGGTTTGGTGGTTGCTACAAAGTGGTTCATGTTTTTCTACCTAGTTGTTTTGGTTTTTTCACAGAAGGGAAGGCCTCGGGGATTATTATTGTTTGTTGGTTATTGGTGACCTTCATTTAGGTGGTAGCTTTTCCTACTATTTTCTATATTGGGTTTGCCATATTTCATTTGGTCGCTTTAACCGAGATAGATTTTGCCACTGGTTTGGTTGGGTCGGGTGGGTGACCGGTCAGTTTATCGGCTAGGTTGGTTGACCTGCTCATTGGCTAGCTGGATCCGCTTTATGTTATGGTCAACGTAGGGGTCTTGGAGGTCTAATTTTGGATTAGATTTGGCAAGGTGGAGGTTATTTTTTTACTGTTATTTTATCTTTTTGTTGATTAGGTTTTGTTGGTCAGTTTTAGTGGTTTTGGTTTGTTTCACTTGGTTGTGGTTTCAGCCTCTTCCTGTAATGGTTTTCCTCTCAAGATTGCAACTACTTTTATTTTTGTTGTTAATTACCGGTTGATGGTCGCTTAGTGGTCGTTTTTCTTTGATCTAGTGATTTGGTTAGTGAATTGGTGCCTAACTTGTGGGTTATGATGTTTTCACCATTGATATTTCTCTCCTTTTGTTGTTGGTTTGGTGGTGTTCTTGTTGTATTGCTATTGTTCTAGATGGATGACTTTAGTCCTGTCTTACTGCCTTTTGCTCCATTTTTTTTGGCTAGCTATTCACCTCACATGGATAATTTCTACTTTGGTTGGGCTTGGTGGATGTTGTTGTGTGGTTCTACCCTTTTCCTAGTTGTCTTGGGTGGTTTTGGCATGATGGATGTTGTTGGTCTTTTTATTGAGTTAAATTTTTTTTTCTGATGTGGTGATTGGCTGGGAGGCTATGTTGGCTAGCCAGGTTGGTTCACTATTTTGGTTTTGTTGGATATATTATTTTATTTCTTGACTATTGGTGACATGGTTGGCATGCTATTTTGTTCTCTCCCCCTTCCCTTTTTCCTGGTTTGTGACGTCCTTGCTACCTTCCCTCGCTTGTGGAGGACATGAGCTCTTGTATTTTTTTTCTTTTGGTCTTAGTTTTTTTTTGGTTTGTGTTGTTAAGGTCATGATGCTTGCTCCTGTTTATGTTGATGTTCCTCTTTGGTGGTGGCATTTGTGGTGTTCCTAATGTACTAGTATTGTCCCTGATGGTTGGTTAATTTTTTGCCTTGTTGGGCTTATTAGTCTATGTCGGCTATTATATTCAAGTCTACTTAGAAGAGTTTGTAGCCTTGTAGGATTATGGACTTGGGATGATGGGCTACAAATGGTATGCTGGCAATGATGGCCTTGATGTTAACCTCTATATCTTATTTTGGCTAGTAGCACTATATGCAATTGTAACCCTTCTTCAAAAGTTTGGATGCTTACATATAGTGTTACTCCTGGAGATGATTATAACTGAGGCTAAGCCTTTTCTTTACTTTGCTCCATTTATTTGCTCATACTCTTTATGCTTGCTTAATTGTACTCATCCTTTCATTAGTATGTTGCAGCATTTCTTTTATAGGTTGGGGAGAATCTTGCGTGGATCTTACCGGCATCAAAAGGACCAAGTGGAAGCCGTTACATCTTTGTTGATCGATTTGGTTTTTCTTTTGCTTTTGTTGTTGTTTTTTATTTTCTTATATTAACACTACCATTGCCGGTCCCAAGTCTGGATGCAAAAAGTGGAGGGTTGCGTTAGGTAGTTGACAGCCAACGTAAAATTTATCGAAATAATCATGACATGAATCCTTTAAATCATTGTGTTACGCTAGGCCCCGAACGCCGATGGTTTGAATACGTTGAAAATGTGCTAGAGTCACGATCGCCTGTGTGCAATTAAATACAAGGGTTCCCACATTTTGGACTGACAGTTAGTCCATGAAACTAAAATTAGGTTAGGATCTTGGAATATAGGTACGGCAAAATTAATGGAATTAATAGATATTATGGTTCATAGAAAGATAAATATTTTATGTGTTCAAGAAACTAAATGGTTGGTGAGAAGGCCAAGGAGATTGATAGTTTAGGTTTTAAACTTTGGTATTCGTGTAAAAGCCAAACTAGAAATGGTGTGATTATGATAAAAGTTTGAAGGATAATGTTATAAGTATTAATAGATGTAAATAGAATTATATAGCTTTAAAGATTATTATTGATACAAAGATTATCAATGTTATAAGTGTCTATGTTCCTCAAGTAAAGGAAAAAAGAATGAATGAATTGACTGATAATTTGAAGAAAAGAAGTATTTATTGGAGGAGATTTAAATGGACATGTTGGTAGAGTAGAAGATTTTAAAAGTATTCATGGTGGTTATGGATTTGGAGTGACCAATGAAGAAGGTAAGACTATATTAGATTTTGCTTTAGCTTATGATTTTGTAGTTGCTAATACTTTTAAGAAAAGAGATGAACATATTATTACTTATAAAATGGATCTAAGAAAACACAAATTGATTATTTTCTCGATAAGAAAATAGATCGCTTAAATTGTAAAGATTGTAAGGTCATACCAAGTGAAATAAGTACCCAACATCTAATTATTAATTTTAGATTTTAAGATGAAAGATTGTAAGAGAAAAATAATAAACTAAATTATTGTCCTAGATTAGATGGGGACACTTAAAGAACACAAATAAAAATATTTTTAAGAGCAAGCTACAAGATATTAGAATTTGTGTTCATAAAGAAGATAATGTTATGTGGGAAAAATATCAAGTAAAATTAAGTTGCTAAAGATGTGCATGGAGAATCAAAAGGAAAAAAGCTTCTTTAATAAGAATAGTTGGTGGTGGAGTCGAGAGTATGCAGAAAAGATAAGAAATAAGAAGCATTGTTATAAAACTTTTTAGGTGTAAAAATTTGGAGAATTGGGAAAGATATAAAGTGGTCAGAGATTCTAAGAAAGCAATATATGATGCAAAAAATTTAGCTTTTAGTGATTTATACAATAGATTAGATACCAAAGAAGGTGAAAGATGTATGTAAGTTAGCCAAGCAAAAAGAGATAGAGAAGTAAAGACATAGTTCAAGTGAGGGGTATTAAGGATGAAAATAATAAAGTGCTTTTCTTAGAAAAAAGATATTGAAAATAGGTGGATGAGATATTTTGATAAACTTTTCAATGAAGGATCTGAAAGTAATGATTGATTTTAGCAACCTTAATACCCCAAATAAAAAATAGAGAATTTCATTTCTATCGTATTAGTAAATCTAAAGTTAAGAAGCTTTAAAGAAAATGAAATGTGGAAAAGAGAGACCGATAATATTCCTAAAAGATGTGGAAATGTTTAGGAGATCAAGGAATTTCTTGGCTTTACAAATCATTTTAATGTTATTTTAAAGACTAAAAGATGCATGAGAGAGAAAGAGTCTATTGGTTCCTATATTTAAGAATAAAGGTGATGCACAAGAGTGTGCAAATTATAGAGAATTAAGTTAATGTGCCATACATTAAAATTATGGGAGAGAGTAATTGAGCATAGGTTACAATGATACGTAAGTTTTCACAACGCTTGGTTTCATGCCGTAGATCTACTATGGATGCTATACATTTGTTAAGAGGTTTAGAGAAGAGAAAGTAAGAAGGATCTACATATGATATTTATTGATTTAGAGAAAGCTTATGATAAAGTCTCAAGAGATGTTCTTTGAGAGTTCTAGAACAAAGGAGTTAATATTGGCTATATTCAAGTCATTAAGGATAGTACTAGCACTTGTGTCCAAACACAAGGAGGATTGACAAAATATTTTTTCTATTTCGCTTGGATTACATCAAGGATCAACATTAAGCCCTATCTTTTACTTTAGTTATGGATGTTCTTACCAGGCATTTACAAGAAGATGTACCTTGGTGTATGCTTTTGTCGATGACATTCTTTCTGTTGATAAGACAGAGAGGAGTCCAACGTAAACTTGAATTATGGAGGTCAACTGAGTCTAAAGGTTTTCGCTTAAGTAGATCTAAAACTGAATATATGGAGTGTAATTTTAGTTGTAGAAGTTTTAGTGATAGTTGTGACTTTGATCAAGTCATTAATAAGTATCTCATATATATAAATCCATTGTTCAAAATGATGGTGAAATAGATGGAGATGTTATTAAGAGAATTCAAGTTGGATGGTTGAAGTGAATGCATCCTGGCCTATTATGTGATAAAAAGTTCCACTTAAACTTAAGGGAAAATTTTATAAGATGGTGGTAAGACCGAATGACTTATGGTGAATGTTGGCCAATAAAAAAGAGAAGCATAAGACCAAGTTAAGTGTTACGAGATGAGGATGCTTGTGGATGAGTGGTTTTACGAGATAGAATGAAAATGAGTATGTTCGGGAAAAAGTTGGAGCTCCAAAGGTAGATAAGATTAGGAAGAGTCACCCATGGTTTGGCCACATAAAGCCTACGTCCATGACCGATTGAGAGTAGGGCATTAGATCTGTTAAGAAAGGCAGAGGTGTAACCTAAAAAGAAAGACTGGATGTACAAAAAAAATGATCTTAGTATACTGAATTAGATGAGAATTTACCAATAGACACAAACGATTCATAAAATTAACCCCAAAGGGATTAAGGTTGTTGTTAAGTTGTTGTATTGTAATCAGTTTATATCGGTAGCTCTGAAATAGCTCGAGTTTGAGATTTACCCATTCTAAAGACTTGTAGTTTTTCTTCTCACAATAATTCTCCTAATTTCCCTAAGAAAACTAAACCCTAAGAATGGGCAGAACCTTGACTGTAGGAACATCACCATCAACCAAGCTCAATCTAGATCTTGCAGTGGAGGCAATTATCTCAATGATGGTGGGGGATCTTGAGGTGCTGGTGGATATGGACATGGTAGTTGGAGTAGTGGTGGTTATTAAAGGGGAGGGCGGCGGAGGTTCTGAGGCATGGTGGTGGCGGAGGGAAAGATCGAGGATATGATGGTGGATCCCTTTTCGATAGGTGGTGGTTGATGGAAACTAAAGAAACTCAAGAATGGCCGATCCTATCTGCTACTTATGGAACAATGTCTTTATAGTAGAGGCGATTCTAGTTATCTAGGGTTTTTTATTTGTGCTATGTGAGTTCATTTTTTATCTATGTCGTCATTTCTGTCTTAGAAAACTTGGTGTGTTACTTCGTTTATGAAATCTAAAAGAAGAATTGTTGAATCTGAATTTATTCTCTATTAAAAAATCAAAAAATCTTAAACCCTAAATTAAAACCTGAACCCTAGACTTAAACCCTAAACCCTAAATCCTCAAAATCCTAAAAATCCTAAACCCTAAACCTTAAACCTTAAAACCTTAAACCCTAAAACCTAAACCCTAAAAAAAAACCCCTAAACCCTCAACTAAACCTAAACCATAAACTCTAAATCCAAAAAGCTAGCTTTAAACTAAATAAAATCTAAAACTAAAATAAATAAAAAAACCTAAACCAAAATAAAATAAAAAAATAAAAATAATAAAAACCTAAACTAAAACCTAAACTTAAACCTAAAAAGAAAATAAATTAAACCTGGGTAAAATAAAATAAAACTAAATAAAGACTGGCTAAAATAAAACCCAAAATATACAAAAAATAAAACTAAACCCTAAACTAAAAAAAACTAAACTTAAACCTAAACTAAAATAAACTGAACTAAAATAAATAAAACTTAAACATAAGCCCTAAATAAAATAAAATAAACTAAAAATAAACATAAACCTAAACTAAAAAGTAAAACCTTAAAATAAACCTTAAAAAAAAACCTAAGACCTAAACCTTAAAAAATAAAATAAAACCTAAACCTAAGCCTAAAATAAAAATAAAACATAAACCTAAAATAAAACAAAATAAAATAAAATAAAATAAAATTAAACTTAAACTGACCCTAAACCTAAAAAATAAACTAAAATAAAAAACCTAAATTAAAATAAATAAACCTTAAATAAATAAACTAAACTAAACTAAATAAAAATAAAAAATAAACTTAAATAAAAGTAAAAAATAAAATAAACTAAAATAAATAAAAAATAAACTAAATAAACTTAATAAACTAAATAAACCTAAACCGACTAGTTTACTTAATTTAAAAAAAAATTAAAAAATTAAAAAAATTAAAAGAAAACCCTAACCCAAACCCTCGATGCTGGATCACTAAACCTTAAAAGCCAGGCCCTAAACCTGAGCCTAAACCCTAAACTCTACCCTAAAACCATGAGCCCCCACCTAAACCCTCCTACACCACCACAAATCCTAAACCACAAAACCTAAATCAAGATGAAATAAGACCTAATAATGGTAAAAATGCTAAACCTAAATAAAATAAAATAAAAAGAAAAAATAAAAATAAACTAAAATAAAATAATTAAAAACCTAAAAAACTAGAAAAAAGGAAATAAACCTTTGAATTAAAAACCTAAATGAAAGAAAAAACTAAACGTAAAATAAAAATAAAATAAACCTAAAGAAATAAAATAAAACTAAATAAAACCTAAACCTAAACCTAAAATTAAACCTAAAATAAAACCTAAAACTAAAAAAAAAAAACCTAAAAAAATAAAAATAAAACAATTAAATAAACTAAACCTAAACTAAAATAAACTAAAAGATGGATAAAACCTTAACCTTAACCTCAAATAAACTAAACCTACCCTAAACTAAATAAAATAAAATAATCTAAAAATAAACCTAAACTACTAAAAATAAAACTGAAAATAAACCTAAGATAAAAACCTAAAACCTAAACCTAAAATAAAATAAAAATAAAACCTAAACTAAACATAAAAATAAAATAAAGAAATTAAAACTAAACTAAAAATAAACATAAAACTAAACCTAAAAAAAATAAACTAAAATGAGCAAACTAAAGTGCATAAACCTAAGATAAATGGACAAAACTAAATAAAGGGAAAATAAACCTAAATAAAATAAAAATAAAATAAACTAAAATAAATAAAATAAACTAAATAAACCTAAACTGTCGGGTTTGCTTAATTTAAAAAAACCTCAGGCAGAGGCCAGGCCACTAAACCCTACAAATCCTGGGCCTTGACCTGAGCCCTCAGTGACCATGAGCCACAAGGCACAGATCTGAATGCTAAAATGACCTGACAGGCCCAGGCCACTGGGCTACAGGCCCTATCCCTGGGCCCTGTGCTGGAGTACAAATACACACTGACCACTGGGCTGGCCAGGCCCTGGGCCACAAGACCCTGAGGCCCAGACCACAAGATACAGGCCTTGGGCCCAGCCAGGCCAGCCACTGGATCACAAATAAAGCTAGGACCCCAGACCCTGCACTGGAGTCCTGGGCCACAGGCTAAGCTGGCAGCCAGCCAGACCCTAAAGGCCCCAGATCCCACTGCATGATCCTGGGCCGACACTAGGCCCTGGGCCCTGACTGGGGCGGCCACAGCCACTAAGACCTGAGACAGGCCACTGAGCCCTACACTAAATAAAACCAAGATAAGATAAGATTAAACCTAAACCTAAATAAAAAAACCTAAACTAAACTAACAAAATAAAATAAAGTAATAAAATAAACAAAATAAAATAAAAAACCAAAACTAAACTTAAAAGAAAATAATCCTAAGAATAAAACCTAAATAAAATAAAACTAAATGTAAAATAAAAAAAATAAAAAGATAAAATAAAAAAATAAAACTAAATAAAACCTAAACCTAAAATAAACCTTAAACTAAAACCAATAAATAAATAAAAATAAAACCTAAACCCTAAATTAAAAAAAAAAACCTAAACCCTAAACTAAAAAAAAACCTGAACCTAAAATAAAAATAAAATAAACAAAATAAAATAAACCTAAACCTAAATTGAAATAAAGTAAGCTAAAATAAATAAAACCTAATCCTAATCCTAAAATAAACTAAAGCTAAACCAAAACCTTAGCAAAATAAAATAAAATAAACTAAAAATAAACCTAAACCTAAACTAAAAAACAATACCTAAAAATAAACCTAAAATAAAATCCTAAAATAAAAAATTAAAAAAATCAAATAAAATCCTAAATCTATACCTAAAAATAAAACCTAAAACTTAAACCTAAAAAATAAAATAAAATAAAACTCTATTAAAAAACAATCCTAAAAAATAAACTAAAATATAAAACCTAAACTAAAATAAATAAACCAAACTAAATAAAAATAAAAAATAAAACCAAATAAAATAAAAAAATAAAAAACTAAAATAAATAAAAAATAAACTAAATAAATGAAATAAACTAAATAAACCTAAACCTAGAGGTTTACTTAATTTTAAAAAAACCCGAAACCCTAAACCCCAAAATTAACCCTAAACCCTAAACCCTAAATAAAACTTAAAAATAAAATAAAGAAATAAACCAAAACCTAAATAAAATAAAATAATAAAATAAAATAAAAACCTAAACTAGAATTTAAACCTAAACCTAAACCTAAAAATAAAATAAAATAAAAACAAATTTAAATAAAATAAATAAAAACCTAAACTTAACTAAAAATAAAATAAAACTAAAAATAATTAACCTAAATAAAATAAAAACTAGACATAAAATAAAAATAAAATAAACCTAAAATAAAATAAAATAAAAACTAAATTAAAACCTAAACCTAAAAAATAAACATAAAAATAAATAAAATATAAAACCTAAACCTTAAACTAAAATAAAAACCTAAGCCTAAAGTAAATAAAATAAAATAAACCTCAACCTAAACTTAAAGAAACTAAACAAAAATAAATAAAACCTAAACCTAAACCTAAAGTAAACTAAACCTAAACCCTAAACTAATAAAATAAAACAAACTAAAAATAAAATTAAATTAATCTGAAAATAAAACCTAAAAATAAACCTAAAACCTAAACCTTAGAAAATAAAATAAAAACCTAAACCTAAACCTAAAAATAAAAAATAAAACCTAAACATAAAATATAAAAGGGAAATAAAACTAAACTAAAAATTAAATATAAACCTAAACATAAACCTAAAAAATAAACTAAAATAAATAAACAAATCAAAATAAAAATAAAAAATAAACTTCAATAAAAATAATAAATAAAATAAACTAAAATAAATTAAAAATAAACTAAATAAATATAAACCTACAAGTTTATTTAATTTAATTTTTTTTAAATCCTAACCCCCAAACCCTAAACCATAAACCCTAAATCCTAAAACTAACCATAAACCCCTAAACAAACCCTAAACCCTAAACCCTAAACCTTAAAAACCTAAAAAGCTAAATCTAAAATAAATAAATCCTTAAAATAAAATAAATAAATAAAGCCCAAACCAAAATAAAAAATAAAATAAAAACCTAAACTAAAACTTAAACCTAAAATTAAAATAAAATAAAAAAATAAAAACTAAAATAAATAAAAAGCTAAGCTTAATTAAAAATAAAAAAGAAACCTAAGAAAAACCTAAAATAAATAAAACTAACACTAGAATAAAATAAAATAAACCTAAGATAAAAATAAAAAACTAGATAAAACACTAAACCTAAAATAAATAAAAAATAAAACCTAAATGCAAACTAAAGAAAAAAAACTAAACCTAAAATAAAAATAAAATAAACAAAATAAAATAAACATTAACCTAAACTAAAATAAATAAAACAAAAACCTAAACCTAAAATAACCTAAACCTAAACCTAAACCTAAAAAAAAACCTAAACATAAAATAAACAAAATAAAATAAACCTAAACCTAAACTAAAATAAACTAACCTAAAATAAGTAAAACATTAACCTAGTCTTAAAATAAATTAAATCTTAACCCAAAATTAAATTAAATTAAAATAATGAAAAATAAACTAAAAAATAAAACCAGAAAATAAACCTATAATAAAAACCTAAAACCTAAACCTAAAAGATAAAATAAAAACATAAACCAAAAGCTAAAAATAAGAATAATCATAAACCTAAAGATAAAAAATAAACTAAAATAAAAAACCTAAACTAAAATAAATAAACCTAAAATAAATAAGCCAAACTAAATAAAAAGAAAAAATAAACCTAAATAAAAATATAAAATATAAAATCTAAATAAATAAAAAAATAAGTTAAAATAAAATAGATAAAAACCTAAATTTAACTAAAAAAATAAAATAAACCTAAAGATTAAAAAGCTAAATAAAATAAAAATTAAACGTTAAATAAAAATAAAATAAACCTAAAATAAAGTAAAATAAAAATTAAACAAAATCCTAAACTTAAAAAATATACCTAAAAATAAATAAATAAACACCCTAAACTTAAAATAAAAAACCCTAAACCCTTAACTAACCCTAAACCCTAAAAAGCTAAAATCCTAAACCTAAACTAAATAAAACCTAAAAATAGAATAAATAAGAAAAGCAAAACAAAAATTAAAAAAAATAAAACCAGAAACCTAAATAAAAACCTAAACCTGAACCAAAAAATAAAAAAAAGCAACTAAAATAACTAAATAAAACCAAAATAAACTAAAAATAAAGAACATAAATAAAATAAAACTAAACCAAAATAAAATAAAATAAACCTAAAATAAAATAAAATAAAACTAAACCCAAAAATAAACTTAAAAATAAACTTAAAAATAAATAAAAAAAACAAAACCTAAAATAAAAATAAAACAAACCTACAAAACTAAAATAGATAAAACCTAAACCTTAACCTAAAATAAACTAAACCTAAACCTAAAATTAAACCCCAAATAAAATAAAATAAACTAAAAATTAACCTAAACTAAAAAGTGAAGCCTAAAAATAAATCTAAAATAAAAACCTAAAACCATAACCTTAAGAAATAAAATATGAACCTAAACCAAAACCTAACAAATAAAAAATAAAACCTAAACCAAAAAAATAAAATTAAAATAAAAAACCTAAAAAAATAATTTTAAACCTAAAAAATAAACAAAAATAAAAAACTTAAACTAAAATAAATAAACCTAAAATAAATAAATTAAACTAAGTAAAAATAAAAATAAAAATAAACTTAAATAAAAATAAAAAATAAACTAAAATTAATATAAAATAAATTCAATAAACTAAATAAACCTAAACCTACCAGCTTGCTTAATTTTAAAAAAATAAAAATAAAAAATATTAAACCAAAATAAAAATAAATTAAACAAATAAAAACCCTAACCCTAAACCATGAACCCTAAACCTACAAACCTAAATCTGAGCCTAACCTCAAAATCCTACCACACCCTAAATTCTAAACCCTAGGCCAGGCCCTACTATAAAACAAACCCTGGACACAAAACCTACACACTAAAACTAAACCCCAGACCATAAACCCTAAATCTTCCCTAATTACCTAGAAACCTAAACCTAAACTAAATAAAACATAAAATAAAATAAATAAAAACTGGCGTAAAAAATTAAAAATAAATTAAAATAAAACCAAAACTAAAACCTAAACCTAAACCTAAACCTAAACTAAAACTTAAACCTAAACCTAAAAATAAAATAAAAATAATATAAAACTAAAATAAAATAAATATAAACCTAAGCTAAACTATAAAAATAAAATAAAACTAAGAATGGAAAACCTAAATAAAATAAAAATAAAATGTAAAATAAAAATACAATAAAACTAAAATAAAATAAAATTAATAAAAAAAATAAAACTTAAATCGTAAACTAAAAAAAACATAAACATAAAATAAAAATAAAATAAACAAAATAAAATAAATAAAACCTAAATCTAAACCTAAAATAAACTAAACCTAAACCCTAAACTAAATAAAATAAAACAAACTAAAACTAAACCTAAACATAAACTAAAAAATTAAACCTAAAAATAAACCTAAAATTAAAACTTAAAACCTAAACCTAAAAAAAAAAAATACAAACCTAAACTAAAAAAAAATGAAAATAAAACATGAACATAAATAATAAATAAATAAATAAAACTAATCTAAAAAATAAACATAAACCTAAACCTAAACCTAAAAAATAAACGAAAATAAAAAACCTATACTAAAATAAATATATCTAAAAAAAACTAAACTAAATAAAAATTGAAAATAAACCTAAATCAGAATAAAAATTAAAATAAACTAAAATAAATAAAAGAAATAAACTAAATAAACCTATTGTACCGGTTTACTTTATTTTTCTTAAAGAAAATCCTCAACCCTCAACCCTAAACCCTAAACCTATAACCCTGAGCCCTGGCTCCCAGGCCAACCCAGGCCCTGACCCTAGGCCACAAACCTAACTCTAAAGCCCTACCACTGACTCTAGGCCCCAAACCTTAAACCCTAAAAGCTAAAACCTAAACCTAAACCTAAACTAAATAAATCTGAATTATAAAATAAAAGACTAAACTTGTATAAAATAAAAAAAAAATAAAATAAAATAAAAACCTAAACTAAAACCTAAACTTAAACCTAAAAATTAAATAAAATAAAAAATTAAAAAAAATAAAATGAAAGTAAGAATAAAAAACCTAAATAAAATAAAAACTAAATGTAAAATAAAAATAAAATAAGCCTAAAATAAAATAAAATAAAACTAAATAAAAACCTAAAGCTAAAAAATAAACCTAAAAATAAAATAATATAAAAGCTAAACCCTAATCTAAAAAAAACTAAACTTAAAATAAAAATAAAATAAACAAATTAAAATAAACCTAAAGCTAAATCAACTTAAACTAAACTAAAATAAATATAACCTAGAATAAATTAATCCTATAAACCTAAATAAAATAAAATAAAATAAAATAAATATAAACCTAAACTAAAAATAAAACCTAAACCTAAACCTAAAATATAAAATAAAACCTAAGCCTAAAAATCAAATAAAATAAAAGTAAACTAAAAATAAGCATAAACCTAAGCTAAAATCAAATAAAATAAAAAAACTAAAAAATAAGCATAAACCTAAACCAAAATAAACTAAAATAAAACTAAACTAAAATAAAATACCTAGAATAAATATAAACTAAATAAAATAAAATAAAATATAATAAACTAAAGAATAAAATAAACTATATAAGCGTGAGCTGTCGGGTTTGCATGGTTTAAAGAAAGCCTGAGCCCTAGGCCTACCACAATGCTGACCCTACCACACCCCTAGGCCTAAGACCCTAGCCACCGACCACGGATCCCAGGCCCTAGCCACTAAAGAGAGCCAGGCCTGGGCTAGGCCCAGGTTTAGGCCCTAGGCCCTGAAATGATTGACCTGACACCTTGACCTGAGCCCTAGGCAATAGGCCCTGGGCTTGGGCTCTAAGGCCCTGATCACTGAGCACTGGGCCACTGAGCCCAGGCTCTGACCCTAAACTGGGCAGACGTTAGACTATGTGCACTAGATCTTGGGCCATGAGCCCTGGACCATGGGCCACTGGGCCCTGGCCCTAGATCATGGACCCTAGTGACCTGGGCCCTGGGCTCAGCAGGCCCTGGGCCCTGGGCCCTAGGCGCTCAGGGCCCTGAGGCTGGGCGCTGGGCCCTGGGCCCTGGGCCAGGCCCTGGGCCCTGGGCAGGCATTGAGGCATAAGACATATCTAAATAGATAAAGACCTAGATAAAATAAATAAGAGGCTTAAACCTAAATAAAATAAACAAGATATAGCCTAAAAATAAAGAAAACAAGGTTGACGAAAGATAAACCTAAACTAAACCAAGATAAAACCTAAACTAAAATAAATAAACTTAAAATAAATAAACTAAAATAAATAAAAAATAACAATAAACTAAATGAAAATAAAAAATTAAAAAACTAAAATAATAAAAAATGAACTAAATAAACCTAATCTTTTTTATTTACTTAATTTAATAAAAAAACCCTTAACCTTAAATCCTAAATCCTAAACCCTAAACCTTACACACTAAACCTTAATTCAAAACCCTAAACCCTAAAAGTATAAACCATAAAACCCAAAACCTTAAACCCTAAACCCTACACCCTAAACCTTAAACCCTAAACCCTAGACCCCAAACCCTAAATTTAAACCTAGTGTAACTAAATAAATTAAAAAAATAAACCTAAACCCTAAAACCCAATAAACTAAGCAACCTAAACCCTAGAATGGGAAGCACGGCAAGAACATCACCGTCAACTAGGTTCAGTCTAGATCTGGCAGTGGAGGTGACGGTGGAGCAGCAGTTATTATAGTGGTGTTGGGGATCTGGAGGTACTGGTGGTTATCAAGGTGGTGGTCAGAGCAGTCGTGGTTTTGGAGGCCGGAGGAGCGATGAAGGTTACAGCTGTGGTGGTGGCAGAGGGCGAGATCAGGGATATGATGGTGGATGCCACTGCTCGAGAGGCCAGGGTGGTTCTGATGGGAACTGGTGAAACTGAAATAAGGTCAATCTGATCTGCTGCTTATGGAATTATGTCTTTACAATAGAGATGATTTTAGTTATCTAGGGTTTCTTATTTGCTCTATGCATGCTCATTTTTTATCTATGTCATCACTTATGTCTTTGAAAACTTGGTTTGTAACTTGGTTGATGAAATTCAAAAGAAGAAATGTTGAATCTAAATTTTTTCTCTGTTAAAAAAAAAATGAACAACCCTAAACAAAAACCTAAACCCTAGACCTAAAACGTAAACCCTCAAATGGAAACCCTAAACCCAAAATCCTAAACACTAAAGAATAAACCTTAAAACCCTAAACCATAAACCCTAAACCCTAAAACCTAAACCATAAACCCTAAACCCTAAAATCTAAACCCTAAACCCTAAACCATAAACTCTAAAATATAAACCCACAACTAACCCTAAACCCAAAATTCTAAAAAGCTAAAAACCTAAACCTAAATATAAATCTAAACCTAAAATTAAAGAAGATAAAAAATAAAAATTAAACTAAAATTAAATAAATAGATCCTAAATTAAGGTAAATAAAACCTAAAATAAAATTAAAGGCTAAACCTAAGATAAAGAAAGATTAACTTAAAGATAAAGATAAATGATAAATAGTAAACCTACCTAAAGAATAGGCTAAAAAATGAACAGTATGGCTGGGCCCACTAAAAGGCCAAGGCCTAAAGATAAAATAAAGATGGACCTGAGCCTGGACTAAAATGGCCTGAGTTAAAGATAAATAAGGCCTAAACCTGGCCACAAGATATAAAATGAGCCACTGAAACTAACAGGCCCTAGGCCCTGGGATTGACCCTGCCCTGAGTGGTGGAGTCCTAAAGGCCTAGGCCATTGACCCAAGGCCCAAGGCCCAAGGCCTAGGCACTGGCGTCAGGTGAGCCACAGGGGTCTAGGCCACAGGCCTTGCCCAGGCCCCCTAAACTTGCCTGAGCTCTGAGCCACAGGCCCCACCTGGATCCTAAAGGCCCTAGGCCCTGGGCCAGACCCTGGCTCTGGCAGGAAACGCATGACCCAGGCCAACTGTAAACGGACCTAAAATCTAACCCTGGGCTCCATACCCTGACCTAAATCTTCCACAGATCTTGGGCCCCTGAAACTGCCTAAACCACACCCTACCTTATCGTTGTCAGCCCTAAACCCCAAACCTTAAGCCTAAACCTAAAGTAATTAAATAAATTTAAAGATAAACCTAAACTCTAAAACTTAATAAACTTAAACCTAAATCTAAACCCTAAGAATGGGCAGAACCTTGACAACAAGAACATTACCATCAACCAGGCTCAGTCTAGATCTGGCAATGGAGGCAAAGGCAAAGGTGGTGATTATCTCAGTGGTGGTGGGGGATCTGGAGGTGTTGGTGGATATGGAAGTGGTGGTCAGAGCAGTGGTGGTTATTGAGGTCGGAGGAGCGACGGAGGTTCCAACCATGGTGGTAGCCGAGGGAGAGATTGGGGATATGATGGTGTATCCCACTATTCGAGCGACCAGGGTTGTTCTGATGGGAACTGGAGAAATTGAAGAACAACCCATCCGATCTACTGCTTATGGAACTGTGTCTTCATAATAGAGATGGTTCTAGTTATCTAGGGTTTTTGATTAGTCTATGTGTGCTCATTTTTTATCTATGCCAACACTTGTATCTTAGAAAACTTGGTGTGTTACTTGGTTAATGAAATCAAAAAGAATAAATGTTGAATCTAAATTTATTCTCTATTAAAAGAAACCAAAAATCCTAAACCTTAAACTAAAACTTGAACCCAGAATCTAATACTTAAACCCTAAACCCTAAACCCTAAACCCTATACCATAAATCCTAAAACTTTAAACCATAAAACCTAAACCCTAAGTCCTAAACCCTAAATAAAAATAAAAAATAAAATAAAATAAAATAAAATAAAGAAAAACTAAAACTAAAATAAATCTAAACTAAAACCCCTGAAAACCACAAAGCCTAAACCCTCATAAACCCTAAACTCTAAAACATGTAGGCCAGCCTTAAACCCTAAGCCTTATGCCTAAATGCTTTAAATCCACAGGTCTTAAACCTAAAATCTAAACTAAACTAAATAAAAACCTAAATAAAATAAAAAAAACATAAACCTAAATAAAATAAAATAATAAAATAATAAACCTAAAACTAGCCTAAACCTAAATCTTAACAATCTTAAGCCTAAAATAAAATGCAATAAAAAATTAAAACTAAAATAAAATAAAATAAATAAAAACTTAAACTAAACTAAAAAAATAAAATAAACCCAAAAATAAAAAACCAAAATAAAATAAATCCAAACTGTAAAATAAAAATAAAATAAACCTAAAATAAAATAAAATAAATACTAAATAAACCCTAAACTGAAAAAAATTAACTGAAAAAGAAATAAAAATCAAAACCTAAAACTAAACAGAAAAAGAAATCTAAACCTAAACTAATATAAATAAAACCTAAACCAAAACCTAAAATAAAATAAACCTAAACCCAAAAATAAATAAAATAAAATAAGCTAAAAATAAACCTAACCTAACCTAAAAAATAAAACTTAAAATAAACTTAAAATTAAAACCTAAAACCTAAACCTAAACCTGATAAAATAAAACATAAACATAAACCTAAAAAATAAAATGGACTAAACCTAAAAATAAAATAAAAATGAACTAAACTAAAAGATAAACATAACTAATCCTAAAAGATAAACTAAGATAATAAACCTAGGCTAAAAAAATAAATAAACCTAAAAACTAAACTAAATAAAATAAAAATAAACCTAAATAAAATAATAAATAAAATAAACTAAGATACCAGATAAACTAAGTGAGCTACATGAGCTAAACCTGGGTTTCTGATTTAAAGAACCACTGAGCCCTAAACACTAAATCCTAGGCCATGACCCTGGGCTTTTAAACCCTAAATAAAGGTTAAACAAAACCACATTAAGGCCCAAGACCTGCTGACCCCCTGAGCCACTAAAGACACTAAAGATCCTGGGCCACGGACCCTGGGCCACTGCCTGGGCCTTAAGGCCTGACCCTGGGCTCTGGGCCCTAAATCCTAGGCCCTGGGCCAGATCCTGGGCCCAGGCCCTAGTCCTAATCACCACTGAGGCCAGAGCTGAGCTAGGTAACTAAGATGATAATTAAAAGGCTGACTAAATAAAATAACATAAAAATAAAACCTAGGCAAAACCTACAAAATAAATAAAATAATGCACAGGCCCTGAGCTAAAGAAACCTACCTAAAATAAAGATAAAATAAACCTGAAGCTTAGGCATGAAAACAAAACTAAAATAAATTAAACTGAGCAAATCTAGATAAACTAGGCTTAAACCCTAAAGATAAAATAAGATAAAATAAAATGGATCAAAACCTAAACCTAAAATAAAAAAAAATAAACAAAAATAATATGCTAAACCCTAAACTAAAGAAAAACCAACCAACAAATAAAATAAAATAAACTGAAACTTAAACATAAAAAAAACAAAACTAAAATAAATTAAACCTAAACATAAATCTAAAATAAACTAAACCTAAACCTAAATAAATAAAATAAAATAAATGAAAATAAATCAAACCTAAACTAAAATAAAACCTAAAATAAACCAAAAAATAAAACCTAAAACCTACACCTAAAAATAAAATAAAACATAAACTAAACTTAAAAAAAAACTAAACCTAAAATTAAAGAAAATCAAACTAAACTAAAATAAATAAATTAAATAAACTAAAATAAAAACCTAAATAAAATAAACCAAAGTTAAAGTAAACTAAATAAAAAATAAACCAATATAAATTAACAAATAAAATAAATGTTAAATAAAATAAAATAAACATAAACATATATGCCGGGTTTTCTTGATTTTTTTTTTTGAAAAAACCTAAACACAGGCTTGGCTACCCTACCATGGTTTCTAAACCTTGGCCCTGATCCTGGCCTGACCACAGGCCACTGAGCCCTAGGCCACTGGGCTCTCTCCCTACCTAGACCAGGCCCAGCCATGGGCCCTGGGCCCTGAGGCCTGGCCCTCCATTCTGGGCCCTGAGCCACTAAAGATCATGACCTGAGCCCTAGGCTGAGCTGGGCCCTAAATACCATGACCACTGAGGCTGGGCTGAGCTATGGGCATAAGTGACCCTAGGCCCAAAACCCACAGGCCAATCCTGGCTGAGGCATGAGGCTGAGCCTGAGCCTAAACTGACCCTAGCCACACAAACTCTAAAATGGTGAGCCACAGGGTTGGCAAACAGGCCACAAATCTTAAAACCTAAAACCTAAACTAAATAAATCATAAAATAAATAAATAAATGAACCATAAGATAATAAAAAAACCTGTTCCAAAACCTAAACTGAGACTTAAATTTAAAAATAATAAAAATAATAAAAATAATAAAAATAAATTAATATGAATTAAATAAAAACCTAAACTAAAATTAAAAAATAAAATAAACATAAGAATAAAAAACCTAAATAAAATTAAAATTAAATGTAAAATAAAAATAAAGTAAACCTAAATAAAATATAATAAAAACTAAATAATAACTTAAATTTAAAAATAAATAAAAAACAAAATCTAAATCGTGAACTGAAAAAAACCAAAATCTAAAATAAAATAAAATAAACAAAATAAAATAAACCTAAACATAAACTAAAATAAACTAAACTAAATGATAAAATCTAAACCAAAACCTAAAATAAACTAAACCTAAACCTAAACCTTATCAAAATAAAATAAAATAAATTTAAAATAAACCTAAACCTTAACTAAAGATAAAACCTAAAAATAAACCTAAAGAAAACCTTAAAAATATAAAAAAAATAAACCTAAAATAAAAACCTAAAACCTAAACCAAAAAAATAAAATAAAAACCAAAACTTAAACCTAAAAATAAAAAAATAAAACCAAAACATGGAAAATAAAATATAAATGAAACTTAACTAAAAAGTAAACCTAAACCTAAACCTAAACCTAAACCTAAACCTAAACAATAAGCTAAAATAAAATTTCTAAACTAAAATAAAAAAACCTAAAATAAATAAACTAAACTATGAAATAAATAATAAACCTAAAGATAAATAAAAGTAAAACAAACTAAAATAAATAAAATGAACTAAATAAATTGGAAAACCCTCTTGGTTTGCTTAATTTTAAAAAAAACCATAAACACACAAACCACAAACCTAAACCCTGAAAACCTAGGCCTAAACCTACAACCCCTAACCCTAAACCCTAAACCACAAACCTTAAAAAGCCCTATGCCCTAAACACTAAGCCCTAACCATAAACCCTAAACTCTAAACCCTAAAAGCATAAACTTTGAAACCCTAAACCCTAAACCCTAAACCCTAAATGGTAAACCTTAAACCCTAACCCTAAATCGTAAACTCTAAACCCCAAACTCTAAACTTAAACCTAAACTAACTAAATAAATTAAGAAATAAACCTAAATCCTAAAACCTAATAAACCTAATCCATAAGAATGGGCAGAACCTTGATGGCAGGAACATCACCATCAACCAGGCTCAGTGTAGATCTGATAGTGGAGCCTAATGTAGAGGCGACAGTTATCGCAGTGGTGGTGGGGGATTTGGAGGTACTGGTGCATATGGAGGTGGTTGTCAGACCAATGGTGGTTATGGAGGTAGGAGGAGCGATGGAGGTTACAGCCATGGTGGTGGCAGAGGGAGAAGTCGGGGATATGATGGTTGATCCCGCTACTCGAGAGGTCGGGGTGGTTCTGATGGGAACTAGAGAAATTGAAGAATGACCTATCCGATCTACTGCTTATGGAACTGTGTCCTTACAATAGAGATGGTTCTAGTTATCTAGGGTTTTTGATTTTTCATATGCATGCTCATTTTTGATCTATGTCATCGCTTGTGTCTTAGAAAATTTGGTGTGTTACTTGGTTGATGAAATCAAAAAGAAGAAATGTTGAATCATTATTTATTCTCTATTAAAATATAATTAAATAAAAAACCAAAAACCCTACACCCAAATCTAAAACCTGAACCCTAAACCTAAAACCTAAACCTAAACCCTAAACCATAAAAACCCTAAACCTTACACCCTAAACCCTAAAGCCCTAAACCCTAAACCATAAACCCTAAAACTTAAAACCTAAACCCTAAACTCTAAACCCTAAATGACAAACCCTTTTCCCTAAACCCAATGGACCCTTTTCCACTAAGCCTAAACACTAAACTGAACCTAAATTTTAAACCTAAGAAATTTAAAATGTAAACATAAACTAAAAAAACTTAAAAATAAAATAAATAAATAAACTAAACTAAAATAAAATAAAAAAATAAAATAATATAAAAACATAAACTAAAACTTAAACCTAAACCTAAAAAGAAATTAAAATAAAAAATAAAACTTAATCTAAAATAAAATAATTAAAAACCTAATCTAAACTAAACAAAGTAAAAAACCAAAATAAAATAAGAACAAAACATAAAATAGAAATTAAATAAACCTAAAATAAAATAAAATAAAAACTAAATGAAAAACTAAACCTAAAAATAAATAAAAAGTAAAACCTAGACCAAACACCAAATAAAATAAACCCAAACCTAAAATAAAAAAATAAACCAAAACCTAAACTAAAATAAACTAAAATAAAATAAATAAAACCTAAACATAAACTAAACCTAAATAAATAAATAAAATAAACTAAAAATAAACCTAAATTTAAACTAAAAAATAAATAAACCTAAAATAAAAACTTAAAACCTAAACTTAAAGAAATAAAATAAAAACCTATACCTAAACCTAAATATAAAATATAAAACCTAAACCTAAAAAATAAATTAAAAAAATAAACTTGAACCTCAACCTAAACCAAAATGTAAACTAAAATAAAATAAAACTAAAATAAATAAACTAAACTAAATAAAAAATAAAATAATAAGCCTAAATAAAATTTAAAATAATAATAAAAATTAAATATAATCTACTTGGTTTGCTTATTTTTTTAAAACCTAACCTGGAACCACAAACCCTAAAATGGACATTAAACCCAAAACCAAAACCTCAAGACTCTAGGCCTGACCCTAAGACCCAAACCACAAACCTAAACACAACCACACCACAAAACCTAAAATTGAGCCTAAAATATAATCCAAAAATAAAATAAATAAATAAATAAAACCTAAACTTAAAAAAATAAAATAAAAATGTAAACTAAAACCAAAATTAAACCTAAAAATAAAATAAAAAAACTAAACTAAATTAAAATAAATAAATACCCAAACTAAACTAAAAACAAAATAAACCTAAAAATAAGAAACCTAAAAAAATTTAACCTAAACATAAAATAAAAGTAAGCATAAATAAAATAAAATAAAACTAAATAAAACCTAAACCTATTAAATGTAAAACTAAAACCTAAGACCTAAACCAACTAAAAAATACCACTAAAATAAACAAAATAAAATAAACTAAACTAAATAAATGGACTTAAAATAAAACCTAAACCTACCTAAAATAAATTAAACCTAAACCCTAAACTAAATAAAATAAAATAAACTAAATTAACCTAAACCTAAAATAAAATAAATAACATAAACTTAAAATAAATACCTAAAACCTAAATCGGAAAAATAAAATAAAAAAAAACCTAAACAGTAAACCTAAACCCTAAACTGATAATAAAAAAACATAAACCTAAAAAAACTTGAACTAAACTAAAGTTAAACATAAACCATAACCTAAAAAAATAAACTAATAAAAAAATAAAACTAAAATAAATAAAATAAAAATAAACTAAAATAAATATAAATAAAAATAAACTAAATAAAATATAAAATAAAGTAAATAAACATAAACCTGTCTTGGTTTATAAAACCCTAAACTCTAGGAGCACTAAATCCTAGGCATGAGGTGAAACCCTAAATAAGTGACCTAAATCCCTGACTATAAAGACTAAACTAAATAAAGATAAAAAAGCTAAACAAGATAATAAAACTAAACTAAGACTAAATAACTAAAGACTAAACTAAAACTAAGATTAAA
The DNA here is from genome assembly GCA_021442155.1 of Cymbidium sinense. Taxonomy (NCBI): domain Eukaryota; kingdom Viridiplantae; phylum Streptophyta; class Magnoliopsida; order Asparagales; family Orchidaceae; genus Cymbidium; species Cymbidium sinense. The sequence continues at coordinate 68,312 of JAKCPB010000150.1, forward strand.
TTAAGACCCTCATAAAACTAATGAAGACTAATAAAACCATGACCACTAAAGAAACTAAACCAAGACAAAACTAAAAGATAAAATAAACCTTGATCCTAAACTAAGGCTTGGGATCCATGGGCCTAAGCCTGGCCTTAGGCCAAAGGCCCTAAAGATAAAATAAAATAAAAGATGACTGACCCTGACCCTAAACCCTGATCCCTAAAGCATATACAAGGCCTTGGGCCAGGCCCTACCCTAGGCCAGGCCAACCTGCATCCCACACCACTAAGCCTCAGACCCCAAGACCCAGGCCTGTTCACTGACCCTACCCTAACCCTTAAACCCTGACCACACAAACCTAAACTTAAACAAATTAAACCTAAAATAAAGATAAAAAAACTTAATAAATAGATAATAATAAAATAAGATAAAACATAAACTAAACTTAAACATAGCTAAACCTAAACTAAAGATAAAGATAAAATAAAATAAAACTAAACTAAAGTAAAATAAATAGAAAGCTAAAATAACCTAAAAAAATAAAATAAACCTAAAAATAAAAAACCTAAATAAAATAAAAGCAAAAAAAAAAAATAAAAATAGAATAAGCATACAATAAAATAAAATGAAAACAAAATAAAAACTTAAACCCAAAAAATTAACCTAAAATGAAAACCAAAAAATAAATAAATAAATAAAACTTAAACCTCACACTATAAAAAAACTTAAACGTGAAATAAATAATATGAAATAAACCTAAACCTAAACTAAAATAAACTAAACTAAAATAAATAAAACATAAGCCTAAACCTAAACCCTAAAATAAAATAAACCTAAACCTAAAAAAAATATAAACTAAAATAAACCTAAAATAAAACACAAAATCTAAACCCAAAATAAAATAAAAAAAAAACCTAAACCAAAAGATTAAAACCCAAACCAAAAGATAAAATAAAAATAAAACTAAACTAAAAGATAAATATAAACCTAAACTTAAACCAAAATAAACTAAAATAAAACTTAAACTAAAATAAATAAACATAAAATAAAATATAAAACCTAAATTAGAGGAAAATAAAATAAACTAAAACCTGGGTTTGCTTGATTTAAAAACCAAAATTAAACATAAACTGACTTGAGACCTACCACACCACTAAATATAAAAAAAAGGCTTAAACCACGACCTAGGCCAGAAACAAACCCTGATCCCAGGCCTGCAGACCTTAAACCGATCCTTAGACCCTGACTCGGACCCAGTCCAAAACTCTAAAGGCCCTGAAACCTAGCCACAAAAACCACACCCTGGGCTCTAAAGCCACAGGTACTGAGCCCTAAAACCCTGGGCCTTTGCTGACCACACCTGAGCCACAACCACTGACCTGACTGATCCCCAACCATGGGCCACAACCCTACCCAGCCCTGGGCCACTGGGCCACAACCCTGAGCCATGATCATTCAACACTAAACACAACCTAAAACTATGGGCCTCAAAGATAAAATAAATAAGGCTCAGTTAAAGGTTAACAAACCTAAAACTAAACTAAAAGAAACTTAACTAAATAATAAACCTAAATAAATAAATTAAACTAAATAAAATAAAATAAAATTAATTAAAACTAAAATTAATAAAATAAATTAAGTAAACTAAATAAACTAAACCTACCGGGTTTGCTAATTAAAACAATCTTATGTACTAAACATACCTAAACCCACTTTAAACCCAACCCTAGCTAAACCCTAAACCCTAAACCCTAAACCCTAAACCCTAAAGGTATAAATCCTCCTTAAATCCTAAACCACACCCTAAACTCAAACCCAACCCCAAACACTAAACCTCAAATATAAACCAAAGTAACTAAATAAATTTAAAAATAAACCTAAACTCTAAAACCTAATAAACCTAAACCTAAACCCTAAGAATGGGTAAAACCTTGACGGCAGGAACATCACTCTCAACCAAGCTCAGTCTAGATCTAGTGGTGGAGGTGAAGGAAGAGGCGAAAGTTATCGCAGTGGTGGTGGGCGATTTAGAGGTGCTGGTGGATATGAATGTGGTGGTCGAAATAGTGGTGGTTATGGAGGTGCGAGGAGCGATAGAGGTTACTACCATGGTGGAGGCGGAGGAAGAGATCAGGGATATGATTGTGGATCTTGCTACTCGAGAGGCCAAGGTGGTTCTGATGGGAACTGGAGAAACTGATGAATGGCCAATCTTATCTACTTCTTAAGGAACTATGTCTTTATAATAGAGATGGTTCTAGTTACATAGGGTTTTTTATTTTCTCTATGCATGCCAATTTTTTATCTGTGTTGTCGCTTGTGTCTTTAAAAACTTGGTGTGTTACTTGGTTGATGAAATCAAAAAAAATGTTCAATCTAAATTTGTTCTATGTTAAACTAAAACCCTAAACTAAAACATCCACTAAGCTAAACCCTAAACCATAAAAACTAAACCCTAAAAAAAACTAAAACTAAAAGTAAATAAAAAAATAAAATGAAAACCTAACCACAAACCTAAAACTAACCCTAAACCACAAACCTAAATGCTAAACCTACAACCCTAAACCCTAAACCCTAAACCCTCAAAACCACGCGCTTAACCCTAAACTCTAAACCTAAAACCTAAAACCAAAAATACAAATAATAAAACCTAAAAACTAAATATAAAGTAAATAAAATCTAAAAATAAAATAAAATAAATAAACTAATAAATAGAAAAAAAACAAAATAAAATGTAAACTAAACCAACCTAAACTTAAAAATAAAATAAAATAAAAATAACTAAAATAAAATAAAATTAAAACCTAAAACTAAACTAAAAAATAAAGTAAAACCTAGGAATAAAAAACCTAAATAAAATAAAAACTATATTTAAAATAAAAATAAAATAAACCTAAAATAAAATTAAATAAGAACTAAATAAAAACCTAAACATAAAAATAAAACTTAAAAAAAATCAAACCCAAACCATGAACTAAAAAAAAACCTAGATTAAATAAAATAAAATAAAATATAATAAACCTAAACCTAAAATAAAATAAACTAAACTAAAATAAATAAAACCTAAACTAAACCAAAATAAACTAAAAACTAAACTAGATAAAATGAACTAAAATAAACTTAAACTTAAAAAAAAAATAAAACCTAAATAAACCTAAAATAAAATCTAAAACCTTAATAAGATAAAAAAAATCCTAAACTAAACTTAAATATAAAAATAAAACCTAAAACTAAAAATAAAATAAAATAAAACTAAACTAAAAAATAAACATAAACTTAAACCTAAACTAAACCTAAAAATAAACTAAAGTAAAACCTAAACTAAAATAAATAAACCTAAAATAATAAAATAAACTAAATAAAATAAAATAAACTAACTAAAATAATAAACTAAAATAAAATAAATAAAACCTAAACTAAACTAAAATAAAATAAAATACCTAAATAAAATATAAACTGAACCTAGAATAAAAATAAAATAAATTTAAAGTTAAATAAAATAAAAACTAAATAAATACCAAAACCTAAAAAATAAACCTCAAAATAAATAAAAAATAAAGGCTAAACCCTAAACTACTAAAAACCTAAACCTAAAATAAAAAAAATAAACTAAAATAAATAAACTAAACTAAATAAAAATAAAAATGAAGCTAAATAGAAATTAAAAATAAAATAAACTAAAATAAATAAAATGAACTAAATAAACTAAATAAAATGAAACTTGCGGGTATGCTTGGTGGGTTTAACTCACCCTAAACCCACAAACCCTAAATCCTAAACCTAAACCCTACTTAAACCATAAAAATAATGAACACCTAGGCCAGTCTAAGCCTATCTCACTGCTAAACTGAGCAAAACCCCAGGCCCAAATAATGGGCCTGACCACAGCACTGACCTGGGCCAGGCCACTGGGCCCCTGGGCCACTGGGCCACAAACTGATCCTGATCCTAGCCAGGAAGGCTGAGGCAACCCAAACTAGATCTGGCTGACCACCAGGCTTTGGGTGACCCCAGGCCCTAAACCTAGCCCATGGGCCAAAGCAAAGACCACAAGGCTAAATGCTAGATACACAGACTCAATGGTTGACACTGGGCCCAGGCCTGAATACTAAAACTAAATAAAGACTAAAAATAATCTAAACTTAAATAAATAAAATAAAATAAAATATCTTAAATTAAACCTAAACCTAAACCTAAGATTAAAAATAATAATAAAAATAATAAAAAACTAAAATAAAATAAAAAAAACTACTATCTAAAAAAAAAATAAAATAAACTAGATAAAAAAAGACTAAAATAAAATAAAGATAAAATAAAATAAACTAAATAAAATAAAATAAAACTAAATAAAATAAAACTTAAAGAATAAACCAAAATAAATAAAAAAATATAACCTAATAAACTAAAATAAACCTAATAAAATAAAATAAAATAAATAAACCAAAACTAAAATAAATTAAAACCTAAACTAAATAAAATAAATTAAATTAAATTAAAAATAAACCTAAACCTAAACTAAAAACTAAAACATAGAAATAAACCTTAAATAAAAACCTAAAACCGAATCTAAAAATTAAAATAAAAAACTTAAACCTAAACCTAAATAAAATAAAACCTAAACCAAAATAAAATAAAAATAAAACTCAACTAAAAAATAAAAACCTAAAATAAACTAAAATAGAAACCAAAACTAAAATAAATAAACATAAATAAATAAATTACACGAAATAAAAAAATAAACCTAAATGAAAATAAAAAATAAAATAAACTATAATAAATAAAAAATAATCTAAATAAACTAAATAATACCCTAAACCATAAATCCTAAACTTTAAATCCTAAACCCTAAACCTGAACCCAGAAACCCTAAACCCAAACCTAAAGCCAAACCCTAACACCCTGAGCTCTAAACCACAAACCCAACCCTAAAACATAAACCCTAAAACTCTAAACCCCAGGACCACAAACCACTGCACCTACCCAAACCACATACCACAAACCCACACTAAAACCCAACCTAATAACAAAACCCTAAGAATGGACAAAACCTTGACATCAGGAACATCACCATGAACCCGGCTCATTCTAGATTTGGCGATGGAGGCGAAGGCAGAGGTGGCTATTATCATAGTGGTGGAGGGGAATCTAGAGGTGCTGGTTGATATGGAGGTGCTGGTTGATATGGAGGTGGTGGTCAGAGTAGTGGTGGCTATTGAAGAGGGAAGAGCGACGGAGGATCTGAGTGGTGGTGGCGGAGGGAGATCAGGATATGATGGTGGATCCATCGAGGAGGTGGTTCAGATGAGCTGGAGAAAGTAAAGAAACGGATCAGATATCTTTGCTTATGGAATTGTGTCTTTATAATAGAGATGATTTGGTTATCTAAGGTTTTTATATTTGCTCTATGTGTGCTCATTTTTTATCCATGCCATCGCTTGTGTCTTAAAAAACTTGGTGTTTTACTTAGTTGATGAAATCAAAAAGAAGAAATATTGAATATTAATTTATTCTCTATTAAAAAAACCAAAAACCCTAAATCCTAAACTAAAACCTAAACACTAGACCTAAAACCTAAACCCTAAACCCTCACAAACCTTAAAAACTTAAAAACCCACCTAAACCCTAAACTCCACACCCTAAACCTACCCCAAACCCCACCTAAAACCATAACCTAAACTAAACTAAATACATAAATAAAATAAATAAACTTAAATCAAAATAAAATAAAACTTAAACTAAAGCTAAAACCTAAATGTAAACTGTAAAAATAAAAAATAAAACTAAACTAAATAAAACCTAAATACAAAAGCTAAACCCTAAAAAAAAAATCTAAAATCAATAAAATAAACTAAATAAAGGTTAAACTAGATAAACAATAAATAAAATAAAACTTAATCCTAAACTAAATAAAAACTTAAGCCTAAAATAAAATTAAAATAAACCTAAACTAAAATAAATAAAACCAATTTAAATAAATAAATTAAATAAACTTAAAATAAATTAAAATAATAAACTAAATATAAAACTAAAAATAAAACCTCAAGTGATCCTAAAATAAAAGCTAAAACCTTAAAATAAAATAAACCTAAACCTAAAAAAAACCTAAAAATAAAATGAAATAAAAGTAAACTAAATTTAAAACTACTAAAAATAAACTAGATAAACTAAATAAATAACAAATAAAATTAAAATAACTAAATAACTAAATAACCTACTGTTTGCTTTAAAAAAATTAAAGATAATTTAAAAAGACAAATACCCACCACAGGCCCTAATCTGGGCCCTAGGCCTAAACCCCACTATGGCACAGATCCTAAACTGGACCCTAAGCCCTATTATAAGGCCAAACTAAACCCTGAGCCTGCAAACTACCACGGACCACTAAAACTAAAGATCAGCCACTGAGCTAAGACCTAGGCCTAAACTCTGAGCCTAATCCTAACCCCAAACCCTAGGCCCAGGCCTGGGCCACACAAAGCCCAAACCTGACCAGGACCCTACCCTAACCACAACCTAAACCACAAACTGAGCCACCAGATCCTGACCCTACCAAACTAAACATAAATCTAAATAAATAAATATAAAAAGCGGCACGGATAAATAAAGATAATAATTAAATTAACTTAATACTGAACAAAAGAAAATAAGATAAAATAAAAATAAAGTAAACTAAGATATTAAATAAACCTAAACTAAACTAAGGAATAAAGCTCAAGAATAAAATAAAATAAAACTAAACATGAAATTACATAAACCTAGATAAAATAAAATGGTGCTAAATAAAAGCGTGACCTAAATTTAATCAAGAAAAACCTACCTATAGATAAACTATACCTAAAATAAATAAACTAAGATAAACTAAAATTAAATAAATAAACCTAAAATAAACTAAACCTAAACCCAAGTAAAAATATAAAATAAACTAAAATAAATGTAAACCAAACTAAAAAATAAAACATAAAATAAACATAAAATACAAACCAATAACTTAAACCTAAAATGAAATAAAAAACCTAAACTAAACTTAAAATCAAAATAAAACCTAAACCTAAAAAAAATAAAATAAAATAAAACTAAACTAAAATAAACATAAAGCTAAACCTAAACCTAAAAAAAATAAAAAAAAATAAAAAAAAAACCTAAACTAAACAAAGCTTAAAATAAATAAACTAAACTAAATAAATATAAAAGAAACCTAAATAAAATAAAAATAAAATAGACAAAAATAAAGGAAAAAAAATAAAATAAACTAAAGTCGGTTCATGATTTTTTTTTTTAAAAACCTACACCTAAACCATAAACCTAAACTTTTAATCCTAAACTTAAACCCAGGCCCAATCATGGATTAACTGAGCCTACTGAGCCTAGAATACAAACCCTGAGCCCCAAACCACAAAACCTGATCCTGGGCCTAACTGACCTAAGGCCCAAACCTGATCCTGGGCTTAAACATCCCTCACCCTAAACCCTACCCTGGGCCCACCCTAAACCACACCCTAATCTTAAACCATAAACTAAAACATAAACCTAAACTAAATAAAACCTAAAAATGCATCTAAGCAAAATAAAATAATTAAATTAAATTAAAACCTAAACTAAAACCTAAACCTAAACATAAAAATAAAATAAAATAAAAATAATAAATTAAAATAAAATAAATAAAGCCTAAAATACTTAAAATAAAATAAACCTCAAAATAAAACCTAAATAAAAAAACTAAACTTTGGATGAAAAAATAAACCTAAAATAAAATAAAATAAAACTAAATAAAAAAACCTAAAATAAACCAAAATAATTAAAAAAATAAACTTACTAAAAAAAAAACTAAACCTATATAAAACTAAAATAAATCAAACTGAAACTAAAATAAAGTAAACTAAAATAAATTAAACCTAAAATGAACTAAACCTAAACCCTAAACTAAATAAAATAAAATAAAATAAAATAAATGTAAAATGAAACTAAAATAAAACCTAAAGATAAACTAAATAAAACCTAAAACCTAAACCTAAAATGAAATAGAACCTAAACTGGCTAAATTAAAAATAAAACCTAAACTTAAAAAAACAAAATAAAAAATTAAACTAAACTAAAAATAAAATAAAGCTAAACCTAAACCTAAAAATAAACTAAAATAAAAAATAAACTAAAAAAGAAACTTAAAATAAATAAACTAAACTAAATAAAATAAAAAACCTAAATAAAATAAAATAAAATTAACCGAAATAAAGAAAAAATAAACCAAATAAACCTAAACCTATCTGCTCACTTAATTTTAATTTTTTTTTAAAAAGCCCTACACCCTGAACCCTGAACCCTAAATCCTAAACCCTAGACCCTAAATTCAAACCTTTAAAATTAACCCTAAACCCTAAAGCCCTAAACCCTAAAACCCTAATTCTTAAACCTTAAAAACCCTAAACCCTAAATTATAAACAAACCCTAAACCCTATGCTAACCCTAAAACCTAAACCCTAAACCCTAAACCCTCAAAACCCTAAACTATAAAGCCTAAACACTAAACCCTAAACCCTAAAGGCTAAACCCTTAAACCCTAAATATTAAACCCTAAGCCCTAAAAGCATAAACCCTAAAACCCTAAACCCTAAATCTTAAACCTTAAACCCTAAACCCTAACCCTAAATCATAAACCCTAAACCTAAACATAAAGTAACTAAATAAATTAAAAAATAAACCTAAACTCTAAGAATGGGCAAAACTGTGGGAACATCACTATCAACCAGGCTCAGTCCAGAACAGGAAATGGAGGTGAAGTTGGAGATGACAGTTATCACAGCGGCGGTGAGTCATCTAGAGGTTCTAGCGGATATGGAGATGGTGGTCCGAGTAGTGGCGGTTATCTAGGCGGGAGGAGCGATGGAGGTTATAGCCGTGGTGGTGGTTGAGGGAGAGATCTCGGATATGATGGTGGATCCCGCTGCTCGAGAGGTCGTGGTGGTTTTGATGGGAACTGGAGAAACTGAAGAACTACCGATTTGATCTATTGCTAAAGGGCTACCTCGGGCCGACACATGCTGCTACTACTGCTACTAAGCTCCCACTTTCCTAGAGTTGGCACATGCAACTTGCAAACCTTCTTTGGTTTTGGAAGTTTGAACTGACGTGCACCGCAAGGAAAGCTTCTTGATTTTGAATGATCTTCTTAGAGATTTTGGATAGGGACATATCCCAACCTTCTTTATTTTTGGTAGGATCACATGTATCCCCAAGGATTACCCTAGTGAAACTAGAAGGTTATTCCATAAGGTATTCCTTTAGGATAATTATAGCACCGATCTTGAAACTATGTTCAAGCCAGTCCTAGAATGTGAACCAATCCTCCAAAACGTGACCTAGCATATGGTGGTATGGGCAAAAGTTTGGATCATGACTTTGCCTACTTCCTCCAGCCTCAGTTCGAAATAAAAGCAAGTTTTTTTAAGAGATTCTTAAAGATTTTCTTGATTACCTCCCTCTTAAAATAATAAGATTTGTTTAACTTATCTAAAAGAGTAGGTGGACCATAGCTACCTGGCGGTGCCTATGCATGGCGCCATCACCGGTGGTATGGCGAGGCAAAGGGTTGTGGCCGGCTATGGAGGTCCGGATGGAGGCCGGTAGGGCTATCTCGGTGGTGGAAAAAGAGGTGGAGGCTACTGAGGTCATGGTCTCTCAGACTAATCTCTAACTGGCTGCTTCCCCTTATCAACCACTGCAACTACTCCATTTTTCTTCTTATAGACCTTCTACAGCTTCTGCTTAGGCAACTGATCTTAAAAAGGCAACTGTTTGGCCTCTCCTTATAGACTAGCCACCTTGTTGATTAGCTTCTCAAATGTCTTGATAGTGAAGCCCTTAAGCATGAAGGCGACAAGTCCATGGATATTCTTTAAGAGAATCTTAATGGCATGCTGTTCAGACAACTATGGTTCACACTTCATACTCAGGTTGCACCATTAAAGAATATAATCAATAATGGACTCACTAGGGTGTTGTTGTGCTACAACAAGATCACCTACTATAACCCTTTGTTGAGCTTCAACAAATCTTTAAATGAAGACTTTCTCTGACTCAGCAAAACTCTTTACTGAACTGTTGGGTAGTTCAGCATACTAATTGAAAGTAGTACCCACTAAGCTACTAATGAAAAGGCAAAAGAGTAAAGCATCGCTGCCACCTATGTTGCAATAACTGGCCCTGAAGTGTGCTATGTGCTGCCTTGGGTTTCAACTGCCATCAAAGCTTTTAAAGGAAGGTCACACGAAACCCTTGGAATATTGGATAACATCAAATTCCTCTAGGTAGGGTCTACCCTTTGGAACCGATGATCCTCCTCAAGTTTGAGCCAAAGCTTCCTTCACCTGCTACTCAACCATGGATTTTATATCTTTTTCTTGTATGGAGGTACTTTCCACTTTAGTCCTATACAGGTTAGTTCTACCATGTTCGATAGGAGGTAGAGTCTTGGCTGGATCCAAGAAATACACTAACTCGAGCTAACTAACATCGACTGTAGTAGGATGAACTAAAGGGGCTTATTTCTGAAGCACTGACATTGCTACTAACAAGTCCTATAACAAACGTGCCATTTTATCAACGCCATCCTTCGCTCAACGATGTCGAGGTGTGAAGCTAATTTCGCAAGATCTTCTTGATCAACCTCATCACCTTCCATGGCTTATTATTCCTCAAGTAGAGATCCTCTAGTTTCAACCATGCAGACTCCAGCTGAGACCCCCATCAAGTCATCTTCATTGGGAATGAAGTTGACTTTCTCTTCATCAAACCAATCGTACCCCAAGATCTCTTTCTTCTCCATGAAATAATGTTCAACTATCTCATCTAAAGAGCGATCCATCTAAGCAGGTATAAATAGTCTAGGCTAAACGGTGTGATCACTATCGTGCACTGATAGGCGCCGGACCTCGCCTGTCACTAGAGAGTCAATCTTGTGTGGACTGTACTCACTGGATGAATGACACTCATGATTATTACTGGTTATGAAAGGGGTAACAATCCTAGGATGTTCCAGTACCACTGGTGTAGCTGGACTGTCATCTAGAATATCTGTAATAACTATCACCATCTCTACATCCTACTATATGGGTGGAGTTGGTGAAGGGACGACCATGAGACTTCGGGTTCACCACTCCTTCCACACCATCATTGGGGTAGAGGTCGAGTAGGAGAGCTCAGCCTTACCATAATGGGTGGTATAGAAGGGGTAGGATCCCTCGGCCATAGCCAAATAACCAATTGGGTGCGCTTTTCCTCAGATGTGGCTTTATGACCATAGATGGAATAGGGGATGTTGTACCTGTACTGGTGATGGCGGACAAGGGGTAGAGCAGTGGGGTGGAGACACTACCTACTCTCTGTGCACAGGAACTGCCCTCCAATGGTGGCTAGTCCCGGTGAGAAGGATACTAATAGTATTGTCGGCACGGGTAGCGCACCGAGCTAGAAAATTAGTCAATGTAGACGCTATTGACAAATGGTTGAACCTACATCTCTCCTTGCTAGTAATATGTGCCGTATGGGCCTCACGAGCCCTCTCTTGGAAAATATGCTTCTCCACACTGCATGGGATAATATATCAGAGATCAAACTATGTCCTGAACTCTGAGTGTACATATGCTCTACCTACTTGGGGTAAGATAGATGAGAATCCCTTGCTCCTAGAAACCGGCTAAAAAAATGCACCACTGGAGGAGGTGATGAATGGATCCTCCTAACATCCTCTCTGTCTGATCTAGAGAGAGGATGGAATTGGTTTTCTAAAACTAGTGGTGAAGTGACAAAGGGGAACTCTTCCATGGCTAAACGGGCTGCTGCCTCTAGCTCCCTAGCGATCCTGGTGTGGTACCGCTTGATCATGCGGTTCTTATTTCTACACTATGTATGGGTAGGATGGGAGGAGTGTGAGCTAGAACCATACTCAAATGTAGGGGAGGCAAGCCCTGAGACCAGGGGAGCCTTACCCTTGGAGGGTACAGATGAGATGGTGCTAGCCCTCACTAGGGCAACATGAGAAACCATGGGGTGAACTGCAATCAGAACTGGTACTACTAGCACTATTATGATTGGAGTTTGTGGTATTGTCACAACTTTCCTCTTTAGTGAGGAGACATTAGAGTCATAGGGTAAGTCTATCTTGATGACCGACTTCTGCCTAGTCACTTTGGTCCTACTAACTATAGTGAGGGGAGTGCCCTCACAAGTAATCCTTGCTCCCTCAAATCCCCACCCAAACTGAATCAGATGAGTATGGTCAAGATGGGAGAAGTTGGCTTGATCTAAAGCTAGATCCATACCATGGGGGAAGGTAAAAACAAACTTTTGAGAACCGACCATTTCAAAAATTGTGAGATACTGAAACTGAACTACTACTGTACTGACTGTAAAGATCTGCAATGAGAGATGAATTTGTATCAGATTCATATTTCTATAGATTTTTGAATTTTAAATTTAAAAATTTGAACACACATCCAACAACTTGAAAATGTTAAGTGGGTTTTAAATGGATTTGAGAAGATTTATTGAAAGAGGAATTTGAATATAAACCCAAACTTCAACAAATTTTAGTATGTTGAAATATAGATTCAAAATTTTTAATATGGATGCTTCCATAGGTTCATGTTTTGTTTGAATTTGAATTTTTATTGAGGATTTTATTTAAATATTTTGATGAAAGTGTTTGAGAATGTGATTTTGATTTTGAAAATTTGGAATTCTCACTTAGCAAATTTTGGTATGCTAAGTGAAGAATCGAAGTGTGTTTTGTTTGATTTTTGAAAAATAGAATTCTTAGCAAATTTAGGTATGCTAAGAAAATCCTAAGTGTTTCATTTTTTTGTTTTGATGTGTTTGAAAGTGGAGATTTAACTTTAGCAAATTTAGTATGTTAAAGATGAAGTCCCACTTAGTTTTGAAATGGAAATTTCACTTAGCAAATTTGAGTATGTCAATGAAATTCTAAATGGTGTGTTCAAAAATTTTTTGATTTGTTTTGGTTTTGAAAATGGAAACTTCTCCTTAGCAAATTTGGTATGCTAAGGAAAGAAGTTCCAAAGGTGTTTGATAATTTTTTTTTTTGACTTTGGAGACTTCACTTAGCAAATTTGAGTATGCTAAATGAGGTTCCAAAAGGTGTTTGAAAGTTTTTGATTTTGACTTTGGAGACTTCACTTAACAAATTTGGGTATGTTAAATGAAGTTCCAAATGTGTTTGAAAATTTTGAAATATGATTATTGATTTTGATTTTGAATTTGGAAACTTCACTTAGCAAATTTGAGTATGCTAAATGAAGTTCCAAAATGTGTTTTGAAAATTTTGAAATATGATTGTTGATTTTTGATTTTAGATTTGGAAACTTCACTTAGCAAATTTGAGTATGCTAAATGAAGTTCCAAAATGTGTTTTGAAAATTTTGAAATATGATTGTTTAAGTTTTAATTTTTGAAAAGGGTACTTCCATTCAACAAATTTAGGTATGTAGACTGGAGATCAATCTTTTTTTTAAATATGAAAATTTTGTTTTGTGTGGGATTATTGTTTTTTTAATCTTTTGAAAGAGAGGAATTCTAACTTAATCATATGTGGGATATGTTTATGTGGGATTTCTCAAATGAAATTTATTTTTTAGTTGGGAATGAAATCTTCATTTAATAAATTTGAGTATATTAAATGAATATATTCATATGTGCTTTTTGAAAAGTTTAATTTTGTTTACAAATGAAAGTTCCATTCAATAAGTGTGAGTGTATTGAATAGAAAAATTCATGTGTGCTTTTTGAAAATTTTAATTTTTTTTGGAAATGAACCTTCCATTCAATAAGTGTGAGTGTATTGTATTGGATGATTCATGTGTGCTTTTTGAAAAGTTTAATTTTGTATGAAAATGAACCTCCATTCAATAAGTGTGAGTCTATTGAATAGGAAGATTCATGTGTGCTTTTGAACACTTTATAATTTTGATTTTGATTTTTAGAAAGATGATTGTTCCTTTTATTTTAAAAATGAAATCTTCATCGAAATGAATTAAAAGAATATGTTCATTTGTGCTTTTTGAAAATGTTATTAATTTTATTTTTCAAAATCTCTACATGTAATAATTATGGGAATTGTTAAATGAGGGTGACAAAATTTTGTGGAAAATATTTTATTAAGCACTTTTGAAAAGGTGCTTTGAAAAGGAAAGTTCTTATGGAAAATTTATTTTATCTTTATTATTTTAGGATGAACTTTTCCTTATCATAAAAATGATAAGGAGGAAGTCTTTAAAATGTTTTTTTATTTATATCTTTTCATTTTTACCCATTGGAGAACCCAACGGGGGTTTTAAGACCAAAAAGGAATGTGGTCCTAAAACCTATAGATGTTGGCTAACTCAACTCAAGAATGAAATGAGCTAAGTGCCAATGGAAAGAGAGATAGTCTTGGATTCATACCAAAGTTCAAAATCACTATCGATACTCAAAGACAATGATCATTTACCAAAGATGGAGAGAGGAACCTTCCCAGCAGAGTCACTAGAAAAATCTGTGGAGAAAAATCTCTATATAGGTGTCGCCTTTAAAATTAGTGGGGAGAAATGTAAGAGAAGACTGTAAAAATTAATCATTTTAGAATGCCACACAGATCCACAGATGTGCTTATTCAGGTGATCAAGTATGTCATCAAGGAAATAGTGTACTATCTCTAGAGATAGAAGTCACTACCCTTTAATGGACATAATCACCTCAATAAAGACTCATAAGGATGATGGGTCTGCATATGTACTAGTGATTCTTCCCCTACTTTATATGGAAAAGTAAAGCAGGGTTTATTTTAAACCAGGTTCTTTAAGTTTCCTACAGGGGCAAGCCCCCATAGTTAATTACATTCTAAGGATTGGGAATTTCTTAGGAAACTCTTAATTAAGATAAATGATTATTGTCTTTGAAGATTTCAATAGGAAAGGATTGTCAATCAATTAGTTCATTTTTGAAAGATCAAATGGGATTGATCAAAAGAGGGAGTTATTATCAAAGCCAAAGTGGAAGATAAGTAGGAGATGCCCACAATGCTAGGAAACTTAGCGAGCATCTCAAACTATCCTATAGTTGGGCTTTACATTTTTTAAATTGATTTAATTTGTCTAAGTTGGATTTTTCATTAGAAATTTAGGACTTATGATTCCTTAACACAAGATTAAGGAAATGCCTAAGAAGTTAGAAGTGAGGAATTATGCTTATGGCTTACAAAGGGGATAAGAAACCTCAGAACCTAAATCTAGGGAGCTTTGGCGAGGGTCGAAAGCATAACCTAAATCTAAGGAAAAAAAGGAAAATTAATTTGCCTTCACAAGGGAGGACAAACCACCTGACAGCTTGGACTTACAACTGTCTATGGGTGGCCACCAACTAACTCCTCCTATGATTTTCAATACATATAAGCAAGTATTTATGCTTATGCAAGATAGCTAGGCTATTATTTATTTAGAAAGAGACTAAGTCCTTAAACTCACTCCCTAAAGAGACTAGATCATGTAAAGGGCATGCTTCAAATGACCTAAATCTAATGCAATTCAATTTTCATTTTTATTTTAATCTTTGGACAATTATTTTGAATCAGGATAATAGGATTCATATGACTAATGCATGAGAAAGAAGGTTCTTTGCCAAAACCAGCGAGAAGGGAGGAGGTGACTTTCCACCATGGCTCTCAAAGGTCAAGACAAGTTTTTTTGGCTTTCACCTTCCAATCAAGAGTGAAATAAGATGCTGTTGTGCATGATATTTCAAAAGAAATGCTCATCTAGCTAAGGGGTTGCTAATTATTTTATCTTAATTTTGAACCTAAGCTTTAGGTGAGGTTATGAGTTGTTTAAATTTTATTTTGAGTTATTAAGTTGGGTAAAATATTTATTTTTTTCCCTAAAGAGACTAATCCACATCTAGGCCAAAAATAAAGCAAGGAAGAAACTAGGAAAAGCATGCCACTTAATGCAAAAAGCTAAATAAATCATCAATCAATTTATAAAACTAATCACAATAAGATTAAAAGGCCGTTGTGGTTGGGCACCACACAAAATATCAAATTGGGTAAGCTCTACCCTTGTACAACTAGATTACAAATAATTAAATTATAATTAAGCAAGGAATTCATTGTTATGGGGGTCTTCAAGCTTCATTTCTTCTTTCTTTTTTTCTTTTATCTTCTTTGGTTCTTTCTTTTGGATGGTTGGAAGCTAGATGCTCCAAGGCTTCACATGGTACATAAGATAAGATCTTATGAAATCTCATCCATAACAATTATTCCAAAATCCTAATTGCACAAATTTACATGAAAAGGAAAAGGAAATCTAACTAACAAAAAAAAAAAAAGTTAGCTAAACAAATCACACAAATTAAGCATGTATATTGGACTTATCACACACATGGGTGACTAAATCCACTGAATTATGCTTAGGGGTATAAAGCACCTTTGCAAGCAAAAGCATTTTATATTTTTATTTATGATAGCCCTTAAGCACAATCCCTGAGAAAGAATAGCTAGACTAAGAATGTCCTACCATTCATTCTACAAGCACACACCCTAACATCTAGTCTAAAACATATATCATAAAATAAAATAAAACATCAAATCATGCACCAACCTAACCTAAAGCTAGAAGTGGTGACTTAGGCTAATGTGTGTGTTTTGAAGGTTTGTGTGGTATGCTTAGCTATGGCTTTAGGTTCAAATTTTCTAAGTGTGAAAACATGTTCAACTTAGAGGAGGGTTTCATTTAAGTTGTTTATTTATTTTGGGTTGATTTTATTTGATATTTTGTTTTGGTTTAAGTGGATCCTAATTAATTACTAAGTTATGAAGAGATGGAAGAGAAGAGAACTTCTCTTTCCTTAACTAAGTAATTTCTAAAGTAGGTTCACACTTTAGTTTTGTTTAGGTGAATGTTTTGATTAAATATTTTAATTAATCCTAAGTTTAGATGAACTCTAAACAAACCTATTCAAAAAGAAAGGCATTTTAAGATTAAATAAAATGAATCAAAATTCACATAACACACATTACTTCATTTCTTTCCCAACATATATAACATGCATATGGATGGACCCTAAGCATATCTATACATACAAATGAGAATATTCAATATACTTTTTGATGCATGCTAAGTAATCCATTTAAGAAATTTAGAAGTTGAATATGCATGATTTTTCTTAAGTAGGAAAGGGTTTCTTTATCCAAATTTTCACATACACTTGAAAGTAAGAAAGGCATAAGTGAGTACAATGCCATTGTTAACTGAGGTGTAAGGTACAAGACCTACTTAGGGATACTTAAAGCTGCAACCTTGGGTTGTCGGACTAATATACCACTTTCTTAAATACAAACATGTGTATGAAAGAAATGAAATGGAAAGGAAGAATGCAAAGTTGTATTAATGGATTCATTTTGTTTATGCAATTTATGTATGCAAGTATAGGTAACCCCTCTTAGTGATAGCATAGGGATGAATAGGATATGGAATTAGGTGAGTCTTAGGTCCTTTTCAAATGAACCATATATCTCACCAAATTCTATTCAAAACTATATCAACATATGAGAGAAAGGAAACCTATGCTAGCATACCTTTATAATCTTTCACATGCAAGCTTATAATTAAAGTATAAGTATCATACTTTTTGATATTTGATTATATGTTTTGAAAATAATTTGGGTTTATAGTGATAATAGCATTCATATTTCTACTTTTAGCCAACATTTCATTTTAAACTTGAATTTTTTAAAAATATGAATGCATGAAATCACATGACATACAAATTTAACATGTTCAGAAAGATTCAAAGTAATGAAAGTATGTAAACAAACTCACTTTAATTAAATCCTAAATACATTCTTATATAATAAGAAAGTTTAAAATAAATCAAAGTGTATTCATTATGATTTTTGTTTAGTTCTAAGTTTGATTTAATTTTGAAAAGGTGAGTTAAGTTTGTTGTTCCTAACCCATTCCCATAGTGTTTGATATTCTTGTTTAATTTTTAGATAATTAGATCCATTTTTATGTTAATTTGGGTTAAGGTATGAATTAAGTAACTTAATTAACCATTACTACACCACCTTAAAATAATTAACCAAATAACTATGAGCTAATAAGATGACATAAAAAACTCACAAGGAATTTAAATTTGTAATGCACCTAATAAGAAAAAGTCCTAATGCAATTTCGCTCATGATTAAAGGTTAATTAATCTAAGGGGTTTAGCTTAAGTAATTTCAAAACCCTTTCACACATATGAATTGGGTTTTGATTTCCTTAATTGAACTTAGGCTATTAAACACCTAAGAATCTACCCAAAGTAGATTAATTAAGTTCTAGAACTTTTAAAAAAAAATTTAGAAATTAATTAAGTGGGAAATTAATTAATTAATCCTTAATTAAGAGGAGATTAATGAGAGAAAAGGGGGTGTAGGGAATAGCTTAATGGAAATGCCATAAAACTAACTATTTGATCTGACCTTAATCAACCCTAATCATGGATTAAAACTACTAATCATACCCTAATTATGCTTAATTACATAAGGAGGGTAATTAAGAAATTCATATGCAATTTCCCTAATTAAGCTTTCAATAAATCCTAAGAAAATTAGAGGTAGAAGTCATCCCAATATACCAAGAAGTTTGGGATTAATCAGAGGCTTAATTAAAAGGTAATTAGCAAAATGATGTTTCTAATAAATCCCAAAATCAGAGAAAAGAATAATTCAAAATCCCTTGAAATTAATTTTAAAATATTCTAGGTTGAATTATCTTTTCATAGAAATTTATTACATATTTTCTAAATTTTATTAAAAGAGATATGAATTTTAGAAGATTCCTAGATTAATTAGCATTAATTAAAACATCCTAATTAATCCTATAGCTCATGACACGATGCGTGGCGGCAGTGGTCAGCATAATTTATATGCGTCATGCAGTGAGTCACTCACTTAAGTTGTCCAATCCAAAAAGTGGTTGACGATAGATGTGCTTTGTTCTCGGTCGTCCGATCAAAGATAGGATGGCCAGAGATCTCCTCGCAATTTTAAATAGGATAAAGAAAATTCTAAATGTGGGAATAATCTTGACCAGCCATCCAAAATGTGCGGATGGATAGCTGAGATCTCCCAAGTCCTTTCCCCTTGATCTATAGAGGTTTTCCATGATCTAGGGGAAGATTTGAGCTCGATGGAGCTCAGATTCAAACCAAACTTAACCCACACCATCTAAAGCCAAGGAGCAGCACATCCAACGGTGGGATTCACTTGAATTGAAAATTCTCTTTACAATGGACCAACACCTCCTATCCTAAGTGGTTACAAAATTCCATACCTCACTGGCACTTGATTCCATTGGAGGAGCTTCGTCTAGTTGAGACGAAGCTGTGTTGGAAGGATGAGCTCTTGAGGTTATGTGGATTGCTTTATGGACCAACTCCCTTTGCACTCATTTGCTGCTTTGATCTAATTCAACTCCTTATTGTGGGAACTTCAATGGAAGCTTAGGTGCACTCGACTTAGCTCCATGATGAAGTATGCAAAGGCAATTGAAGTGGAATTCAATAAGGAGGAAGTTTGAATATGAGAGGAGCTCCCCTATTTTCTAAGGAAGAAAACTAAGAATGCTTGATTTCAATTCTCTCCTAGGAAGCTTAGGAATGCTCTCTGATGGCTCCTAACACTCTCTAGGGCTTAGTCAAATTGAGGAATGATGGATTTGAATTCATTAGTGGGAGTATACCTCCCCCTTGAAGGATCGGATAGTTGCAAGCTTATGTGTCATTTTGATTCAATTGATCATAATGGGAGGGTTGTTTGATTAGTTAGATGCTTGCACATGGTCGGTTTGGGGCCTTGAATAGAATTCCAATCTCCGATGTGCTTGAATTTGAGTGGGAGATGGATTTCGAATTAGCCATTTTGACCGATGGGGTCTGGTTTGGACTTGGGGCCAATTGGGCTGACCCAAAACCATTGGGTTCGGTGCACCACTCTTCATTAGGTCCCCTTGAGCTTTTAGGAAAGCCTCAAGTGAATATGAAAAGTGTATGACCAAATTACCCATGGATAAAGCCAAAATTTGTTCTATGGCCTAGAGGATGGATTATTTTATTGATTTTTACTTTGGATATGTTGGGTATGTGGAAACTAGGTTTGGCCAAGTTTCATGAGATTTGAATTCATTTGATAAGGTTTGGCTCATGTTGACCCATTTAGGTCAAAATCAACTTGGGTCAAGTTGACCAATTGGTCAAATTGGTCAAACCAAGGGTTGGGTGAAGTTCATATGACCATTTGAAATGTTTTGGTGGCTTTGGTTTGATTCAATTTGGTATAGTTTTGAATATGGCTCATATGACTTTATTTAGGTCAAATGGGTCAAGTTGACATATTTGAGGTAGGTCAAGGGTAGGTTTAGGTTTGGTTAGTCATATGGAATGGATTTCTTTCTTTGTTTCTAATCAATTTAGGCTAAGTTCAAATTTGATTCAACATGACCCCTTTAGGTCATGTTGAGTCTAAGCTAGATAGGTCTAGTTGGACAATTGAGGCTTTGGTCAAGTTCCACAAGTGATTTGGGATGGACTTGACCCATTGGTTTTGATCAATTTGGCTTAGATCAAGTTTTGAAACATTTTTTAGGTCAAGTTGGGTCAACTTGGGTCAAGTGGCCAATTGGGCTAAGTTAGGCTCAAATATTGGCTTGTCAAGTTCAAACATAAGTCATGAGTGAACTTAGATCAATGGTTTCAATCAATTTGGCCTATCGTCAAATTTATCTAGGTTAGGTTTCATTTTGGGTTAAGTGTTGACTTGGTCAACCCTTAGGTTTGACTTGGTTTTAACCAATTTGATTGATTGATCATCCATGATGATTGTTGATCATGATGAGAGGCATAGATGAGTTTGGTTCAATATAATTTGGTTAGAATTTGGCTCATAAGGGTACTTTAGGTCACTTTGGGTCAAGTGAGCCTAAGTGGGTCAAATGGCTTGGTCAAAGCTTGATTTGAGCTTGAGTGATCTTGTATATGGACTTATGATTGAAATATAAATCCATTTACAAGTGGTTTTAAGTTAAATGGGTTTTGATCCATTTGACAATTTCATATTCAAAGGAAGAATATGAAAGGATTTTAGGTTTATTTTGAATTGGATTTTGATTGAGTGAAGTTTGGATTTATACATGAGCTCATGATTGTAGGGTTGATTGAATCATGAGAGAAAATCAAGAGTTTGGCTTGATTTGAAGTTGATTTGGCTAAGTTCAATATTTTGACTTGAAAGGCTTAGATTAGATTTTGAATTGATTTGAGTTTGATTTTTGGGACTGGTTTTGATTGTTTGAATTTATATTTCATTAATATATGTGAATATAAATGAGAATATAAATGGATCATGAGAAAATTTTAAGGATTTGAAGTGGTTTAATCATGATTTGGGCTAAGTCCATTAAGAAGGATTTAAAGGACTTACGAAAATTTTGGAGTTTGAAGTTCGGATTTTTGAATTTGGTTCGATTGATTTATATTTATATTTCATTTATATATGTGAATATAAATTAGGATATAAATGAATTTTGAGAAAATCCCATCAATTTGAATTGATTTGGTCATGAT
The DNA here is from genome assembly GCA_021442155.1 of Cymbidium sinense. Taxonomy (NCBI): domain Eukaryota; kingdom Viridiplantae; phylum Streptophyta; class Magnoliopsida; order Asparagales; family Orchidaceae; genus Cymbidium; species Cymbidium sinense. Next base: position 89,942 of record JAKCPB010000150.1, read on the forward strand.
TTAGGTTAAGTCCATTAATGGAAAATTAAGGGCTTAAGAAAGATTTTAGATTTGGAATTTAATTTGAGGGTTTGATTTAATTGATTTATATTTATATTTATTTATATATGTGAATCTGTATGAGAATATAAATGACTTTTGAGAAAATCCTATGAGTTTGAATTGGTTTAGAGTTGATTTTGGCTAAGTTCATTAATGGAAAATTAAAAGACTTAGGAAAATTTTGATGGATTGAGTTGGAATTTTGAGTTTAGTTTGATTAATTTGAATTTATGTTTCATTTATATATGTCCATATAAATGAGAATGTAAATGAATTATGAGAAAATCATAAAGATCTGATTTGGTTTAGATCATAATTTTGGTTAAGTCCTTAAGAGAAGATTAAGGACTTACACAAAATAAACTTAGAATTTTGATGGATTTTGATCATGGGTTTCAATCATGGACTTCAATTATAGATTTTGATCATAGAATTGATTTGAGTTTGGAAAATATAGAATTGATTTGGAGTTTGACTTGAAAGAAAGTGTGGAATGGTTTTGCTAAGGGTAGGAAATTTTCTAACACCCACCCAGGCATGACTTATTCTATGGCTAACTCTTCTAAGTCTCTAGGGCTAGGTTTGAGTGTCCACCTAATCACTAGATGTGTCTTAAGACTAAGGAACTCTTAAAGTCTAAGAGGAGTCCTATGTCTAAGATGGAGGGGTTGAGTGCTCATTCTAAAAATGAGGTCAACATGTTGCATCCAATCAACTCCTCATCCTTGTGCAACCTCCCCTTCAAGAGAGTACTTTTTATGAGTTCAATATCATTAAGGGATAAGACTTGTCTATATTGGACCTTTATTGATATGGACTTGTCCTCCAGACATGCCAACTCCTTGGCAAGCTTGGCTAAAGCATACAATACGGCATTCTCTCCTCGAGGAATCTTATAAACGATAACCTCTGGGATTTGGGCCAATAACTATATGGTGTACTTGAGGTAGTGGTAGAGCTTGGGCTTTATAACCTTATAAGACCCAATGATTTGGTTGATAACTAGCTAAGAATCCCTGAAGATGTTGATGTTCTAGATGCTTAGAGTAACGACTAACTCCAGACTAGCAATTAGAGCCTTATATTCATCTTCATTATTCGTGCAAAGATTGCATAGATGATATGAGAATCTCATCACATCGCTGTCTAGAGTTAAGAGACCTATTCCTACCCCTTCCTTTCCTGGAATTATAGATTATGGTTCTTGTCCTCTTTGGGAGGAAGCGGCACCATCAAAGTACATCTCCCAGTAGTGAACACTAGTATACCCAAGTTCAAGATTTTTTCATTGGGGAGATCATCAGTAAGCAGAGAGTTAGCATGAAGTGGGTGTGCTGCTAAGAAATCCACTAGTACTTATCCTTTCATCACGCATAGGGGTACGAATGTAATGTCAAACTGCAAGAGGATCATGGTCCATCGTGCCAACTATCTGGGTTGCGTCGGTCGTATCATGAGATACTTTAGTGGATTGATCCTAGAGATTAAGTTCACCTTATGAGGAAGCATGTAGTGATGTAGCATTTTGGATGCAAAGATTAAAGCTAGGCAATGCTTCCCAATGGGTGGATAATTAGCCTTAGTAGGGATTAGGCAAAGACTGAGGTAGTAGATTGCATTTTTATTCCCTTCATCATTGGCTTGGGCAAACAAAGTACCAAAGGAGTCATCTAATGTTGCAGTGTAAAGTATGAGCGGCTTGCCTTAAATAGGAGCTGGTAGAACTGGTAGCATCATCAGGAAATACTTCATGTCTTCGAAGCCATGCTCACATTTGTCATCCTACTAGAACTTGGCTTCCTTTTTGACAAGTGTTGAGAATGGCTAACATCTTCCCGATAGGTTGGATATAAAGCTTCTTAGATACTCCAACTGCCCTTGGAATTATCTAAGATGAGTTAAGCTTTTAGAGGGTGGCATTTCTAATATCACCTTGATCATCTCATGATCGATTTTGATTCCATGGTGTTGGACAACAAATGCAAGGAATTTCCTTGAAGTTACTTTGAATGCACACTTCAGTGGTTAATTTTGAGGTTAAATTGTAACTATTCAAAAACTACTCTCAAGTCAAAGACATTGTTTTCCTTTTCTCTACTTTTGACCACAAGATCATCGACATAGAACTCAACTTAATGCTGAATGAGTTCGTCGAAGATTCAAATCATAGCCTGCTGGTATGTAGCACCGACATTTTTAAGGTTGAAAGGCATGACTTTATAGCAATAGATTCTGATCGGGGTTCTAAAAGCAGTGTTTCTTTCATCTTCAGGGCCATCTTTATTTGGTTTATATCGGATGAGCCATCCATGAAAGATGAGATGAGGTAATTTCCACCATCCTCGATTGGAAGTGGAAATTCCTCTTTTGGACATGCCTTATTTAAATCCCTAAAATCGACGCATATGTGAATTTGACCATTCTTTTTCTTAACTAGAACGACGCTGGCTAACCATGTATGGTATTTTTCTTTTTGGATGAAGCCATGATCAATTTCTTGACTTATGACTGTTCTAATTGCATGCATCTAGGAGCTTGCTTGATAGGGTTAGTAGGCTATTAAGTTTATGGACAACATTAGGAGTCAATCCAGCATCTTCTTCATTACCAAAGCAATCCTCCTTAATTAATAACTACGTCATTAGTTTCAATTTCATTCAACAAAGAACTAATGTATATCATGTGGATCTTATTCGGTTCTAAGTTGATTTCTTTGAGCTCAATGATTGACTTGATCTCTTCTTGAACTGGCGGTGCATCTTTAACTTCAAAATCATCTAGATCATCTAAAGTTTCTAAGCCACTCATATGAGTTAATGTGATTTCAAAAGAACCTATCATTCCAAATGATTAATGATGACTAGCGGTAATCATCATCACGATTGGACCCATGTACAAATCCTTGTCCCAATCTTGATTGAGAGATTTTGCATTGTTCTTCCATAATCTTTCAGTAGTCGACATGCTTTGACCAAGTATGTGGGATTGAACCTTTCTTGGCTAAATTATGATCACAAGGCAAGAACCAAACAAAGGGAAATTCTATTAAATGTTTATATGAATCATCTTCAAGTTCTACATCAACTTCTTGACTTGAGTATGATGCTCCCAGAAAGAACCTCTGAGTCTTCACACCTATGGATGACTTAAAGGCTTCCTTGACTACTAAACCCTCAACTTTTTGAGGGACAAGTGGGGTTAGAGCTAAGGTTCCCAACTAATGCCTAACTATTTCACATATAGACTTGAATACACTTATACTTTCCTTTGGAGCCCGATCTTCATCACTATCTATCTCAAGTCTCGCATCGTAGAAAATCTACTGTTGAGAAGAGCTCGCTAGTGTGCTAACCATATAAGACTCATCTTATGAACTAGATTCTAAGTCTATATGGATAACAGGTGTACTCCTGGTAGCTGGGACATATCTTTTATTGGGTGGCCAATAAGAAGGTTTTCCAGGACTACCTCTGAATTGGCCTCTTCCTCTTCCCAGTGGAGGTCAGTTTGTCCTACCGATATGTTTGAATGGAGTAATGAACTGTGGGTGGAATCTAATATCATTCTCCACTTCCTCCTCCAAGTCTATTTCCTCTCCCTTTTATTTTCTTTCTCATTTTTTCGTTTCTTTTCTTTTTCTTTTTCTCTTTCTCTTTCTTTTTCTTTTTCTTTTTTATTTTTTTAATTTTAAACTTTGGCCAAGTTTGCGAGAATAGACTTGTTGATTTTAAAGGAGGTAGTAGTGCATCTTCATATATGGCATGTAAATGGCTTGAGATCTCTCCTTTACAGTACGATCTCACTCTTTTATACACTTGAGAGGATGGAACTATGTTGTTATCATGTATCCATGGTCTCCCAAGCAAAGTGTTGAAAGATGTATCCAGTCTATATTGTGTTGGCTTTGGTCTTCCAATCATCTATCTCTAAGGGCAACATAGAGCCTAAGGCACATTGACCTCACTTTTGGAGTGATTCAATCTTCCCATCTTAGACTAAGTCTTCTAGACACTAAGACATCCCTAACCATAAGACAATTCTAACAATTAGATAAACACTTAACCTAAGCTCAAATACTTACAAGGGTTAACCATAGGATTAGGTTTTCCTTAGGATTAGGATAATCCACCTACCCTATAACCCAAATCAATCGTTCACCTTCTCAAACCAAACCTCAAGTTCAATTCAAACATCAAATTCAAATCCAAACCAAATTCCAAAACCAAATGATTAAAGCCCATGATCAAATCCAAACTTGAAACCCATCCTAAGCCATATGACTATCCCATGGACTTAGCTAAATATTAATCCAAATCAATCCAAAATCAATTGATTTTCTCATAATCAATTTATATCTTCAATCATCTTTCTAAATATAAATCAAATCTACATTCAAATGATAAAACTAAATCAAAACTAAATCAAAACCATAACTATCCCATGGACTTAGCCAAATCTTAATAAATTAAGTCAAACTCAATTGATTTTCTCCAATCAATCATATTTTCAATCATCTTCACAAATTTAAATGAAATATACATTTAAATCATTAAAACTAAATCAAACTAAATCAAAATTCAAACTAAGCCACCCAACTCATGGACTTAGCCAAATTCCTTCATTCCAAAACCCAAATTCAATTGATTTTCTCATGAATCAATCATACCTTCAATCATATTCAAAAATATAAATGAAATTTACAATCATCAAGACAAACCAAAATAAACCCAAGTCAAACGCAACTTAACCCATTTGACTTGAAATGTTCAAATGAAAAAAAAATTGATTTAAACCCAAGCCAATTGCAGTTAAATTTATATATCAATCCCAAATCCATATATAAATTCAACTAAATCAAACTCAACCCAAAATCTAGGCAACTAAACTCAATTGGTCCACTTGACCCAAGTTGACCCAAATTGACCTAAAATACTAAATTAGGTCAAATGAAAATATAATCCAAATTGATTGCAACTAATGGCTCAAGTTCATTCTGAATTGATTGTTGAACCGTAAGCCATGATTGGACCCAATTGAACCCAATTGAACCCAAGACCTACTTAGCCCAAATTGACCTAAGGTTTAAGCTGGCCTAAATAGAGACTAAATCAAAATAATTGAAACCAAAACTACAATCATCTTTGGTGGTCAAATAAACCCCAAACCCCAACCACAAACCTTAACTCTAAACCCTAAATCCTAGCACGAAAACCTGAAACCTGTGCTAAGCAACTAATCTCTAAAACCCACACAAAATGCGAGACCCAGAAACCTAAACTCTAGCCCAAAATCATAGGCCCAAAATCACAAACCACAAACCAAAATCTGAGCCTTGACCTAAACCCAGATGCTAAAGCCCTGAAAACCCTAAACCACAAGCCCCAAGGCCTAAAACCCTAAACTCTGGCTCGAGCCCTGGGATCTACTGACCTAAGGCCACAAGCCCTAAAGCCCCAAGCTGACACACAGATCCTGCGCTGAGATCACAGGCCACTGAGCCTAGGCTGACCTGAGGCTGGCGATTGACTCATGCCAGATAAGATAAATAAAATAAACTAAATAAAGACTAAACTTGCGGGTTTGCTTAATTTTTTTTTAAAGACCTAAATCTGACCACTGGCCAGGACTGCCTCTGGGCCAGCCCCACTAAACCCTAGGCAACCCACAGATCCTAAAGTCTGGCCACCCAGGCCTTGAGCCATGAGCCCTAAACCCTGGGCCACCCCAGGCTGCAAGGCCACAGGCTCTGACCCTAAACCACTACCCTAAATCCTAAAACATACAGGCTTTGAGCCATAAACCCTAGGCCTTAAACTTTAAATACTAAACCCAAGACTCTCCCTTGCAACATGCCCCGACCCTAGCCTGGACCCAGTAACTAAATAAATTAAAAATAAACCTAAATCCTAAAACTAATAAATCTAAACTTAATCGTAAACCCTATGAATTGACAGAACCTTGACGGTAGGAACATCACCATCATCTAGGCTCAGTTTAGATTTAGTGATGGAGGTGAAGGTAGAGGCAGCATTTATCGTAGTGGTGGTGGGGGATCTGGAGGTGCTGGTGCATATGGAGGTGATGGTCAGAATAATGGTGGTTATAGAGGTGGGAGGAGCGACAGAGGTTACAACCGTGGTAGTGGCGGAGCGGAAGATTAGGGATATGATGGTGGATCCTGCTACTCGAGAGGCCAAGGTGGTTATGATGGGAACTGGACAAACTGAAGAATGACCAATCTGATCTATTGCATATGGAACTATTTCTTTACATTAGAGACGGTTCTAGTTATCTAGAGTTTTTGATTTGCTCTATGCTTGCTAATTTTTTATCTACGTCGTCGCTTGTGTCTTAGAAAACATGGTGTGTTACTTGGTTAATGAAATCGAAAAGAAGAAATGTTGAATCTGAATTTGTTCTATGTTAAAAAGAAAAGAAAACAAGAAACCCTAAACCCTAAACTAAAACATGAACCATAAACCTACAACCTAAACCCTAAACCCTAAACCCTAAACCCTAAAAATAAAAATAAAAAATAAAAAACCCTAACCCTAAACCAAAAACCCTAAACCTAACCCTAAACCCTAAACCATAAACCTACTACCCTAAACCCTAAACCTAAACCTTAAACCCTAAAACCCTAAAACCTTAAGCCCTAAACCATAAACCGTAAACCCTAAACCCTAAACCTAAAAACCCTAAGCCATCATCTCTAAACTAAAATAAAATAAAAAAATAAAATAAAATAAAAACCTAAACTAAAACCTAAACCTAAACCTGAACTTAAATAGAAAATAAAATAAACTTTAAAATTTAAAATAAAATAAAATAAATAAAAACCTAAACAAAAGTAAAAAATAAAAAACCTAAACAAAATAAAAACTAAACCTAAAAAAAATAAAAAATAAAAAACCCTAAACCCTAAAACCATAAAACCCTAAGCTAAACTAAACCACACCACTAAACCCAATCCTTAAACTTAAAACCCAAATAAACCACCCTAAACCATAAAAGCATAAACCCTAAAACCCTAAACTTTAAACCCTAAACCCTAACCTCTAAACCCTAAATATTAAACCCTAAACCCTAAACCCTATACCCCAAATCCTAAACCTAGGCCTAAATTAACTAAATAAATTTAAAAATAAACCTAAATCCTAAAACCTAATGAATCTAAATCTAATCCTAAACTCTATGAATTGGTAGAACCTTGATCTTTGGGAACATCACCATCCAGCACGATCCCAGATCACGGCGTGGAAGGTAGAAGCAGCGATTATCATAGTGGTGGTGGGGGATCTGGAGGTTCTGGTAGATATGGAGGTGATGGTCACAATAATGGTGGTTATAGAGGTGGGAGGAGTGATAGAGGTTGCAACTGTGGTGGTGGTGGAGGGGGAGATTAGGGATATGATTATGGATCCTACTACTCGAGAGGCCGAGGTGGTTATGATGAGCGGAGAAAGCGAAGAATGGTGATCGATCTGGCCTTATGGAACTATGTCTTTACAGTAGAGACGGTTCTAGTTATCTAGAGTTTTTGATTTGCTCTATGCTTGCTAATTTTTTATCTATGTCATCGCTTGTGTCTTAGAAAACTTGGTGTGTTACTTGGTTAATGAAATCGAAAAGAAGAAATGTTGAATCTGAATTTGTTCTCTGTTAAAAAGAAAAAATCAAGAAACCCTAAACCATAAACTAAAACCTGAACCATAAACCTAAAACCTAAATCCTAAACCCTAAACCCTAAACCCTAAAACTAAAAATTAAAAATAAAAAACCCTAACCCTAAACCCAAAACCCTAACCCTAATCATAAACCCTAAACCCTAAACCTACTACACTAAACTTGAAACCCTAAACCATAAACCCTAAAACCCTAAAATCGTAAGCCTTAAACCCTAAACCCTAAACCCAAAAACCCAAAACCCAAAACCATAGAACCTAAACCCTAATCTCTAAACCAAAATAAAATGAAAACATAAAATTAAATTAAAACCTAAACTAAAACCTAAACCTAAACCTGAACTTAAAGAGAAAATAAAATAAAAATTAAAATAAAATAAAATAAATAAAAACCTAAACAAAAGTAAAAAAATAAAAACCTAAACAAAATAAAACTAAACCTAAAAAAATAAACCTAAAATAAAATAAAATAAAACTAAATAAAACTTAAAACTAAAATAAACCTAAAGATAAAACCTAAAAATAAATAAAAAATTAAACCTAAACCCTAAACCAAAAAAAAAAGCCTAAACCTAAAATAAAAATAAAATAAACCTAAACTAAGATAAATTAAATTAAAATAAATAAATCCTAAACCTAAATCTAAAATAAACTGAACCTAAACCTAAACCTAAACTAAATAAATTTAGATAAAGTAAAAATAAATCTAAACTTAAACTTAAAAATAATACGTAAAAACCTAAAACCTAAAACTAAAAATATACAATAAAAACTTAAACCTAAACCAAAAAAAAAAAAAAAACCTAAACCTAAAAAATAAAATAAAATTAAAATTAAACTAAAAAAAAGCTAAGCCTAAATGTAAACCAAAAAAGTTAACTAAAATAAATAAACCTAAAAAATAAACAAAACTAAATAAAAATAAAATAAACATAAAGAAAAATTAAAAATAAAATAAACTAAAATAAATAAATAAACTAAATATACCTAAACCTATAAGTTTACTTAATTAAAAAAAAAATTAAAAAAAAAATAAAAATAAATAAAAAAAACCATAAACCCTAAATGCTAAACCCTAAAACCAACTATAAACCCTAAACCATAAACCCTAACCATAAACCCTAAAACTTAAACCCTAAACCCTAAACCCTAAAAATATAAAAACCTAAAAACCTCAACTTAAACTAAATAAAACATAAAAATAAAATAAATAAAATACCTAAACTACAATAAAATAAAATAAAAACATAAAAAAAATTAAACCTAAACCTAAACCTAAAAAAAAAAGTAAAATAAAAACTAAACTAAATAAATAAATAAAAACCTAAACTAAAATAAAAAATAAAAAACTTAAATAAAATAAAAGCTAAACCTAAAATAAAAATAAATTAAACCTAAATATGATAAAATAAAAACTAAATAAAAATTTAAACCCAAACAATAAACTTAAAAACAAATAAAAAAATAAAACCTAAACCCTAAACTAAAAAATAAACCTAAACTTAAAATAAAAATAAAATAAACCTTAACCTAAACTAAAATAAACTAAACTAAAATAAATAAAACCTAAACCTAAACCGAAAATAAACTAAACCTAAACCTAAACCTAAAAGAAATAAAATAAAATAAAATAAACTAAAAATAAACCTAAACCTAAATTAAAATATAAAACATAAAAATTAACTTAAAATAAAAACCTAAACTTAAAAAAAATAAAATAAAAATCTAATCCTTAACCTAAAAATAAAAAATAAGATCCAAACATTAAATATAAAATAAAAATAAAACTAAACTAAAAAAAAATAAACCTAAACCTAAAAATTAAAGTAAAATAAGAAAGCTAAACTAAAATAAATAAACTTAAAATAAATAAACTAAACTAAATAAAAATAAAAATAAACCTAAATCAAAATAAAAAATAAAATAAACCAAAATAAATTAAAAATAAACTAAATAAACCTAATCCTACCAATTTATTTAATTTAAAAATAAAAAATAATAAAAATAATAATTAAAGAAAAGCCTAACCATAAACCCTAAACTTTAAACCCCAAACCCTAAAACCCTAAAACCTAAACCCTAAACCCTAAATCATAAAACTTAAACCCTAAACCCTAAACCTAAATTAATAAACCCTAAAACTTACAACCCTAAACCCTAAACCCTAAACCCCAGGCTTTTTTGGCCTAAACCCTAAACCATAAACCCCAAACCCTAAACCCTAAAAATCTTAAAACCTATACCTAAACTAAATAAAACCTAAAAATAAAATAAATTAAAATTTATTGCCTAAATAAAATAATATAAATATAATAAAATAAAAACCTAAACAAAAACCAAAACTTAAACCTAAACCTTAAGAAAGTTACAAAACTAAAATGAAATAAATAAAAACCTAAACTAAACAAAAAAAAAATAAAATAAATCTAAAAATGAAAAACTTAAATAAAATAAAAATTAAACATAAAATAAAATTAAAATAAACCTAAAATAAAAAAAAAATAAAAACTAAATAAAAACTTAAAAAATAAACCTAAAAATATAACATAAACCCTAAACTAAAAAAAACTTAAACCTAAAATGAACAAAATAAAATAAACCTAAACCTAAACTAAAATAAACTAAACTAAACTAACTAAAGCCTAAACCAAAACCTAAAATAAACTAAACCTAAAACCTAAACAATATAGATTAAAATGAATTAAAAATAAACTAAAAAATAATACATAAAATAGTCCTGAAATAAAAACCTAAAATCTAAACCTAAAAAAATAAAATAAAAGCCTAAACCTAATCCTAAAAATAAAAAATAAAACCTAAACCTAAAAAATAAAATAAAAATAAAACTAAGCTAAAAAATAAACCTAAACCTAAATAATAAACTAAAATAAATAAACTAAACTAAATAAAAATAAACATAAACCTAGATAAAAATAAAAAATAAAATAAACTAAAATAAATAAATAAAAATTATCTAAATAAACTAAATGAACCAAAACTTACTAATTTACTTAATTTAAAAATAAAATTAAAAAATTAAAAAATTAAAGACAAAAAGATAGAATCCCTAAACCTGCAACCCTAAACCCTAAACCCTGAACCCTAAACCCTAAACCCAAACCCTAAACCCTAAACCCTAAACCGTAGTCCTATACCCTAAACCCTAAGAACCTAAAAATGTAAACCTAAAATAAAAAAAACCAAAAAAATAAAAAAATAAAAAGACCTAAACAAAATAAAATAAAAAGATAAAATAAAATAAAAGCATAAACTAAAACCAAAACCTAAACCCAAACCTAATATAAAATAAAATAAAATAAAAACTAAATAAAAACCTAAACCAAAACAATAAACTAAAAAATAAAACCTAAACCCTAAACTAAAAAAATAAAACCTAAACCTAAACTATAAATAAAATAAATCTAAACCTAAACTAAAATAAATAAAACCTAAACCTAAACCTAAAATTAACTAAACCTTAACCTAAACCTAAGGTAAATAAAATAAAATAAACTAAAAATAAACCTAAACCTAAACAAAAAAAACATAAAAATGAAGCAAAAATAAAAACCTAAAACCTAAAGCTAAAAAAGTAAAATAAAAACCTAAACCTAAACCTAAAAATAAGAAATAAAACCTAAACCTAAGAAATAAAGTAAAAAAGAAACTCAAGTAAAAATAAACCTAAACCCAAAAGAAAAACTAAAATAATAAAAACATAAACTAAAATAAATAAACCTAAAATTAATAAACTAAACTAAATATAAATAAAAAATAAACCTAAATAAAATTAAAAAAATAAATTAAATTGAAATAAATAAAAGATAAATTAGATAAACCTAAACCTACCGATTTTGCTAATATAAAAAAAACTCTTAACCCTAAATCGTAAACCCTAAATGCTAAACCCTTTAAATAACTTAAACCCTAAACCCTAAACCTATAACCCTAAACCCTAAAACTATAACACGAAACCCTAAACCCTAAGACTTGGCAGAGCCTTGACGGTAGGAACATCATCGTCAACTAAGCTCAATGAAGATCTGGCGATGGAGACGAAGGTGGAGGAGGCAGTTATCACAGTGGTGTTGGGGCATCTAGAGTTGTTGGTGGATATGGGGGTGGTAGTCGGAGCAATGGTGGTTATGGAGGCAGGAGGAGTGACGCAGGTTACAACCATGGTGGTCGCAGAGGGAGAGATCAGGGATATAATGGCAGATCTCGCTACTCGAGAGGTGGGGGTGGTTCTGATGGGAACTAGAGAAAGTGTAGAATGACCAATCCGATCTGTTGCATATGGAACTATGTCTTTATAGTAAAGATGGTTCTACTTATCTATGGTTTATGATTTGCTCTATGGGTGCTCATTTTTTATCTATGTCATTGCTTGTGTCTTAGAAACCTTGGGGTGCTACTTGGTTGATGAAATTGAAAAGAAGAAATATTGAATCTGAATTAGTTCTCTATTAGAAAAAATAACCTTAAAACCTAAACCCTAAACCTAGAGGTTTAATTTATTTTTTTTTAAAAAAACCCTAAACCATACACTGTAAACCCTAAATCCCCTAAAGCCTTAAAGCCTAAACCTTAAATCCTAAAACTAACCCTAAACCCTAAACCAAAAGAAAACTTTAAACCCTAAACTAACCCAAAACCATAAACCCTAAACCCTAAACCCTAAAACCTAAACCCTAACCTTCACCCTAACTCTAAACCATAAATCCTAAATCCTAAACCCTAAAACCTCCTAAACCACAAGCAGGCCTAAACCCCACCCTAAACCCTGATTTTTAAAGCCTAAGCTGACTACCCTAAACCCTAACCCAAAACTTAAACCCTAAACCCTCTAAACCCTAACCCTTAAAACCTAAAAACCTAAACCTAAACCTAAATAAAATAAAAAATATAATATAATAAAATCCTAAACCTAATCTTAAAATTATTATAAAATAAAAATAAAAATAAACTAAAATAAAATAAATAAAATTCTAAACTAAACTAAAAAATAAAATAAACTTAAGAATAAAAACCTAAAAAATAAAAACTAAATATAAAATAAAAATAAATTAAACCTAAAATAAAATAAAATAAACATTAATAAAACCTAAACCTAAAAAATAAACCTAAAAATAAATAAAAATTAAAACATAAACCTAAAATAAGAATAAAATAAACATAAACCTATACTAAAATAAACTAAACTAAAATAAATAAAATTTAAACCTAAACTAAATAAAATAAAGTAAAAATAAACCTAAGCTCAATCTAGATCTGGTGGTGGAGGCGAAGGTGGAGGTGGCAATTATCATAGTGCTAGTGGGGGATCTGGAGGTGCTGGTGGATACGGAGGTGGTGGTTAGAGTAGTGGTGGTTATGGAGGTGGTAGGAGCGATGGAGATTATAGCCATGGTTGTCACGGAGGGAGAGATCAGGAATATGATGGCAGATCCCACTACTCGAGAGGAGGGGGGGGGGGTTCTCATGGGAACTGGAGAAACTAAAGAACGGTCGATCCGATCTACTGCTTACGGAGCACTATCTTTACAGTAGAGATGATTCTACTTATCTAGGGTTTTTTATTTTGCTCAATGAGTGCTCATTTTTATATATCTCATTGCTTTTATCTTAGAAAACTTGGGGTGCTGCTTGGTTGATGAAATCGAAAAGAAGAAATGTTGAATATGAATTTATTCTCTATTAAAAATAAAAACTTTAAACCCAAAACCCTAAACTAACAACTTTATTTACTTTTTAAAAAAAAACACTAAATTCTATACCTTAACCTTGAGAACCCCTAAACCTAATCCATAAGCTAACCCTAAACCCTAAACTCTAAACCCTAAACCCTAAACCCCAAAACCCTAATCATAACCCTAAACCCTAAACCCTAAACCCTAGACTCTAAACACTAAACCTTAAAACTCTAAACCCTAAACCATAAACCTTAAACATGGGCCTTAAACCCAATTCTAAAACCCCCACTAAAGCACGGGATGGGTTTATTCACTATTAAAATGACCAAAATCTTAAACCCTAAACTAAAGGCTTGGACCTGGGCCTAAACCCTAAACTGACCATAAACCTAAAACCCTAAACCCTAAACCCTAAACCCTAAATCCTACCTTAAACCCTATCCTAAACCCAACATAAACCCAATACAAAAGAAAATAATATGATATAAAGAAAACTAGGCTATATAAACTAAATAAATCTACCTGACCTACTTGACCCCAGATCCCAAAACCCTAAAGCTGGCCATTGACCTGGGCTCTAAACCTATAACCCTAAACCCTAAACTTCACTAAGCCTAGGCAAAAATGCTGTATCGTGAGTACCTAAAATTCTAAACCTGGGCTAAATAAGACCAACAGATAAAATAAAACCTAAACCTAAATAAAATAAGATAATAAAAACCTAAATTTAAACCTAAACCTAAATCTAAACCTATTATTAAACCTAAAACTAAAATACAAGAAAAAATTAAAACTAAAATAAAATAAAATAAATAAAAATAAAACCAAAAAACCTAAATAAAATAAAACCAAGATGTAAAATAAAAAATAAAATAAACCTAAAATAAAATAAAATAAAATTAATAATTACCCTAAACCTAAAAATTAACCTATAAATAAACTCAAACCTAAACCCTAAACTAAAAAGAAATCTAAACCTAAACTAAAATAAATAAAACATACACCAAACCTAAAATAAAATAAACTAAACCATAAACTAAATAAAATAAAATAAGCTAAAAATCCTATACCTAAACTAAAAATAAAACCTAAAAATGAACTTAAAATTAAAGCCTAAAACCTAAACCTAAACTTAATAAAATAAAAACATAAACATAAACCTTAAAATAAAAAATAAGACCTAAACCTAAAAAATAACATAAAAATAGAACTGAACTAAAAAGATAATCATAACCTAAACCTAAAAAAATAAACTAAAATAAAAAACCTAAACTAAAATAAATAAACCTAAAAATAAACTAAACTAAATAAAAATAAAAAATAAACCTAAATAAAAATAAAAAATAAAATAAACTATAATAATTAAACAAAATAAACTAAGTAAACTAAATAAACCTAAACCTACCGGTTTACTTAATTTAAAATAGAACCCTAAACCCTAAACGCTAAACCCTAAGACCTAAACACTATATCCTAAACCATAAATCCCAAACCCTAAAGCATAAACCCTAAACCATAAACCCTAAATAAAAAAATAAAAAATTAAAAACCTGGCGTTACACAAACATACAACCCTACCAAACCACAAACCCTAAACCCTAAACCCTAAACCACTGTGCCTATATGCCCCTAAACCCTAAAGCCTGACCCTGACTCTACACCCTAAATCATACCCACCCTAAATCACACCCTAAACCCTAAATCCTAAACCCTCAAAATCTAAAAACCTAAACCTAAGTAAAATAAAAAAATAAAATAAAATTAAAACATAAATTAAAACCTAAACCTAAACCAAAACCTAAAAAGAAAATAAGATAATAAATAAAAACTAAATTAAAATAAAATAAATAAAAACTTAAACAAAGCTAAAAATTAAAATAAACTTAAAAATAAAAAATCCTAAATAAAATAACACCTAAACGTAAAATAAAAATAAAATAAAACTAAAATAAAATAGAATAACATCTAAATAAAAACTTAAACCTAAAAAATAAAATTAAATTAAAACTTAAAAATAAATAAAAAATAATACCTAAACCCTAAACTAAAGAAAAATCCTAAACCTAAAATAAAAATAAAATAAACATAAACTTGAACATAAATAAACTAAACTAAAATAAATTAAACCTAAACCTAAATCTAAAATAAATGAAACCTAAACCCTAAAATATGTAAAATAAAATAAACTAAAAATAAATCAAAAACTAAACTAAAAAAATAAACCTAAAAATAAACCTAAAATAAAAACCTAAAACTTACACTTAAAAAATAAAATAAAAACATAAACCTAAACATAAAAAGAAAAAATAAAACCAAAACCTAAAAATTAAAATAAAAATCAAACTAAACTAAACAAATAAATTAAAATAAATAAACTAAAATTAAAACCAAAAGAAAAATAAACGAACCAAAAATAAATAAACTAAACTAAATAAAAAAATAAACCTATATAAAATTAACAAATAAAATAAACAAAGTTAAATAAAAAATAAACTAAATAAACCTAAACCTACCAATTTTCTTAATTTTTTATTTAAAAAACCTAAACCCTAAACCTTAAACCCTAAATCTTAAACCATAAGTTCTATCCCATACTACTACCAAACCCTAAACCTCACCCTAAACCTGACCCTAAACCCTAGCCTGGCTAACCCTGGGCCCTAAATCCTGACCCTCCATGGCAAACCCTACTAACCTGAGCCCTACCCTCCCAAATCTTAAAAGGCTGAGCCTGAGCCACCCAGGCTGACACTGAGCTTTTGACCCTAAAGCTGCTGAGCTAAAGCCTAAAGGCTCCACCCTAAACCCTAAACCTGGGCCCTGACCAAACCCAGAACCTAATTATAAAACCCTGACCCAGATCCTGACCTAAACCCTAAACGAAAAACCTAAAACCTAAACTAAATAAAATATAAAATAAATAAATAAGCCTAAACCTAAATAATAATTAAAACCTATACCAAAACATGAACCTAAACTTAAAAATAAAGTAAAATAAAAATAATAAAAATAAACTAATATGAAATAAATAAAAACTTAAACTAAATTAAAAAAAACATAATAATAAAAAACCTAAATAAAAAAAAAACTAAATGTAAAATAAAAATAAAATGAACCTATAATAAAATAAAACTAAATAAAAAAACCTAAAAAAATATAAAAATTAAATCTAAACCCTAAACTAAAACCTAAAATCTAAAATAAAATAAAATAAACAAAATATAATAAACCTAAACATAAACTAAAATAAACTAAACTAAAATAAATAAAACCTAAACCTAAACCTAAAATAAACTAAACCTAAACCTAAACCTTATCTAAATAAAATAAAATAAATTAAAAATAAACCTAAACCTAAACGAAAAAATAAAACCTAAAAAGAAACCTAAAATAAAAATCTTAAAAAATAAAACCAAAAAATAAACCTAAAATAAAAACTTAAAACCTAAACCAAAAAATAAAATAAAAACCTAAACCTAAACCTAAAAATAAAAAAAAAACCAAAATATGGAAAATAAAATATAAATGAAACTTAACTAAAAAGTAAACCTAAACTAAAATAAAAAAACCTAAAATAAGATAAATAAAAATAAATAATAAACCTAAATAAAAATTAAAAATAAAATAAACTAAAATAAATAAAAAATGAACTAAATAAATTGAAAAAACCTAAACTTACTAGTTCCCTTAATTTAAAAAAATCATAAATCCTAAATCCCACTCTAAACCCACCCTGATCACTCTTTAAACCCTAAACCTGACCCCAAACCCTAAACCTAAACCCTAAACCCTAAAACCCTAAACCCCCCAAAAGCCATAACCTAAACCCTAAACTCTAAATCCTGTATAAACCAAACCTAAACCCTAAACCACCCTAAACCCTACTAAACCTAAACCTAACCTAAATTATAAACCCTAAACCCCAAACCCTAAACCTAAATGTAAACTAACTAAATAAATTAAAAAAATAAACCTAAATCCAAAAACCTAATAAACCTAAACCGTACAAATGGGTAGAACCTTAATGGCAGGAACATCACCGTCAACCATGCTCAGTGTAGATCTAACGGTGGAGGTGAATGTAGAGGTGACAGTTATTGCAGCGGTGGTGGGGGATCTCAAGGTGCTAATGGATTTATAGGTGGTGGTCAGACCAATGGTGGTTATGCGGTAGAGGAGGCGATTCTGACCATGGTGGTGGTGGAGAGTGAGGTCGGGGATATGATGGTGGATCCCGCTACTCGATAGGTCGAGGTGGTTCTGATGGGTACTAGAGAAATTGAAGAACGACCTATCTGATCTACATCTTATAGAACTGTGTTCTTACAATAGAGATGGTTCTAGTTATTTAGGGTTTTTGATTTGCCATATGCGTGCTCATTTTTGATTTGTCATCGCTTGTGTCTTAGAAAATTTGGTGTGTTACTTGGTTGATGAAATCAAAAAGAAGAAATGTTGAATCTAAATTTATTCTCTATTAAAAAATAAATAAATAAAAACCAAAAACCCTAAACCCAAAGCTAAAACATGAACCCTAAACCTAAAACCTAAACCTAAACCCTAAACCATAAATACCATAAACCCTAAACCCTAAACCCTAAAGCCCTAAACCCTAAATAATAAACCCTAAAATTTAAAACCTAAACCTTAAACCCTAAACCCTAAACCCTAAATGGCAAACCCTTTTCCCTAAACCCTAAATGGCAAACCCTTTTCCCTAAACCATAAGCCCTAAACCCTAAATTGAACCTAAATCCTAAACCATAAAAAGCTAAAAACCTAAACATAAACTAAAAAAAAAACCTAAAAATAAAATAAAAAATAACCTAACCCAAAATAAAATAAAAAATAACATAATATAAAAACATAAAGTAAAACCTAAACCTAAACCTAAAAAGAAAATAAAATAAAAAATAAAAACTAAACTAAAATAAAATAATTAAAAACCTAAACCAAACTAAAAAAATAAAAAACCAAAATAAAATAAGAACTAAACTTAAAATAAAAATCAAATAAACCTAAAATAAAATAAAATAAAAAATAAATAAAAACCTAAACCTAAAAATAAATGAAAACTAAAATAGAAAACCTTAAACAAAATAAAATGAACCTAAACTTAAAATAAAAATAAAATAAACCAAAACCTAAACTAAAATAAACTACAATATAATAAATAAAACCTAAACCTAAACATAAACCTAAACCAAAACTAAAATGAAACCTAAACTTAAACTGAAATAAGGCACAAAATAGGCAGAGATTAAAACCTAAAACCTAAACCACAAAGACTAAGAATAAAACCTATGACTAAACCTAAAAATAAAAAGTAAAAAATGAAACCTAAACAAAATAAATTAGAAATAAAACTAAATTAAAAATAAATCTAAACCTAAAGCTAAACCAAAAAATAAACTAAAATAAAAAAAAACTAAACTAAAATTAAATAAATAAAATAAAATAAACTTATAAAATATTTAAAAAAATTAATAAAAATAATCTAATTAAATATAAACCTACCAGTTTACTTAATTTAAAAAAAAAACCTAACCTAGAACTCTAAACCCTAAAATTAACTTTAAACCCAAAATCCAAAACCATAAAACCATAACCTCTAAATGCTAAACCCTAAGTCTCTAAATCCAAAACCCTAAAACCTACAACCCAAAACCCTAAGCCCTAAACCCAAACCCTAAACCCTAAACCCTAAACCCTAAAAACCTAAAAATTCAAACCTAAACTAAATAAAACACAAAAATAAAATAAATAAATAAAACCTAAACCTAAATAAAATAAAATAAAATAAAATAAAAACCAAAACCAAAACCAAAGTCAAACCTAAAAATAAAATAAAATTAAAAATTAAACTAAATTAAAATAAATAAATATCTAAACTAAACTAAAAAACAAAATAAACCCAAAAATAAGAAACCTAAAAAAATCAAACCTAAACATAAAATAAAAAAATAAACCTAAAATAAAATAAAATTAAAACTAAATAAAACCTAAACCTAAACTAACAAAAAAACCTAAAATATAAAAAAAATGAGAACCTAAACCCTAAACTAAAGAAAAAAAACCCTAAACCTAAAATAAATAATAATATAAAATCTAAACCTAAACTAAAATAAACTAGACTTAAATAAATAAAAGCTAAACCTAAACTAAAATAAATTAAACTAAAACCTTAAATTTAATAAAATAAATAAAATAAAAATATTAACCTAAATATAAAACCTTAAATTAAACTTAAAATAAATACCTAAAACCTAAACCTAAAAAAATAAAATAAAAAACTAAACCTAAACCTAAATAAAACCTAAACCCTAAACCTAATAATAAAAAAAACCTAAACCTAAAAAAGAAAATAAAATTGAAACTAAACTAAAAATTAAACATAAACCTAACCTAAACCTAAAAAATAAACTAAATAAATAAAAGATAAAATAAACTAAATTAAATAAAGAAATAAACCTAAATAAAATATAAAATAAAGTAAATAAACATAAACTATCAGGTTTTTTAATTTATAAAAAACCTTCAACCCTAAACCCTAAACACTAAACCCTAAACCTTAAGCTCTAAACCCTAAACTGTAAAACTAACCCTAAACCCTAATCCCCCTAACTAAAAAACTAAAAAACTAAAACTAATAAAAAAACCAAACTAAACCCCTATCTAAAACAAAAATGCTAAAACTTGAAAATAATAAAACTAAAACTAAAATTGAATAACTAAAAACTAAAACTAAAACTAAAAACTAAAACTAAATTAAAACCCTCATAAAAAACTAATGAAAAACTAATAAAAACCATAACCCTAAAAAAAACTAAACCTAAACACCAAAAAAAACTAAAAAAATAAAACCCTAAACCCTAAACTAAAACTTGATCCATAAAAGAAAAACCTAAACCCTAAACCCTAAGCCCTAAGAATAAAAAATAAAAATAAAAAATAAAACCCTAACCCTAAACCCTAAACCTATAACCCTAAACCATAAACCCTAAAGCATAAACCCTAAAACCTACAACCTTAAACCCTAAAACTAAATCCTAAACCCTAAAACTTACATCCCTAAACCCTAAGCCCCAAACCCCAAACCCTAAACCCTAAACCTAATCCTTAAACCCTAAAAACATAAAAACCTAAACCTAAACTAAATCAAACCTAAAAATAAAATAAATAAAAAAACCTTAACCTAAATAGAATAATAAATAAAATAAAATAAAACCTAAACTAAAACCTAGACCTAAACCTAAACCAAAAGATAAAATAAAATAAAAATAAAACCTAAACTAAAGTAAAATAAATGGAAACCTAAACTAAAGTAAAAAAAAATAAAATAAACATAAAAATAAAAAACCTAAATAAAATAAAAGCAAAACAAAAAATAAAAATAAAATAAACATAAAATAAAATAAAATGAAAATTATATAAAAACCTAAACCGAAAAAATTAACCTATAATGAAAACCAAAAATAAATAAAAAAAAAAATAAAACCTAAACCTTACACTATAAAAAGACATAAACCTAAAATAAACAAAATAAAATAAACATAAACCTAAACTAAAATAAACTAAACTAAAATAAATATAACCTAAGCCTAAACCTAAACCCTAAACTAAATAAAATAAACCTAAACCTAAAAAATATTTAACCTAAAAATATAACTAAAATAAAAACCTAAAACCTAAATGAAAAAAAAAGCGAAACCTAAACCTAAAAATAAAAAAGAAAACCCAAACCAAATAAATAAAATAAAAATAAAACTAAACTAAAAGATTAACATAAACCTAAACCTAAACCTAAAAAGGATAAACTAAAATAAAAAACTTAAACTAAAATAAATAAACATAAAATAAAATAAAATAAAACCTAAATTAGAAGAAAAAATAAAATAAATTAAATAAACTAAAAAAACCTAAACCAACCAATTTTCTTAATTTAAAAATAAACCTAAATTAAAACATAAACCCTAACTCCAAAACCTAAACCCTAAACCCTATACCCTAAAAATAAAAAATTAAAAAAAAATTAAAAACCCTAACCCTAAACCCTAAAATAAACCCTAAACCCAAAATCCTAATCCCTAAACCTACAACCCTAAACCATAAACCCTAATCCTTAAAACCCTAACCTTGAACCCAAAATCCAAAACCCTAAACCCTAAACCATTAAAACCCTAAACCCTAAACTCTAAAAACTCTAAACCCTAAACCCTTAGCCCTAAACCCTAAAACCCTAAACCTTTAAGCCTAACCACTAAACCCTAAACCCTAAAACCTAAACCCTAACCCTAAACCCTAATCCTTAAAACCATAAACCCTAAAATCCTAAAACCATAAACCCTAAACCCTAAACCCTAAACCCTAAACCATAATCCCTAAACCCTATACCCTAAAAACATAAAAATATAAACCTAAAAAATAAAATAAGGATAAAACTCAACTAAAAAATAAACCTAAACCTAAAACATAAATTAAAAAAAACTTAAACTAAATAAAATAAACCTAAAAAAAATAAACTAAAATAAATAAAAATAAAAAATATACCTAATTAAAAAAATAAATTAAAATAAATAAAAAAATAAATTGAGTAACCTAAATAAACCTAAATCTACCAGTTTACTTAATTTAAAAAAAAAACCCTAAACCTACAATACTAAACTTATAACCCTAAACCCTAAACCTTAAACCCTAAACCCTAAACCCTAAGCCCTAAAAAACCCAAAACCCAAAACCCAAAACCCTAAACCCTAAAGGCGAAAATCCTAATACCTTAAATCCTAAACCCTAAACCTTAAACCCAAACCCTAAACCCCAAACACTAAACCCCAAATATAAACCTAAGTAACTAAATAAATTTAAAAATAAACCTAAACTCTAAAACCTAATAAACCTAAACCTACCCTAAGAATGGGCGTAACCTTAACGATAGAACATCACCTTCAACCAAGCTCGCCTAGATCTGATGGAGGTGAAGGAAGAGGGAAAGTTATCGCAGAAGGTGGTGGGGATCTAGAGGTGCCAGGATATGGAGGTGGTGGTCTGGTGGTGGTAATGGAGTGGAGGAGAGATGGAGGTTACCATGGTGGAGGCAGAGGAAGAGGGATATGATGGTGGATCCGCCACTGAGAGGCCAAGGTGGTTCTGAGGGGGAACTGAGAAATAAAGAATGGCCAACTGATCTACGCTATGGAGCTACCTTTATAGTAGAGACAGTTCTAGCTACTTAGGGTTTTTTATTTCCTCTATGCATGCTCATTTTTTATCTGTGTCGTCGCTTGTGTCTTTAAAAACTTGGTGTGTTACTTGGTTGATGAAATCAAAAAGAAATGTTGAATATGAATTTGTTCTCTTTTAAAAATAAAACCAAAAACCCTAAACTAAAACCTGATCCCTAAACCTAAATCCTAAACCATAAACCCTAAACCCTAAACCCTAAAAATAAAAAAGTAAATAAAAAAATAAAAAAGAAACCCTAACCCTAAACCCTAAAACTAACCTTAAACCTTAAACCCTAAATACTAAACCTACAACCCTAAACCCTAAACCCTAAACCCTAAAACCCTACACCCTAAACCCTAAATCTTAAACCCTAAAACCCTAAATAATAAAACCTAAAACACTAAATGTAAAGTAAATAAAATCTAAAAATAAAATAAATAATCCTAAACTAAATAAAATAAAAAAACAAAACAAAATCAAATGTAAACTAAAACCTAAACCTAAATTTAAAAATAAAATATAATAAAAAATAAAAATAAAATAAAATTAAAACCTAAACTAAAATAAAAAATAAATTAAACATAAGAATAAAAAACCTAAATAAAATAAAAACTATTTGTAAAATAAAAATAGAACAAACCTAAAGAAAATAAAATAAGAACTAAATAAAAACCTAAACCTAAAATATAAACATAAAAATAAAACCTAACAAAAAAAATCAAACCCAAACCCTAAACTAAAAAAAACCTAGTATTAAATAAAATAAACAAAATATAATAAACCTAAACCTAAAATAAAATAAACTAAGCTAAAACAAATAAAACCTAAACCTAAACCAAAAATAAACTAAACCTAAACCCTAAACTGAAAAAAAAAATAAAATAAATAAACTAAAATAAACCTAAACTTAAACTAAAAAATAAACCTAAATAAACTTAAAAAATGTAAAACCTAACCTAAGAAAATAAAAAAATAAAACCTAAACTAAACTTAAATATAAAAAAAATAAAACTAAACTAAAACTAAAATAAAAATAAAACTAAACTAAAAAATAAACATAAACCTAAACGTAAACCTAAACCTAAAAATAAACTAAAATAAAAAACATAAACTAAAATAAATAAACCTAAAATAAGTAAAATAAACTAAATAAAAATAAAAAATAAACCTAACTAAAAATCAAAACCAAACTAAAATAAAATAAACAAAAACCTAAACTAAACTAAATAAAATAAAATACCTAAATAAAATAAAAACTTAACCTAGAATAAAAATAAAATAAACATAAAATAAAATAAAATTAAAATTAAATAAGTACCTAAACCTAAAATAAACCTAAAAATAGATAAAAAAACCTAAACCCTAAACTAAAAAAAAAACCTAAACCTAAACCTAAACCTAAACTTAAAAAATAAACTAAAATAAATAAACCTAAAATAAATAAACTAAACTAAATAAAAATTAAAATAAAGCTAAATAAAAATAAAAAATAAAATAAACTAAAATAAATAAAAAATAAACTAAATTAGCTAAATAAACTAAATAATCAAAACTTACCCATATACTTAATTAATTTCTTAAAAAAATTTTAAACCCTAAAACCTAAAACCTAAACCCTAAAACTAACCCTAAACCCTAAAACCTAAACCTCTAACCCTAAACCCTAAACCCTAAACCCTAAACCCTAATCCCTAAACCTTAAAAATCCCTAAACACTAAACCCTATACCCAAAACCCTATACTAACCTAAAACCCAAAACCTAAAATAATAAAACCTAAACCCTAACCCTAACCCTAAACCTTAAACCCTAAACCTTAAACCCTAAACCCTAAACCCTAAAAACCCTAAACCCTAAAGCCTAAAACCTAAACCCTAAACTAACCCTAAACCTTGAGCAAACCTTAAACCCTAAACTCTAAACCATCAACCTTAAAAACCCTAAACCCAAAATCCAAAATACTAAACCCTAAACCTAAACCCTAAACACTAACCCTAAACCCTAAACCCCAAACTAAATAAAACCTAAAAATAAAAAAAATACAAAAATCTAAATTGAAATAAAAAAATAAAATAAAATGAAATATAAACCTAAACTAAAACCTAAACCTAAACCTAAAAATTAAAAAAATTAAAAAAATAAAAACTAAAATAAAATAAAGAAAAACCTAAACTAAACTAAAAAATAAAATAAACCTAAGAATAAAAAACCTTAGTAAAATAAAAACAAAATGAAAAATAAAAATAAAATAAAGTTAAAATAAATCAAAATAAATACTAAATAAAAACCAAAACCTAAAGAATAAACCTTAAAATAAATAAAAAATAAAACTTAATCCCTAAGCTAAAAAAAACATAAACCTAAAATAGAAATAAAAATAAAATAAACCTAAACCAAAACTAAAATAAATAAAACCTAAACTAAATAAATAAAATAAATTAAATTAAAAAATAAACCTAAACCTAAACTAAAACTAAAACCTAGAAATAAACCTTAAAAAAAACCTAAAATCAAATCTAAAAAAAATAAAATAAAACCTAAACCTAAACCTAAAATAAAAAAATAAAACCTAAACCTAAAAAAATAAAAAATAAAAAACTCAACTAAAAATAAACCTAAATCTAAACTTAATCCTAAACCTAAAAAATAAACTAAAATAGAAAACCAAAACTAAAATAAATAAACCTAAAATAAATAAATTACACTAAATAAAAATAAAAAATAAACCTAAATAAAAATAAAAAATAAAATAAACTATAATAAATAAAAAATAAACTAAATAAATCTAAACCTACTGGTTTACTTAATTTAAAAAAAAAAACCCTAAACCATAAATACTAAACTTTAAATCCTAAACCCTAAACCTACAACCTTAAACCTTAAACCCTAAACCCTAATCCCTAACAAACCCTAAACCCTAAATCCTAAACCCTAAACCCTAAAGCCTAATCCTAAACCCTAAACCCTAAAAGCATAAACCCTAAAACCCCAAACCCTAAACCCTACACCCTAAACCCTAAACCCTTAACCCTACAACTAAACCTAAACCCTAAAACCTAATAAACCTAAACCTAAATCTAAATCCTAAGAATGGACAAAACCTTGACAGAACATCACCATCAACCGTGCACATTTAGATTGGAAGGAGAAGGCGAAGGAGGCTATTATCGTTGTGGTGGAGGGGAATCTAGAGGTGTTGGTGGATATGGATGTGGTGGTCGGAGTAGTGGTGGCCATGGAAGAGGGAAGAGCGATAGAGGTTACAGCTGTGGTGGTGGCGGAGGGCGAGATCTGAGATATGATGGTGGATCCAGCAAATCGAGAGACCGAGGTGGTTTTGATGGGAACTGGAGAAACTAAAGAACAGTTGATTCGATATGCTGCTTATGGAACTGTGTCTTTATAGTAGAGATGATTCTGGTTATCTAAGGTTTATTTATTTGCTCTATGTGTGGTCATTTTTTATCCATGTCATCGCTTGTAGCTTAGAAAAGTTGGTGTTTTACTTGGTTGATGAAATTGAAAAGAAGAAATGTTGAATCTGAATTTGACCTCTATAAAAAAACAAAAAACCCTAAACCCTAAACTAAAACCTAAACATTAGACCTAAAATCTTAACCCTAAACCCTAAACCCTAAACCCTAAACCTTAAACCCTACACCCTAAACCCTAAACCTAAAACCCTAAACCCAAAACCCTAAACCCTAAACCATATACCCTAAACACTAAACTCTAAACCCTAAACTCAAAACCCTAAACCATCAACAAACCCTAAACCCTAAACCTAAACTAAATAAAACATATAAATAAAATAAATAAATAAACCTAAACCAAAATAAAATAAAAACTTAAACTAAAAGCTAAACCTAAACCTAAGCGTAAACCTAAACAGATAAATAAAATAAAATAAAAAATAAAAATTAAACTAAAATAAAATAAATAAAAACTTAAAATAAACTAAAAAATAATAAAAAACTAAATAAAAAAACTAAACCCCTAAAATATAAATAAAATAAACCTAAAATCAAATAAAACTAAATAAAACCTAAACCTAAAAAATAACCTAAAAAAATAAAAAAATAAAACTTAATCCCTAAACAAAAAAAAAAACCTAAGCCTAAAATAAAATAAAATAAACCTAAACCTAAACTAAAATAAATAAAACCTAAACTAAACCTAAAATAAACTAAACTTAAACCTAAACCAAAACCTTAATTAAAATAAAATAAACTAAAAATAAACATAAACCTAAACTAAAAAATAAAACATAAAAGTAATCCAAAAATAAAAACCTACAACCTAAACCTAAAAAAATAAAATAAAAACTAAACCTAAACCTAAAAAAACTTAAACTTAAAAATAAAATAAAAATAAAAGTAAACTAAAAAATAAAGCTAAACCTAAACCTAAACCTAAAAAATAAACTAAAATAAAAAACCTAAATAAAATAACAAAATAAACTAAAATAAATAACTAAATAAACTAAATAAACCTAAACCTACGAGTTTACTTAATTTAAAAAAAATTAAAAAAAATTAAAAAAACCCTAAAACTAACCTTAAACCCTAAACCTACAATCCTAAACCCTAAACCCTAAACCTTAAAACCTTAAACCCTAATACCTAAACCCTAAACCCTAAAACCCTAAACCATAAACCATAAACCCTAAACCCTAAACCCTACAACCCTAAACCCAAAACCCTAAACCCCAAACCCTAAACCCTAAACCCTTATCCCTAAAAACTAAAAAAATAAACATAAACTAAATAAAACCTTAAAAAAACTTAACATAAATAAAATAAAATAATAAAATTAAATTAAAACCTAAACTAATACCAAAACCTAAACATAAAAATAAAATAAAATAAAAAATAAAAGTAAACTAAAATAAATTAAATAAAAACCTAAACTAAACTAAAAAATAAAATAAACCTCAAAATGAAAAACCTAAATAAAATAAAAACTAAACTTAAAATGAAAATTACATAAACATAAAATAAAATAAAATAAAAACTAAATAAAAACCTAAACCTAAAATTAAACCAAAAAATAAATAAAAAATAAAACCCAAACCCTAAACTAAAAAAAAAACCTAAACCTAAAATAAAAAAATAAAATTAACTAAACCGAAACTAAAATAAACTAAACTAAAATAAATAAAACTTAAAATAAACTAAACCTAAACCCTAAACTAAATCATATAAAATAAACTAAAAATAAACGTAAACTGAAATAAAAAATAAAACCTAAAAATAAACCTAAAACTTAAACCTAAAAAAATGAAATAAAAACCTAAACCTAAAAATAAAAAATAAAACCTAAACCTAAAAAATAAAATATAAATAAAACTAAACTAAAAGATAAACATAAAGCTAAACCTAAACCTAAAATATAAACTAAAATAAAAAACCTAAACTAAAATAAAGAAACTTAAAATAAATAAACTAAACTAAATAAAAATAAAAAAGAAACCTAAATAAAAATAAAAAATAAAATAAACCAAAAGAAAGAAAAAAAATAAACCTAAACTCATTGTCACTTAATTTTTTTTTTTTAAAACATACACCCTAAACCATAAACCCTAAACAAATCCTAAACCTAAACCCTAAGCCCAAAATCATAAACTAACCCTAAACTTAAACCTACAACCCTAAATAAACCCTAAACCCTAAAACCCTAAACCTAAACCCTAAACTAACCATAAACCCTAAACCCTAAACCTACAATCCTAAACCTTAAAACCATAAACCCAAAACCCTAAACCCTAAACCCTAAAAACCCTAAACCCTAAACCCTAAACCCTAAACCCTAAACCCCAAACCCTAAATCCTAAACCGTAAACCTTAAAAATTAAAACATATACCAAAACTAAATAAAACCTAAAAAAATAGCTTAACCTAATAAAATAAAATAAAAAAATTAAATTAAAACCTAAACTAAAACCTAAACCTAAACATAAAAAATAAAATAAAATAAAAAATAAAAGTAAACTAAAATAAAATAAATAAAAACCTAAACTAAACTAAAAAAATAAAATAAACCTCAAAATAAAAAACCTAAATAAAATAAAAACTAAACTTTAAATGAAAATTAAATAAACCTAAAATAAAATAAAATAAAACTAAATAAAAACCTAAACCTAAAAATAAACCAAAAAATAAATAAAAAAGAAAACCTAAACCCTAAACCAAAAAAAAAAAACTAAACCTAAAATAAGAAAATAAAATAAATCAAAACCAAAACTAAAATAAATATAACCTAAAATGAACTAAACCTAAACCCTAAACTAAATAAAATTAAAAATAAACTAAAAATAAATGTAAACCAAAACTAAAAAATAAACCTAGAACCTAAACCTAGAAAAATGAAATAGAAACCTAAACCTAAACCTAAAAATAAAAAATAAAACCTAAACCTAAAAAAAAATAAAATAAAAATAAAACTAAACTAAAAAATAAACATAAAGCTAAACCTAAACCTAAAAAATAAACTAAAATAAAACCTAAACTAAAATAAAGAAACTTAAAATAAATAAACTAAACTAAATAAAAATAAAATTACCTAAACAAAAATAGGAAATAAAAAAACAAAATAAAGAAAAAATAAACCAAATAAACCTAAACTATCACACTTAATTTAAAAAAACCCTACACCTAAACCCTAAACCAAAATCAGAAACTAACCCTAAACCTAAACCTAAACTAACCCTAAACCCTAAACTTAACCCTAAACCCTAAACCCTAATCCCTAAACCCTAAAACCTCCTAAACCTTAAAACTAAATTATAAACCTAACCCTAACCCTAATTCCTAAACCCTAAACCCTAAACCCTAAAACCTTAATTCCTAAACCTTAAAAACTATAAACGCTAAATTATAAATTAACCTTGAACCCTAAGATAACCTTAAAACATAAAGCCTAAACCCTAAACCCTCAAAACCCTAAATCATAAAGCCTAAACATTAAACCCTAAACCTT
This sequence comes from Cymbidium sinense, assembly GCA_021442155.1. Taxonomy (NCBI): domain Eukaryota; kingdom Viridiplantae; phylum Streptophyta; class Magnoliopsida; order Asparagales; family Orchidaceae; genus Cymbidium; species Cymbidium sinense. Next base: position 119,564 of record JAKCPB010000150.1, read on the forward strand.
AACCCTAAACCCTAAATCTTAAATCCCTAAACCCTAAACCCTTAAACCCTCAACTCTAACCCTAAACCATAAACCTTAAGCCCTAAAAGCTTAAACCTTAAAACCCTAAACCTTAAATCTTAAACCTAAACCCTAAACCCTAACCCTAAACTATAATCCCTAAACATAAACAATAAGTAACTAAATAAATTAAAAAATAAACCTAAACTCTAAGAATGGCTAGAACTTTGACTGCGGGAACATCACCATCAACCAGGCTCAATCTAGAACGGGATGGAAGGCGAAGGCATGCTATGGCGCATGGGGATCTGGAGGTTCTAGGATATGGAGATGGTGGTGAGCAAAGCATGTATGTGGCAAGAGGAGCGATGAGGTTACCATGGTGGTGGGAGGAGAGATGGGATATGATGATGGATCCCGCTACTGAGGTCATGGTGGTTTTGATGGGAACCGGAGAAATCAAGAATGATCGATCCGCTATGCTAGAACCATGTATTCTAAGAAAGATGGTTCTTGTTATCTAGGGTTTCTCATTTGCTCTATGCATGCTCATTTTGTATCTATGTCATCGCTTGTGTCTTAGAAAACTTGGTGTTACTTTGTTGATGAGATCGAAAAGAAGAAATGTTGAATATGAATTTATTCTCTTTTTGAAAAAACCTTTAACCATAAACCCAAAACTAAAACCTGAACCCCAAGCCTAAAACCTAAATTCTAAACCCTAAAACCTAAACACTAAACCCTAAAATCCCTAAACATTATACCTTAAACCCTAATCCCTCAACTAACCCTAAACCTTAAACCCTAAAAAGCTAAAAAGCTAAAAAGCTAAACCAAAACAAAATAAAACTTAAAAATAAAATAAATAAATAAAAACTAAACCAAAATAAAATAAAATAAAAACCTAAACTAAAACATAAACCTAAACATAACCTTAAATTAAAACCTAAAAAGAAAATAAAATAAAAACTAAACTAAATTAAAATAAATAAAAACCTAAAATAAACTAAAAAATAAGAAAACAAAATAAAATAAAAACTAATCCTAAAATAAAAATAAAATAAACATAAAATAAAATAAAATAAAAATCAAATAGAAATTTAAACTTAAAAAAATAATCCTAAAAATAAAAAAAATAAACCTAAACCTAAATTAAAATAAACTAAACTAAAATAAATAAATTCCAAACCAAAACCTAAAATGAACTAAACCTAAACCTAAACCTAAACCCTAAATAAAATAAATTAAACTAAAAATAAACTTAAATCTAAAAAAATAAACCTAAAAATGAACTTAAAATAAAATCCTAAAACCTAACCCTATAAAAATAAAATAAAAACTTAAACATAAACCTAAAAATAAAAAATAAAACCTAAACCTAAACTTAAAAAATAAACTAAAATAAATAAACCAAACTAAGGAAAAATAAAAAATAAACCTAAATAAAAATAATATAAACTAAAATAAATATAAAATAAATTAAATAAACCTAAACCTACTAGTTTACTTAAATTTTTGTTTTTAAAGAAAACCCTAACCCTTAAACCCTAAACCTTTAAACTAACCCTAAATCCTAAACCCTAAGCATAAAACCTTAAACCTACAACACTAAACCCTAAACCCTAAACCCTAAACCGTAAAAAACCCTAAACCTTAAATTAACCCTAAACCCTAAACCCTTAACCCTAAACCATAAACCCTAACCTTAAACCCTAAACCCCTAAACCTAAACCTAAACCAACCCAAACTAAACCTAAACTTAAAACCTAAACCTAAACTTAAACCCTAAAACCCTAAACCCTAAAGTCTAAACACTAAACCTAAGTTTTAAACTCTAAACCTAACCTCCCTAAGTTAAAACCCTAAACCCTAAAAAACTAAACCCTAAAACTCAAAACCATAAACCCTAAACCCTAAACTAAATAAAACCTAAAAATAAAATAAATAAATAAAAACTTAAACCTAAATAAAATAAATATCATAAAATAAAATAAAACCTAAACTAAAACCTAAACCTAAACTTAAACCTAAAATAAACTAAACCTAAACATAAACCTAAACCCTAAATAAAATAAATTAAACTAAAAATAAACTTAAACCTAAACTAAAAATAAAACCTAAAAATAAACCTAAAATAAAAACCTAAAACCTAAACCTAAAAAAAATAAAATAAAACCTAAACCTAAACCAAAAAAATAAAAAATAAAACCTAAACCTCAAAAATAAAATAAAAATAAAACTAAACTAAAAAATAAACATAAACCTAAACATAAACCTTTCCTCTCAACATCATCCTATCTCCTCGGAGTGTAGAGATGTTGATCTTCAAATACACAAGGGTCTTTAGACTCATAATGTTCACCGATGCACCTGAATCAATGAGAACCCTGCTAAGTCTGAACCTATCCATGTCGACTGTGATGTATAGGAGATGGTTGTGCTCTAAGTCCCCTAGAAGAAGGTCTTCATCTAAGAAGGTGACCACTTGGGCTTGTTTTACAAAATGTACTTCCTCACCTATATCGGTTAGAAAAGCATATTTAGATTAACAAGGAGAGCTCGATTAGAAATTCCATCATCTTTGGATAAGACAAGGGCATCATATATGCTTAGCTTAGATGACAACTTTCTTAGATGAGAAAGGATGTTGTAGTCCACCTTTGGCTGGTCTTCCACAAGCATATCCAAGGGTGGAGCATCCTGTGGAAGGGCTTCTCGATCTTCAATACCAATGACTTATTTTCCTCTATCTAGAGGTGCTACCCTAGGAAGTCAAACCTTGCCACTATGGATGTTGACTTCGGTGATCTCTTGAGGCAAGGTGGTGGAAGGTTCACACTCAGCTCACCTACAACTTCTATGGGACCCTCAATCGATGATTCCAAGTCTATCTAAAGAGGTGAACCCATAAGATTCGTGAGTTGGAAAGTCCAACTCAAATCGAAAGAGGAAGATCAAAATTATTAGTTATTTAGACTTGAAGAGTTATCATTAGGAATAGAAGAAGACAACCCATTAAGTGACATATGATGTAATTCAAGCTAGCTTTATTCTTTAATTTCTTAGAATTATTTGGGGTACAAAGTAGAAGTCAAGTAAAGTGTGGAGTAAGGGATTTGATGCCTTATCCACGATACAAGAGTTCTACTAGTAGAAGAAATAGAAGAGCTAGCTAAATTGGAAGAAGTCACCAGTGTGGAAGCAAGGTGGAGTGGACATGGTCGGTGGGCTAAATGGCTACCTCGGGACACATGGTGCTACTCTGCTCGCTAAGCTCACTTTCCTAGAGTTGGCACCGGCAACTTGCAAACCTTCCTTGGTGTTGGAGGTTTGAGCTAACCTCACCGCAAGGAAAGCTTCTTGATCTTCTAATGATCTCTTAGAGATTTTGGATAGGGACATATCCCAACCTTCTTTATTTTGGTAGATCACATGTATCCCCAAGGATTACCCTAATGGAAGGTTGTTCCATAAGGTATTCCTTTGGGATAACTAATAGCACCGCCTTAAAACTATGTTCAAGCCGCTCCTTGAATGTGAAGCAATCCTCCAAAATGTGACCTAGCATTCGGTGGTAAGGGCAAAAGTTTGGATCATGACTTTGCCTACTTCAGTTCTGTATAAAAGCAAGTTTCTTTAAGAGATTCTTAATGATTTTCCTGATTACCTCCCTCTTAAAAGAATAAGGTTTGTTTAACTTATTTAAAAGAGTAGGTGGACCATAGCTATGGGGTATGCATGCCGGGGTGGTATGGTGGTGGTCAGGTGGCCATGGAGGCTCGGTGGAGGCCTAGGCTGTCTGGTGGCAAAGGAGGTGGAGGATGTTGAGGTCATGGTCTCTTAGTATGATCTCTAGTTGGCTGCTTCCCATTATCAATCGCTGCTACGACTCCAATTTTCTTCTCATAGACCTTCTATGTCTTCTACTTTGGCAACTGATCTTAAAAAGGCACCTGTTTGGCCTCTCCTTGTAGGCTAGCCACCTTGTTGATTAGCTTATCAAATATCTTGATAGTGAAGCCCTTAAGCATGAAGGTGATAGGGCCATTGATATTCTTCAAGAGAATCTTAATGGCATGTTGTTAGACATGGGTTCACACTTCATACCGTTATGCCATCAAGAATATAATCAACAAGGACTCACTGGTGTTGTTGTTACAATGAGATCACCTACAAGTAACCCTTTGCTAAGCTCCAAAAATCTCTTAATGAAGAGTTGCTCTAACTCAAATATATTTACTAATCATAGTTCAACATAGTAATCAAAAATACAATTAGGCTACTAATGAAAAGGTGAAAGAGTAAAGCATCGCTGCCACCTATGTTGCAATAATTGGCCATGAAGTGTGCTATGTGCTACCTTGGATTTCCACTGCCATCAAAGCTTTTGAAGGAAGGTAGTATGAAACCCTTGGGATATTGTATAGCATCGAATTCCTTTAGGTAAGGTATACCCTTTGGAACCGATGATCCACCCTAGGCTTGAGCCAAAGCTTCCTTCACCTATTGCTCAACCATGGATTCTATATCTTTTTCTTGTATGGAGGTACTTTCCACTACATTCCTATATCTAGTGCTACCTTGTTCAATAGAGGTAGAGTCTTGGTTGCCAAGACATGCTAACTCAGCTCGACATCATTGGGTAGATGAACTAAAGGGTTTGTTAAGCAAATCACCGCTAACATGTCCTATAATTAATGTGCCATTTTATCAATCTACTCATCTTTCTACCTCAACTGATGTCAGAGGTGCTGGGCTGATTCTGTGATATCTTCTTGATCAACCTCATCACCTTCCATGGCTTATTGTTCCCTAAGAAGAGATCCTCTAGTGTCAACCATGCAGACTCCAGCTGAGTCCCCCATCAAGTCATCTTCATTGGGATCAAAGTTGACTTTCTCTTCATCAGACCAATCATACCCCAAGATCTCCTTCTTCTCCATAAAATAATGTGCAATTATCTCATCCAAAGAGCAATCCATTTAAGCAGTTACAAATAGTCTAGGATGACTAGTGTGATCACTATCATTCGAGAGCACTGACACCTCACTAAGAGAGTCAATCTTGTGGTGTACTCATTGGATGAATGACACTCGACTATTAGCTATGAGAGGGCAAATCCAGGATGTTCCACTACCACTAGTGTAGCTAGACTATCATCTAGAATATCTATAATAACTATCACCATCTCCACATCCTGCTATATGGGTGGAGTTGGTGAAGGGATGACCATGAGGCATGGTGCCACTCCCACCATCATTGGAAGGTAGGGAGAGCTCACCACAATGGGTGGTGTAAGGGGATCCTCTCATAGCAATCACCAATGGGTGTGCTTTTCCGGATGCCTTCATGGCCTTAGATGGAATAGAGATGATGTAACGTCGGCGATGATAACGAGGGTGGGGTGGAGACACCAACGACTCTCTATGCACAGGAACTTCCCTCTAGTGATGGCTAGTCCCAGTGAGAAGGATACTATCAAGTATAGTGCTCTAACCGAAAATAAATAAATGTGTTGTCGATCACTGACGCCTCTCCTTGCTAGTAATATGTATGTATGGGCCTCACTGCCCTCTCTAGAAATCTATCCCCACATTTTAAGGGATAATATATCAGAGATCAAACTCTGTCCTAGACTTTGAACATCCATATGCTGCCTACTAAAAGACATGAGGTTGGCATATGACCTCCTCCGAAACTGCTGCTAAAATGCACCACTGGAGGAGGTGATGAATGGATCCTCCTGACATCCTCTCTGATCTAGAGAGAGGATGGAACTAGTTAACCAATGGTGAAGTGATAATGGGGAACTCTTCCATGGCCTCAGCTCTACTCATCCTTGTGTGGTACCACTTGATCATGCTTCTTATTCCTACACTATGGATGGGGATGGGAGGAGTGCAAGCTAGAACCATACTCAAATGTAGGAGGCAAGCCAACTAGGGGAGCCTTACCCGAGGGTGTGATGGTGCTAGCCATCACCAGGGAAGCATGAGAAACCCTGGGGTGAACTGTAATCAGAGCTGGTACTGCTGACACTACTATGACTAGAGTTTATGGTACTGTCACAGCTTTCCTCTTCAGTGATGAGATATTTGAGTTAGAGGGTAAGTCTATCGATGATCGCTTTGGTCACCTTGGTCCTACTAACATAGTGAGGGGAGTGCCCTCACAAGTAATCCTAGCTCCCTCGAATCCCCAACCAAAGTGAATCAGATGAGTATGGTCGGATGGGAGAAGTCACTTAAGAAAAGATCCATACCATGGGGAAGTAAAAACAAACTCGAGAACCGGCCATTTCAACAACTGAGACTAAAATTGAACCTATCAGATCAAGAAATGAGATGAATTTGTATCGATTCATATTTCTATAGATTTTGAATTTTAAATTTGAAAATTTGAACCCACATCCAACAACTTGAAAGAATTAAGTGGGTTCAAATGGATTTGAGAAGATTGATTGAAAGAGGAATTTGAATATAAATCCAAACTTCAATTTAGGTATGTTGAAATATGGATTCAAAATTTTTGATAAGGATGCTTCCATAGGTTCATGTTTTGTTGAATTTGAATTTTTGATTTGAGGACCCTTTCCTTTAACAAATTTGGGTATGTTAAAGTAAGGGTCAAATTGATTTTTTTTGTTTGATTATTTTGGACTTATACTTAGCAAATTTAGGTATGCTAAGTGAAGTGTTTTAGAATGTGATTATGAATTTTGTTTTGATTTTGAAATTTGGAATTCTCACTTAGCAAATTTTGGTATGCTAAGTGAAGAATCCAAGGGTGTTTTGTTTGAATTTTGAAAATAGGATTCTTAGCAAATTTAGGTAAGCTAAGAAAATCCTAAGTGTTTCATTTTTTCTTTTGATGTTTTGATTTTTGAAAAGGTAGGATACTTAGCAAATTTGGTATGCTAAGGGACTCCTAAGTATTTCATTTGTTTTGATGTGCTTGAAAGTGGAGATTTAACTTTAGCAAATCTAGTATGTTAAACATGAAGTCCCACTTAGTTTGAAATGGAAATTTCACTAGCAAATTTGAGTGAAATTCTAAATGGTGTGTTCAAAATTTTTGATTTGTTTTGGTTTTGAAAATGGAAATTTCTCCTTAGCAAATTTGGTGGAAAAAAGTTCCAAAGGTGTTTGAGAATTTGATTTTGACTTTGGAGACTTCACTTAGCAAATTTGAGTATGCTAAATGAGGTTCCTAAAGGTGTTTGAAAATTTTTGATTTTGACTTTGGAGACTTCACTTAACAAATTTGGGTATGTTAAATGAAGTTCCAAATGTGTTTGAAAATTTTGAAATATGATTGTTGATTTGATTTTGATTTGGAAACTTCACTTAGCAAATTTGAGTATGCTAAATGAAGTTCCAAAAATGTGTTTGAAAATTTTGAAATATGATTGTCAATTTTTTTTTTGATGATTTTGGAAACTTCAGTTAACAAATTTGAGTATGCTAAATGAAGTTCCAAAATTATATTTTGAAAATTTTGAAATATGATTGTTTAAGCTTTAATTTTTGAATAGGGTACTTCCATTCAAAATCTTTAGGTATGTAGAATGGAGATCAATCTTTTTTTTGAAATATGAAATTTTGTTTTGTGATTATTGCATTTTTTTATCTTTTGAAAGAGAGGAATTCCAACTTAATCATATGTGGATATGTTTAAGTGGGATTTCAAATGATATTTATTTTTAGTTGGAATGAAATCTTCATTTAATAAATTTGAGTATATTAAATGAAGTTCATATGTGCTTTTGAAAAGTTTAATTTTGTTTACAAATGAAACTTCCATTCAATAGGTGTGAGTGTATAGAGAAAAATTCATGTGTGCTTTTGAAAATTTTAATTTTGTTTGAAATGAACCTTCCATTCAATAAGTGTGAGTGTATTGAATAAGAAGATTCATGTGTGCTTTTGAAAAGTTTAATTTTGTTTGAAATGAACCTTCCATTTAATAAGTGTGAGTGTATTGAATAGAAGATTCATGTGCTTTTGAACACTTTATGATTTTGATTTTGATTTTAGAAAGATGATTGTTCCTTTTATTTTAAAAAATGAAATCTTCATCAAAGTGAATTGAAAGAAGATCTTCATTTGTGCTTTTTTGAAAATGTTGTTATTTTTTTTTTTTGAAAATCCTACATGTAATTATGGGAATTTTTAAATGAGGGTGACAAAATTTTGTGGAAAATATTTTATTAAGTGCATTTTGAAAAGGTGCTTTGAAAAGGAAAGTTCTTATGGAAGATTTATTTTATCTTTATTATTTTAGGATGAACTTTTCCTTATCATAAAATGATAAGGAGGAAGTCTTTAAAATGTTTTTTTTTTTTTATTTAGATCTTTTCATTTTACCCATTGGAGAACAAGGGGTTTTAAGACCAACGAGGAATGTGGTCCTAAAACCTAAAGATGTTGGCTAACTCAACTCAAGAATGAAATGAGCTAAGTGCCAATGGAAAGAGAGATAGTCTTGGATTCATACCAAAGTACAAACTCACTATCGATACTCAAAGACAATGATCATTTACTAAAGATGGAGAGAGGAACCTTCTTGGAGAGTAGAAAATCTATGGAGAAAAATTTCTATATAGGTCTTTTCAAATCTATGGGGAGAAATGAAAGAGAAGACTATAAAATTTTATCTTTTTAGGACGCCATGCAGATCCACAGATATGCTTATTCAAGTGATCAAGTACATCATCAAGGAAATAGTATACTATCATGAGAGATAGAAGTAACTACCCTTTAATGGACATAATCATCTCAAAAAAGACTCCTAAGGATGATGGGTATGCATATGTACTAGAGATTCTTTCCCAAATTTACATGGAAAAGTAAAGCAAGGTTTATTTTAAATGGGTTCATTAAGTTCCCTACAAGGGCAAGCCCCATAGTTAATTACATCTAAGAATGGGATTCTTAGGAAAACTCTTTAAGGTAAATGACCTTTGTAGATTTTAATAGGAAAGGACTATCAATCAATTGGTTCATTTTTTAAAGATCAAATGGGATTGATCAAAAGAGGGAGTTATTATCGAAGCCAAAATGGAAGATAAGTAGGAGATGCCCATTATGCTAGGAAACCTAGTGAGCATCTCAAAGTATCCTATAGTTGGGCTTTACATTTTTTAAATTGATTTAGTTTGTTTAAGTTGAATTTTTCATCAGAAATTTAGGACTTATGATTCCTTAACACAAGATTAACGAAATGCCTAAGAAGTGAGAAGTGAGGAATTATTCTTATGGCCTACAAATGGGATAATAAACCTTAGAACCTAAATCTAGGGAGCTTTGGCAAGGGCCGAAAGCATATCCTAAATCTAAGGCAAAAATGGGTAATTAGTTTGCCTCCATAAGAGAGGACAAACCACCAGCTGGACTTACAACCGCCTGGATGTACCAAATAACTCCTCCTATGATTTTAAATACATGTCTTTATGCTTATGCAAGATAGCTAGGCTATTATTTTTTAAAAAAGAGACTAAGTCCTTAAACTCACTCCCTAAAGAGACTAGATCATGTAAAGGGCATGCTTCAAATGACCTAAATCTAATGCACCAAATTATTTTTTATTTTAATTTTGGACAATTATTTTGACTGCTAATAGGATTCATATGACTAATGCATGAAAGAATAAAAGGTTATTGGCCAAGAGAAGGGAAGAGGTGAGTTTCCACCATGGCTCTCAAAGGTCAAGCCAAGTTTCTTTGGCTTTCACCCTCCAATCAAGAGTGAAATAAGATGCTATTGTGCATGATATTATAAATGAAATGCTCATCCAACTAAGGGGTTGCTAAATCTTTCATCTTGATTTTAAATCTAAGCTTTAGGTGAGGTTATGAGTTGTTTAATTTTATTTGAGTTGTTAGTTGGGTAAAATATTTATTTTTCCTAAAGAGCCTAATCATCCGCCAAACATAAAGAAAGGATGAAACTAGGAAAGGCATGCCACTTAATACAAAAGCTAAACAAATCATCAATCAATTTATAAAGCTAATCACAACAAGATTAAAAGGCCATTGTGGTCGGGCACCACTACACAAACTCAAAAATATCAAACTAGGAAGCTAAGCTCTACCCTTGTACAACTCAGATTATAAATGAATTAAATTACAATTAAGCAAGGAATTCATTGTTATGGAGGTCTTCAAGCTTTATTTCTTCTTTCTTCTTTTTTTCTCTATTCTTTGGTTCTTTCTTTTGGATGGTTGGAAAATAGATGCTCCAAGGCTTCACATTGTACATAAGATAAGATCTTATGATCAATGCTCATCCTAATCCCCATAACAATTATTCCAAAATCCTAATTGCATAAATTTACATGAAAATGAAAAGTGTAAATCTAACTAACACTTGCAAAACAAAAGTTAGCTAAAATAAACCACACAAATCCCAAGCATGTATATTGGACTTCTCACTGCACACATGGGTGACTAAGTACATAATATTAGGGGTATAAAGCAAAAAAAGCATTTTATATTTTATTTATGATAGCCTTAAGCACCCGTAGAAAAAAATAGCTAGACTAAGAACGTCCTACTATTCATTCTACAAGCATACACCCTAACATCCAGTCTAAAAGATATTTCACAAAATAAAACAAAACATCAAACCATGCATCGACCAAACCTAAAGTTAGAAGTGGTGACTTAGGCTAGTGTGTGTGTTTTGAAGGTTTGTGTGGTATGCTTAGCTATGGCTTTAGGTTCAAATTTTCTAAGTGTGAAAACATGTTCGACTTAGAGGAGGATTCATTTAATTTGTTTAATTATTTTGGGTTGATTTTATTTGATATTTTGATTTCGTTTAAGTGGATCCCAATTAATTAAAGTTATGAAGAGATGGAAAGAGAAGAGAACTTCTCTTTCCTTCCTAACCTAAGTAATTTCTAAAGTAGGTTCACACTTTAGTTTTGTTTAATGTTTTGATTAAATATTTTTAATTATTCCTAAATTTAGATGAACTCTAAACAAACCTATTCAAAAAGAAAGGCATTTTAAGATTAAATAAAATGAATCAAAATTCACATAACACACATTACTTCATTTCTTTCCCAACATATATAACATGCATATGGATGGACCCTAAACATATCTATACATACAAATGAGAATATTTAACATACTTTATGATGCATGCTAAGTAATCCATTTAAGGAAATTTAGAAGTTGAATATGCATGATTTTTCTTAAGTAGAAAGGGGTTTCCTTATCCAAATTTTCACATATACACATGAAAGTAAGAAGCAATAAGTGAGTACTACACCATTATTAACCGGAGGTGTAAGGTACAAGACCTACTTAGGGCTACTTAAAGCCTCGCAACCTTGTGGTTGTCCAGACTAATATACCACTTTCCTTAAATACAAACATGTGTATCAAAGAAATGAAATGGAAAGGAAGAATGCAAAAGTTGTATTAATGGATTCATTTTGTTTATGCAATTTATGTATGCAAGAATAGGTAACCCCTATTAGGTGATAGCATAATGATGAATAGGATATTGAATTAGGTGAGTCTTAGGTCCTTTTCAAATGAACCATATATCTCACCAAATTCCTATTCAAAACTATACCAACATATGAGAGAAAGAAAACCTATGCTAAGCATACCGTTATAATCTTTCACATGCAAGCTTATAATTAAATTATAAGTATCATACTTTTAGATTTGATATTTGATTTATATGTTTTGAAAAAAAATTTGGTTTACTAGTGATAATAGCCATTCATATTTCTATTTTAGCCAACATTTCATTTTAAACTTGAATTTTGAAAAATATGACTGCATGAAATCACATGACATACAAATTTAACATGTTGGGAAAGATTCAAAGTAAATGTAAACAAACTCACTTTAATTAAATCCTAAATACATTCTTATAGAATAAGAAAGTTTAAAATAAATCAAAGTGTATTCATTATGATTTTTGTTTAGTTTGAAGTTTGATTTAATTTTGAGAAGGTTAGTTAAGTTTGTTGTTCCTAACCCATTACCATATGTGTTTGATATTCTTGTTTAATTTTAGATAATTAGATCCATTTTATGTATTAATTAAGGTATGAATTAAGTAACTTAATTAACCCCTTACACCACCTTAAAATATTAACCAAATAATTATGAGCTAATAAGATGACATAAAAAATTCACAAAGAATTTAAATTTGTAATGCACTTAATAAGAAAAAGGCCTAATGCAATTTGGCTCATGATTAAAGGTTAATTAATCTAAGGGGTTTAGCTTAAGTAATTTCAAAACACCCTTTCACACATATGAATTGGGTTTTGATTTCCTTAATTAAACTTAGGCTATTAAACACCTAAGCATCTACCCAAAGTAGATTAATTAAGTTCTATAACTTTTTAAAACTTTTTTAGAAATTAATTAAGGGGAAAATTAATGAATTAACCCTTAATTAAGAGATTAAGAGAAAAGGGGTTTAGGGAATAGCTTAAGGAAATGCCACAAAATTATTCCTAAATCTCCTATCTATTGTATCTGACTTTAATCAACCCTAATCATGGATTAAAACTACTAATCATACCTTAATTATGCTTAACTATATAAGGAGGGTAATTAAGAAATTCATATGCAATTCCTTTAATTAAGCTTTCTAAATCCCAAGAAAATTAGAGGAGGTAGAAGTCATCCCCTAAAATATACCCAAGAAGTTTGGGATTAATCAGAGGCTTAATTAAAAGGTAATTAGCAAAATGATATTTCTAATAAAGCCCAAAATCAGAGAAAAGAATAATTCAAAATCTCTTGAAATTAATTTTAAAATATTCTAGGTTGAATTATCTTTTCATAGAAATTTATTTCATATTTTTTGAATTTTATTGAAGGAGATATGAATTTTAGAAGATTCCTAGATTAATTAGCATTAATTAAAACATCCTAACTAATCCTATAGCTCATGATGCGATGCATGGCGACGACGGTCAGCATAATTTACATGCGTCGTGCAGTGAGTTGCTCACTTAAGTTATCAAATCCAAAAAGCAACTGACGATGGATGCGCTTTGATCTCATCATCAAAGATGGATGGGCGAGATCTCCCATTTTAAAAGGATAAATAAAATTCTAAATGTGGGAATAATCTCGATCATCCATCCAAAATGCACGGATGGATGGCTGTGATCTCCCAAGTTCTTTCCCATTGATCAACAGAGGTTGTCCATGATCTAGGGGAAGATTCAAGCTTGATTGAGCTTGGATTGAAACCAAACGTAACCCACACCATCTAAAGCCAAGGAGCGGCACATCCAACGGTGGGATTCACTTGAATTGAAAATTCTCTTCACAAAGGACCAACACCTCCTATCCTAAGTGGTTGGAAAATTCCATACCTCATTGGAGGTGATCACTGCGCTCGATTCCCTTGGAGGAGCTTCGTCTGGTTGAGATGAAGCTGTGTTGGAAGAATAAGCTCTTGAGGTTATGTGGATTGCTCTATCGACCAACTCCCCTTGCTCTGCTTTGCAGCTTTGATCCAATTCAACTCCTTCTTATTGTGGGAACTTCAATGGAAGCTTAAGTGCACTCGACTTAGCTCCCTGATGATGTATGCAAAGGCAATTGAAGTGGAATTCAGTAAGGAGGAAGTTTGAATATGAGAGGAGCTCCCATTTTTTAAGGAAGCGAGAAATGATTTCAATTCTCTACTCTAGAAGCTTAGGAATGCTCTCTGATGGCTCCTAACACTCTCTAGGGCTTAGTCGAATTGAGAAATGATGGATTTGAATTCAATTAGTGTGAGTATATATCCCCCGTAGAAGGATCAGACGACCACAAGCTTATGTGTCATTTTCATCCAATTGATATCAATGGGAGGGTTGTTTGATTAGTTAGATGCTTGCACATGGTCAGTTTGAGGCCTTGAGTGGAATGCCAACCTCTTATGTGCTTGAATTTGAGTGGGAGATGGATTTTAAATTAGCCATTTTGACCCATGGGGTCGGGTTTTGTCTTACGGCCAATTGGGCTAACCCAAACCCATTGGGTTGGGTGCACCACTCTTCATTAGGTCCCCTTGAGCTTTTAGGAATGCCTCAAGTGAATATGAAAAGGGTATGACCAAATTACCCATGAATTAAGCCAAAAATAATTCTATGGCCTAAGGGTAGGATGGTCATTTTATTGATTTTTTTACTCTAGATATGTTGGGAATGTGGTGAAACTAGGTTTGGCCAAGTTTCATGAGATTTGGAATTCATTTGATAAGGTTTGGCTCATGTTGACCCATTTAGGTCAAAATGGGTCAACTTGGGTCAAGTTGACCAATTGGTCAAATTAGGTCAAACCAAGGGTTGGGTCAAGTTCATATGACCATTTGAAATATTTTGGTGGCTTTGGTTCGATTCAATTTGGTATAGTTTTGAATATGGCTCATATGACTTTATTTAGGTCAAATGGGTCATGTTGACCTATTTGAGGTAGGTCAAGGGTAGGTTTAGGTTTGGTTAGTCATATGGATTGGATTGGTTTCTTTGTTTCTAATCAATTTGGGCTAAGTTCAAATTTGGTTCAACATGACCCCTTTAGGTCATGTTGGGTCTAAGGTCAATTGGGCTAGGTTAAGTCTAGTTGGCCAATTGAGGCTTTGGTCAAGTTCCACAAGTGATTTGGGATGGACTTGACCCATTGGTTTGGATCAATTTGGCTTAGATCAAGTTTTAACACATTTTGACTATTTAGGTCAAGTTGGGTCAACATGGGTCAAGTGGCCAATTGGGCTAAGTTAGGCTCAAATGTTGGCTTGGTCAAGTTCAAACATAAGTCATGAGTGAACTTAGATCAATGGTTTCAATCAATTTGGCCTATAGTGGAATTTGGCTATATTAGGTTTCATTTTGGGCTAAGTGTTGACTTGGTCAACCCTTAGGTTTGACTTGGTTTGACCCAATTTGATTGATTGATCATCCCATGATGATTGTTGATCATGATGAGAGGCATAAAAGAGTTTGGTTCAATATAATTTGGTTAGGATTAGAATTTGGCTCATAAGGGTACTTTAGGTCACTTTGGGTCAAGTGAACCTAAGTAGGTCAAATGGCTTGGTCAAAGCTTGATTTGAGCTTGAGTGATCTTGTATATGGACTTGTGATTGAAATATATATCCATTTATATGTGGTTTTAAGTTAAATGGGTTTTGATCCATTTGACAATTTCATATTCAAAGGAAGAATATGAAAGGATTTTAGATTTGATTTTTGAATTGGATTTTGATTGAGTAATTGAAGTTTGGATTTATACATGAGCTCATTATTGTAGGTTTGATTGAATCATGAGAGAAAATCAAGAGTTTGGCTTGATTTGAAGTTGATTTGGCTAAGTTCAAGATTTTAACTTGAAAGGCTTAGTTTGGATTTTGAGTTGATTTGAGTTTGATTTTTGGGATTGATTTTAATTGTTTGAATTTATATTTCATTAATATATGTGAATATAAATGAGAATATAAATGGATCATGAGAAAATTTTAAGTATTTGAAGTGGTTTAATCATGATTTGGGCTAAGTCCATTAAGAAGGATTTAAAGGACTTAAGAAAATTTTGGAGTTTGAAGTTTGAACTTTTGAATTTAGTTTGATTGATTTGTATTTATATTTCATTTGTATATGTGAATATAAATGAGGATATAAATGAATTTTGAGAAAATCCCAAGAATTTGAATTGATTGGATCATGATTTAGGCTAAGTCCATTAATGGAAAATTAAGGGCATAAGAAAGATTTTAGATTTGGAATTTAATTTGAGGGTTTGATTTAATAGATTTATATATATATTTCATTTATATATGTGAATATGAATAAGAATATAAATGATTTTTGATAAAATCCTTTGAGTTTGAATTGGTTTAGAGTTGATTTTGGCTAAGTTCATTCATGGAAAATTAAAAGACTTAGGAAACTTTTGATGGACTGAGTTGGAATTTTGAGTTTAGCTTGATTGATTTGAATTTATGTTTCATTTATATATGTGTGTATAAATGAGAATGTAAATGAATTATGAGAAAATCTTAAAGATCTGATTTGGTTTAGATCATAATTTTGGTTAAGTCCTTAAGGGAAGATTAAGGACTTAGGCAAAATTTAGACTTAGGAATTTTTGATGGAATTTGATCATGGGTTTCAATCATGAACTTCAATTATAGATTTTGATCATAAAATTGATTTGTGTTTGGAGAAAATCAAATAGAATTGATTTGGAGTTTGACTTAAAAGAAAGAAAGTGAGGAATGGTTTAGGCAGGTAGGAAATTTCCTAACACCCAGGCATGACTATTCCTATGGCTAACTCTTCTAAGTCTCTAGGGCTAGGTTTGAGTGTCCACCTAATCACTAGATGTGCCTTAAGACTAAGGAACTCTTAAAGTCTAGGAGGAGTCCTATGTCTAAGATGGAGTGGTTGAGAGCTCATTCTAAAAAGGAGGTCAACAGTTGCCTCCAATCAAACTCCTTATCCTTCTTGACAATGGCAACCTCCCCTTCAAGAGAGTACTTTTTTATGAGTTCAATATCATTAAGGGATAAGACTTGTCTATGTTGGGCCTTTATTGATATGGACTCATCCTCCAGACATGCCCACTCTGTGGCAAGCTTGGCTTTAGCATATGCTATGGCATTCTCTCCTCGAGGAATCTTATAAATGACAACCTCTGGGATTTGGGCCAATAACTATATGCTGTACTTATGGTAGTGGTAGAGCTTGGGTTTTATAACCTTAAAGGGCCCAATGATTTGGTTAATAACTAGCTGAGAATCCCTGAAGATGTTGATATTCTGGATGCTTAGAATAACAACTAACTCTGGATTGGCAATTAGAGCCTCATATTCAGCTTCATTGTTGGTGCAAAGATTTCATAGATGATATGAGAATCTCATCACATCGTTGTCTAGAGTTAAGAGACCTATTCCTACCCCTTCCTTTCTTAGAATTGTAGATTATGGTTCTTGTCCTCTTTAGGAGGAAGCCGCACCATCAAAGTACATCTCCCAGTAGTGAACACTAGTATCCCATAAGTTCAAGATTTTTTTCATTAGAGAGATGATCAGCGGAGTCGGCGAAGTGGGTGTTTAAGAAATCCAGCGCTTTATCCCGGAGAGTACGAAGGTAATGTCAAACCATGAGAGGATCATGGACCATCGTGCCAACCATCTGGTTAGCATCAGCCGATCATGAGATACTCTAGTGGATTGTTCCTAGAGATTAAGTTCACCTTATGAGGAAGCATGTAGTGTTGTAGCTTTTGGGATGCAAAGATTAAAGCTAGGCAATGCTTCCCAATGGGTGGATAATTAGCCTCAGTAAGGATTAGGCAATGGATGAGGTAGTAGATTGCTTTTTTCCTTCCCTTCATCATTGGCTTGGGCCAACAAAGTACCAAATGTATCATCTAACATAGCAGTGTAAAGTATGAGCTTACGAGATAGGCTAGAGCGGTATCATCGTACTACTTGATGTCTTCGAAGCCATGCTTATATTTGTCATCCTACTTGAACTTAGCATCCTTTTTGACAAGTGCTGATAATGGCTATCATCTTTCCAATAGGTTGGATATAAAGCTTCTTAGATACGCCAACTGCCCTTGGAATTATCTAAGCTGAGTTAAACTTTTAGAGGGTGGCATTTCTATTATCGCCTTGATCATCTCAGGAATGATTTTGATTCCATGGTGTTGGACAACAAATGAGAATTTCCTTGAAGCTACTTGAATGCACACTTGAGTTAATTTTAAGGTTAAATTATCTTAACTATTCAAAAACTACTCTCAAATCAAAGACATGGTCTTCCTTTTCTCTACTTTTGACCATAAGATCATCGATAAAGCACTCAACTTGATGTTGAATGAGTTTGTCAAAGATTCAAGTCATAGCCCCCTGGTATATAGCATCGACATTTTTAAAGCTAAAAGGCATGATCTTATAGCAATAGATTCTGATTGGGGTTCAAAAATCAGTGTTTCTTTCATCTTCAGGCTCCATCTTTATTTGGTTATATCCAGATGAGCCATCCATGAAAGAGAAGGCTGCATGAGATGAGGCAATTTCCACCATCAGCTCCGGGATTGGTAGTGGAAATTCATCTTTTGGACATGCCTTATTTAAATCCCTAAAATCAACGTATATGTGAATTTGACCATTCTTTTTCTTAAGTAGGATGACGCTGGCTAACCATGTATGGTATTTTTCTTTCTGGATGAAGCCAGCATCAATCAGTTTCTTGACTTCAGAAATGACCTGTTGTTCTATGTTTAATTGTACAGATCTAGGAGCTTGTTTGATAGGGTTAGTAGGCTCTATTTCTAGTGTATGGATTGCAACATTAGGAGCCAATCCAGGCATCTCTTCATTACTCCATGCAAAGTAATCCTTAAGCTCAATTAACAGCCAAACTACGACATTAGTTTTAATTTCATTCAACAAAGAACTAATGTATATCAGGTGTGGATCTTATTCAGTTCCTAAGTTGATTTCCTTGAGCTCGTCGATGATTGACTTGATCTCTTCTTCAAACTCTGATAGTGCATCTTTGACTTCAAAATCATCTAGTTCATCCGAAGTTTCTAAGCAGAGCTCCTCATATGAGTTAATGTGATTTCAAAAGAACCTATTAGATTCCAAATGATTAATGATGACTAAGTCGTAATCATCATCATCGACTGGACCCACTGAACCAAATCATTGTCCCGATCTTGATTGAGAGCTTTTGCATTCGTTCTTCCATAATCTTTCAAAGTTGTCTGACCTGTGCTTTGACAAAGTATGTAGGATTGACCCTTTCTTTCCTAAATTATGATCACAAGGAAAAAACCAAACAAAGGGTAATTCTATTAAATGTTTATATGAATCATCTTCAAGTTCTACATTAACTTCTTGACTTGAGGATATTGCTCCCAGAAAGAACCTCTAAGTCTTCACACCTGTGGATGACTTAGGGGCTTCATTGACTACTAAACCCTTGACTTTTTGAGGGACAAGTGGGGTTAGAGCTAAGGTTCCCAACTAATGCCTAACTGTTTCACATATAAACTTGAATACACTTATGCTTTCCTTTGGAGCTCGATCTTCATCACTATCTATCTCAAGTCTCACATCATAGAAAATCTACTATTGAGAAGGCTGGCTAGTGTGCAAACCATATAAGACTCATCCTATGAACTAGATTCTAAGTTTATATGGATAGTAGGTGTACTCCTGGTAGCTGGGACATATCTTCTATTGGGTGGCCAATAAGGAGGTTTTCCACCTCTGGGACTACCTCTGAACTTGCCTCTTCCTCTTCTCGATGGAAGTCAGTTCGTCCTACCTATATGTTTGAATGGAGTAATGAACTATGGGTGGAATCTAATGTCATTCTCCACTTCCTCCTCCAAGTCTATTTCCTCTCCCTTTTATTTTCTTTTTTGATTTTCTCCTTTATTTTCTTATTCTTTTTTCTCTTTCTTTTTCTTTTTCTTTTTCTTTTTTATTTTTTATTTTTAAACTCTGGCAAAGTTTGCGAGAATAAACTTGTTGATTTTAAAAGAGGTAGTAAACTGCATCGTCATATATGCTGACCTCATGAACTGTAAATGGCTTGAGATCTCCTTTGACGCAATAGGCGATCCCACCTCTCACAAACTTTATACATTGATTTAGAGAGGATGGAACTATGTTGTTATCATGTATCCATGGTCACCCAAGCAAAGCATTGAAAGATGTATCTGAGTCTATATTGTGAAACTTAGCATCAGTCTTCCAATCATCTATCTCCAAAGGCAACCCTATGGAGCCTAAGGCCTGTTAACCTCACTTTTGGAGTGCGGATTCAATCTTCCCATCTTAGACTAAGGAGTCTTCTAGACACTAAGTCATCCATAACCACAAGACAATTCTAACAATTAGATAAACACTTAACCTAAGCTCAAAGACTTACAAGGGTTAACCATAGGATTAGATTTTTTCCTTAGGGATTAAGATAATCCACCTACCCTATAACTCAAATCAATCAGGTTCACCTTCTCAAACCAAACCTCAAGTTCAATTCAAACATCAAATTCAATTCCAAATCCAAACCCAAATTCCAAAACCAAATGATTGAAGTCCATGATCAAATCCAAACTTGAAACCCATCCTAAGCCATATGACCTATCCCATGGACTTAGCCAAATATTAATCCAAATCAATCCAAAATCAATTGATTTTCTCATAATCAATTTATATCTTCAATCATCTTTCTAAATATAAATCAATTCTACATTCAAATGATAAAAACTAAATCAAAACCCTTTGTACGCCATATGACCTATCCCATGGACTTAGCCAAATATTAATCCAAATCAAGTCAAACTTAATTGATTTTATCGTAAATCAATCATATTTTCAATCATCTTCACAAATTTAAATGAAATATACATTTAAATCATTAAAACTAAATTAAACTAAATCAAAATACAAACCTAAGCCACATGACCCAACTCCATGGACTTAGCTAAATTCCTTCATTCCAAAACCCAAATTCAATTGATTTTCTCATAAATCAATCATACCTTCAATCATATTCATAAATATAATTAAAATTTACAATTATCAAGCAAAACCAAAATAAACCCAAGCCAAACCAAACTTAACCCTTTTGACTTGAAATGTTCAAATGAAAAAAAAAACCATTTGAACCCAAGCCAATTGCAGTTGAATTTATATATCAATCCCAAATCCATATATAAATTCAACTAAATCAAACTCAACCCAAAATCAAGTCAACTAAACTCAATTGGTCCACTTGACCCAAATTCAAGCCAACACTAAACCTCCAACCCTAAACCCTAAACCATAAATCCTAAATTCTAAACCATAAACCCTAAACCCTAAAAAACCCTAACCCTAAATCCTAAACCCTAAACCCTAAACCCTAACCCTAAACCCCTAAACCCTAAAACCCTATACTTTAAACCCTAAACCCTAAACCCTACATACTAAACCCTAAACTCTAACCCTAAACCCTAAAAACTATACCCCAAACCCTAAACCTAGACCTAAAGTAACTAAATAAATTAAAAAATAAACCTAAATCCTAAAACCTAATAAATCTAAACCTAACCCTAAACCTTATGAATTGGCAGAACCTTGACGATAGGAACATCACCATCAACCACACTCAGTCTAGATCCGTCAGTGGAGGCAAAGGTAGAGGCGGCGGTTATCATAGTGGTGGTGGGGGATCTGGAGGTGCTGATGGATATGGAGATGATTGTCAGAATAATGGTGGTTATAGAGGTGGGAGGAGCGACAGAGGTTACAACCGTGGCGGTGGTGGAGGGGTAGATTATGGATATGATGGTGGATCCTGCTACTCGAGAGGCCGAGGTGGTTCTGATGGGAACTGGAGAAATTGAAGAATGACTGATCCGATCTGTTGCTTATGGAACTATGTCTTTACAGTAGAGATGGTTCTAGTTTTCTAGAGTTTTTTATTTGCTCTATGCTTGCTAATTTTTTAACTATGTCGTCGCTTGTGTCTTAGAAAACTTGGTGTGTTACTTGGTTAATGAAATCGAAAAGAAGAAATGTTGAATCTGAATTTGTTCTCTATTAAAAAAAAAAAAAAATAAGGAACCTTAAACCCTAAACTAAAACCTGAACCATAAACCTAAACCCTAAACCCTAAACCCTAAAAATAAAAATAATAAATAAAAAACCCTAACCCTAAACCCAAAACCCTAAACCTAACCCTAAACCCCAAACCCTAAACCATAAACCCTAAACCCTAAATCCTAAATCCTAAAACCCTAAAACCCTAACCCCTAAACCCTAAACCATAAACCGTAATCTCTAAACTAAAATAAAATAAAATAAAAACCTAAACTAAAACCTAAACCTAAACTTGAACTTAAAGAGAAAATAAAATAAAAAATTAAAACTAAAATAAAATAAAATAAATAAAAACCTAAACAAAAGTAAAAAAATAAAAAACCTAAACAAAATAAAAACTAAACCTAAAAAAATAAACCTAAAATAAAATAAAATAAAAACTAAATAAAAACCTAAACCTAAAAAATAAACCTAAAGATAAAACCTAAAAATAAATAAAAAATAAAACCTAAACCCTAAACCAAAAAAAACCAAAACCTAAAATAAAAATAAAATAAACCTAAACTAAGATAAACTAAACTAAGATAAATAAAACCTAAACCTAAATCTAAAATAAACTAAACCTAAACCTAAACCTAAACTAAATAAATTAAAATAAACTAAAAATAAATATAAACTTAAACTTAAAAATAATACATAAAAATAAACCTAAAATAAAACTTAACCTAAAACTAAAAACATATAAAAAAAACTTAAACCTAAACAAAAAATAAAAAATAAAACCTAAACCTAAAAAATAAAAAAAATTAAATTAAACTAAAAAAAGGCTAAAGGTAAACCTAAACCTAAAAAAATTAACTGAAATAAATAAACCTAAAATAAATAAATAAAACTAAATAAAAATAAAAATAAACATAAATAAAAATAAAAAATAAAATAAACTAAAATAAATAAATAAACTAAATAAACCTAAACCTACAAGTTTACTTAATTAAAAAAATAAAACATATAAAAACAAATAAATATTAATAAATAAAACCCTAAACCCTAAACGCTAAACCCTAAAACCAACCCTAAACCCTAAACTATAAATCCTAAACCCTAAAACCCTAAACCCTAAACCATAAACCCTAAAACTTAAACCTTAAACCCTAAACCCTAAACCCCAAACCCTAAAACCCTAAACCCTAAAACTTGAAAACGTGAACCTAAACTAAATAAAATCTAAAAATAAAATAAATAAATAACCTAAACTAAAATAAAATAAAATTAAAACATAAAATAAAACCTAAACCTAAACCTAAATTGAAAAAAAAAATAAAGTAAAATAAAAACTAAACTAAAAAAACAAATAAAAACTTAAACTAAACTAAAAATATATAAAACTTAAATAAAATAAAAGCTAAACCTAAAATAAAAATAAATTAACCTAAAATATGATAAAATAAAAACTAAATAAAAACCTAAACCTAAACAATAAACCTAAAAATAAATTAAAAAATATAACCTAAACCCTAAACTAAAAAAGAAACCTAAAGCTAAAATAAAAATAAAATAAACCTAAACCTAAACTAAAATAAACTAAACTAAAATGAGATAAACAAAACCTAAATCTAAACCTAAACCTAAACTAAATAAAATAAAATAAAATAAACTAAAAATAAACTTGGACCTAAATTAAAAAATAAAACATAAAAATAAACCTAAAATAAAAACTTAAACTTAAAAAAAATAAAATAAAAGCCTAAACCTTAACCTAAAAATAAAAAATAAGATCAAAACATAAAATATAAAATAAAAATAAAACTAAAGTAAAAAAATAAACCTAAACCTAAAAAATAAACTAAAATAAGAAGGCTAAACTAAAAAAAATAAACTAAACTAAATAAAAATAAAAATAAACATAAATCAAAATAAAAAATAAAACAAACCAAAATAAATAAAAAATAAACTAAATAAACCTATACCTACTGTTTATTTAATTTAAAAATAAGAAAACTAAAAAAATAATAATTAAAAAAACTAACCTTAAACCATAAACTCTAAAACCTAAACCCTAAACCCTAAAACCTAAACCCTAAACTAAAAAATAATAAACTCTAAACCCTAAACCCATACAACCCACCCTCCTGATACCCACAGCACTAAACCCTAAACCATAAACCCCAAACCCTAAACCCAAAACACTAAAAATCTAAAAACCTAAACCTAAACTAAATAAAACCTAAAAATAAAATAAACAAAAATACTTTACCTAAATAAAATAAAATAAATAAAATAAAATAAAAACCTAAACCTAAACTTAAACCTAAACCTTAAAAAAATTACAAAACTAAAATAAAATAAATAAAAACCTAAACTAAACTAAAAAAAATAAAATAAACATAAAAATTAAAAACTTAAATAAAATAAAAACTAAATATAAAATAAAAATAAAATAAACTTAAAATAAATTAAAATAAAAGCTATATAAAAACTTACTTAAAAAATAAACCTAAAAATATAACCTAAACCCTAAACTAAAAAAAACCTAAACCTAAAATAAATAAAATAAAATAAACCTAAACCTAAACCTATACTAAAATAAACTAAACTAAAATAACTAAAGCTTAAACCTAAACCTAAAATAAACTAAACCTAAAACCTAAATAATATAGAATAAAATAAATTAAAAATAACCCTGAAAATAAACTAAAAAATAATATGTAAAATAGCCCTGGAATAAAAACCTAAAATCTAAACCTAAAAAAATAAAATAAAAACCTAAAGCTAAACCTAAAAATAGAAAATAAAGCCTAAACCTTAAAAATAAAATATAAATAAAACTAAGCTAAAAAATAAACCTAAACTAAACCTAAACCTAAATAATAAACTAAAATAAACAAACCTAAAATAAATAAACTAAACTAAATAAAAATAAAAATAAACCTAAATAAAAATAAAAAATAAAATAAAATAAAATAAATAAAAAATAAACAAAATAAACTAAAAAAAACCTAAACTTACTAGTTTACTTAATTTAAAAATAAAATTAAATATTTAAAAAATTAAAAACAAAAAGGTAGAAACCCTAAACCAACAACCCTAAACCCTAAACCCTAAACCCTAAACCCTAAACCCTAAACCCTAGTCCCTAAACCCTAAACCCTAAGAACTTAAAAACCTAAACCTAAACTAAATAAAACCTAAAAATAAAATAAATAAATAAAACCTAAATAAAAATAAAATAAAAAGATAAGCCTAATATAAAATAAAATAAAATAAAAACTAAATAAAAACCTAAACCTAAATAATAAACTAAAAAATAAAACCTAAACCCTAAACTAAAAAAACTAAAACCTAAACCTAAAAGAAAAATAAAATAAACTTAAACCTAAACTAAAATAAATAAAACCTAAACCTAAATCGAAAATAATCTAAACCTAAACCTAAACCTAAACCTAAGCTAAATAAAATAAAATAAACTCAAAATAAACCTAAACCTAAACAAAAAAAAAAACTAAAAATAAAGCAAAATAAAAACCTTCTACTAAAAAAGTTAAATAAAAACTTAAATCTAAACCTGAAAATAAGAAATAGATCCTAAACCTAAGAAATAAAATAAAAAAAACTCAACTAAAAATAAACGTAAACCCAAAAAATAAACTAAAATAAAAAACCTAAACTAAAATAAAGAAACCTAAAATAAATAAACTAAACTAAATAAAAATAAAAAATAAACCTAAATAAAAATAAAATAATTTGAAATAAATAATAGATAAATTAGATAAACCTAAACCTACTGGTTTAGTTAATATAAAAAAAACCCTTAACCCTAAATCCTATATCCTAAATTCTAACCCCAAAAATAACCTTAAATCCTAAACCTACAACCCTAAACCCTAAAACTACAAACCGAAACCCTAAACCCTAAGACTCGGCAGAGCCTTGACGGCAGGAACATCACCGTCAACTAAGCTCAATCTAGATCTGGCAGTGGAGGCGAAGGTGGAGGGGGCGGTTATCACAGTGGTGTTGGGGGATCTAGAGTTATTGGTGGTGGCCAGAGCAATGGTGGTTATGGTGGCGGAAGGAGTGACGCAGGTTACAATCGTGGTGGTGTTGGAGGGAGAGATCAGGGATATAATGGCAGATCCCGCTACTCAAGAGGTGGGGGTGATTCTGATGGGAACTGGAGAAACTGTAGAATGACCGATCTGATCTGCTGCTTATGAAATTATGTCTTTATAGTAAAGATGGTTCTACTTATCTATGGTTTTTGATTTTCTCTCTGGGTGCTCATTTTTTATCTATGTTATCGCTTGTGTCTTAGAAAACTTGTGGTGCTACTTGGTTGATGAAATTGAAAAAAGAAATGTTGAATCTGAATTAGTTCTCTATTAGAAAAAAACTTTAAACCTTAAACCCTAAACCTACTGGTTTACTTTAATTTTTTTTAAAAAAAAGCCTAAACTCTAAACCCTAAATCCCTAAAGCCTAAAACCTTAAACCACCTAAACTAACCTAAACCTAAACCCAAAACCCAAAACCTAAACCTAAACCCTAAACCTAAACCCTCCCACCCTACTCTAAACCCTAACCTCACTAACTCCATAAACCCTAAACCATTAACCATAAACCCAAAATTCTAAACCATAAAATCCTAAACCCTAAACAAACCCTAAACCTTAAACCTTAAAACCTAAAAACCCTAAACCATAAAGTGACCTTACTTAACTTTAAAGCTGGTGACCTAAACCCTCCCCCCTGGCTAAACCCTAACTGAAACCCTAAACCTTAAACCCAGCCTTAAAACCTAAAACCTAACGTGAACTAAATAAAATTATAAGATAAATAAATGGCATAAACCTTAAATAAAAAAAAAATAAAATAAAATAAAACCTAAACCTAAAAAAAATAAAAATAAAAATAAACTAAATTAAAATAAATAAAAATCTAAACTAAACTAAAAAAATAAAGTAAACCTAAAAAAATAGAAACTAAACATAAAAGAAAAATAAATTAAACCTGGAATAAAATAAAATAAACATTAAATAAATGCCTAAACCTAAAAAATATGCCTAAAAATAAATAAAAATTCAAACTTAAACCCAAAACTAAAAAAAAACCTAAACCTAAAATAAGAATAAAATAAACATGAACCTATACTAAAATAAACTAAAATAAATTAAATAAAACCTAAACCTAACTTAAAACCTGAACTAAAATAAAATAAAATAAACTAAAAATAAACCTAAGACTAAATTAAAAAATAAAACCTAAAAGTAATCTTAAAATAAAAACCTAAAACCTAAACCTAAAAATATAAAATAAAAACCTAAAGCTAAACATAAAAATAAAAAAACAAAACCTAAACCAAAAAAATAAAATAAAAATAAAACTCAACTAAAAAATAAACTTAAACCTAAATAATAAACTTAAATTAAAAACCTAAACTAAAATGAATAAACCTAAAATAAATAAACTAAACTAAATAAAAATAAAAAAAATCTACCTAAATAAAAATAAAACAAAAAATAAACTCAAATAAATAAAAATAAACTAAATAATCCTAAACCTACTTGTTCACTTAATATAAAAAAGACCCTAAATGCCAAATCCTAAACCCTAAACCTACAACCCTAAACCCTAAACCCTAAGCCCTAAAACCCTAAACCATAAACCATAAACCCTAAACCCTAAACCCTAAACCCTACACCCTACACCCTAAACCCTAAACCCTAAACCCTAAACCATAAACACTAAACCCTAAATCCTAAACTCTAAACCCTAATCCTTAAAACATAAAACCTACAACCCTAAACCCTAAAGCATAAACCCTAAATTAACCCAAAACCCTAAACTAACCCAAAACCCTAAACCTTTAACTAAACCTAAACCATAAGAATGGGCAGAAGCTTGATGACATGAACATCACCGTCACCTAGGCTCAATCTAGATCTGGCGGTGGAGGCGAAGGTGGAGGTGGAGATTATCACAGTACTGTTGGGGGATCTAGAGGTGCTGGAGGATATGGAGGTGGTGGTCAGAGTAGTGGTGGTTATGGAGGTGGGAGGAGCGATGGAGGTTAAAGCCATGGTTGTGGCTGAGGGAGAGACCAAGAATATGATGGCAGATCCACTACTCAAGAGGCGGGGCTGGTTCTCATGGGAACTGGAGAAATTGAAGAATGGTCTATCCGATCTACTACTTACGGAACACTATCTTTACAGTAGAGATGATTCTACTTATCTAGGGTTTTTGATTTGCTCAATGGGTGCTCATTTTTTACATATCTCGTCGCTTTTGTCTTAGAAAACTTGGGATGCTGCTTGGTTGATGAAATCAAAAAAAAGAAATGTTGAATCTGAATTTATTCTCTATTAAAAAGAAAAATCTTAAACCCTAAATCCTAAACCCTAAACCATAAGCTAACCCAAAATCCTAAACTCTAAACCCTAAACTCTAAACCCAAAACCCCAAAACCCTAACTGTAACCCTAAACTCTAAACCCTAAACCCTAAACCTTAAACTAACCATAAACCTTAAACCCTAAACCCTAAACCCTAAAACTTAAACCCTAAACCCTAAATCCTAAACTAACTCTAAAACTTAAGCTAACCTAAAACCCTAAACCCTAAACCCTAAACCCTCAAAACTCTAAACCCTAAAGCCTAAATACTAAACCCTAAACCCTAAACCCTAACCCTAAACCCTAAATTGTAAAACCCTAAACCTTAAAACCCTAAAACCCTAAAACTTATACCCAAAACCTTAAACCCTAAACCTTAAACACTAAACCCTAAACCTTAAAACCATAAAAACCTAAACCTAAACTAAATAAAACCTAATAATAAAAAAAATTAAACCTAAATAAAATAAAATAAAATAAAAACCTTAACTAAAAACCTAAACCTAAACCTAAAATATAAATAAACTAAAAGAAAATAAATAAAAACTTAAATTAAACTAAAAAAATAAAATAAACCTACGAATAAAAACCTAAATAAAATTAAAAATAAACATAAAATAAATAAAAAATAAACTTAATAAAATAAAATAAACACTAAATACAAACCTAAACCTAAAAATAAACATATAAATAAATAAAATGTAAAATATAAATATAAACTAAAAAAACCTAAACCTAAAATAAAAATAAAATCAACAAATAAAATAAACCTAAACCTAAACTAAAATAAACTAAACTAAAATAAATAAGGCCTAAACCTAAACCTAAAAAAAGCTAAACCTAAACTTAAACTAAAAAATAAATCCTAAAAATAAACCTAAAATTAAAACCTGAAAGCTTAACCTAAAAAAAATAAAATAAAAACCTAAACCTAAACTTAAACAAAAAAATAAATTAAATCTAAACCCAAAAAATAAAATAAAAATAAAATTCAACTAAAAAATAAACCTAAACCTAAAAAATAAATTAAGGTACAAAAAATAAATTAAAACAAATAAAGTAAATTAAATAAAAAGAGAAAAATAAACCTAAATAAAAATTAAAAATAAAATAAACTCAAATAAATGAAAACTAAACTAAATAAACTTGATAAGCCAAAACCTATCAGTTTACTTAATTTTAAAAAAACCCTAAACCCTAAATCCTAAATCCTAAACCTTAAACCCTAAACACTAAACCCTAAACCCTAAAATTAACCCTAAACCCTAAACCCTAAACCTTAAACCTAAACCTAAAACCTCAAAACCTAAAACCCTAAGGGCATAAATAGTGACCCACCTAACTTGAACCATTAAAACCCTAAATCTTGAACCCTAAACCCTAAGCCATAAAACATTAAACCCTAATACCCTAAAACCTTAAAAAAAATAAAAAAATAAAAAAAAATAAAAAAAAACCCTAAAACCTTAACCCTAAACCCTAAACCTAAAACTTACTTAAACTAACTAACTAAACCAAATAATAAAATAAATAAGAAAACCTAAACATAAATAAAATTAAATAAAATAAAAACATAAACTAAAACCTAGAAAATGTATAAAATAAAAAATAAAAATAAACTAAAATAAAATAAACTAAAAAAATCAACCTAATAATAAAAAACCTAAATAAAATAAAAACTAAACGTAAAAAAAATAAAATAAACCTAAAATAAAATAAAATAAAATAAACACTAAATAATAACCTAAACCTAAAAACTAAACCTAAAAATAAATAAAAAGT
Organism: Cymbidium sinense; assembly: GCA_021442155.1. Taxonomy (NCBI): domain Eukaryota; kingdom Viridiplantae; phylum Streptophyta; class Magnoliopsida; order Asparagales; family Orchidaceae; genus Cymbidium; species Cymbidium sinense. The sequence continues at coordinate 149,321 of JAKCPB010000150.1, forward strand.
AAAACCTAAACCCTAAACTAAAAAAAAACCTAAATCTAAAATAAAAATAAAATTAACAAACTAAAATAAACCTAAACTTAGACTAAAATAAACTAAACTAAAATAAATAAAACCTAAACATAAACTATATAAAATAAAATAAACTAAAAAAAAACCTAAACTTAAACTAAAAATTAAAACTTAAAGTAAGAACCTAAAAAAATAAACTAAAAACTTAAACATAAACCTAAAAATAAAAAATTAAACCTAAACCAAACAAATAAAATAAAAATTAAACTCATCTAAAAAATAAACCTAAACTTTAAAAATAAACTAAAATAAAAAATCCTAAAATAAATAAACTAAACTAAATAGAAATAAAAAATAAACCTAAATAAAAATAAAAAATAAAAAATAAAATAAACTCAAATAAATATAAAATAAACTTAATAAACCCAAACCTACCAGTTTACTTAATTTAAAAAAAAACCTAAACCCTAAATTATAAACCCTAAGACTATCCCTAAACCTACAACCCTAAACCCTAAACCCTAAACCCTAAAACCCTAAACCCTAAACCCTAAACCCTAAAATAAAACAAACAACCTAAAACCACAAACCACTAAACCACATACTAGACCTACTACAAACAAACCCTAAACCCTACACTAACCCTAAACATTCAGAATGGGTAGAACCTTAATGATAGGAATATCACTGACAACTAAGCTCAGTCTAGATCTGGCTATGGAGACAAAGGCAGAGGCGGCAGTTATCATTGTGGTGGTGGGGGATCTGGAGGTGCTGGTGGATATGGAGGTGGTGGTCGGAGCAATGGTGGTTATGGAGGCGGGAGGAGTGACGGAGGTTACAATCATGGTGGTGGTGGAGGGAGAGATTGGGGTTATGATGGTGGATCCACTACATGAGAGATAGTATATGGTTTTGATGGGAACTGGAGAAACTTAAGAACGGTCGATTCGATCTACTGCTTATGAAACTATGTCTTTACAATAGACATGACTCTACTTTTCCATGGTTTTTAATTTGCTCTATGGGTGCTTATTTTTTATCTCTATCGTCACTTGTGTCTTAGAAAACTTGGGGTGCTACTTGGTTAATAAAATAAAAAAAAAGAAATGTTGAATATGAATTTGTTCTCTGTTAAAAAAAACCTTAAACCCTAAACCCTAAACCCTAAATCCTAAACCCTAAACTAACCCTAAACCCTAAACTAAACCTAAACCCTAAACCCTAAACCTAAAAAAAAAAACTTAAACCTAAACTAAATAAAACCTAAAATAAAAAAAATAAAAACCTAAAAAAAAAAAAAATAAAAATAAAATAAAATAAAAACATAAACTAAAAAAGCTAAACCTAAACCTAAAAAATAAAAATAAAAATAAAAACTAAACTAAAATAAAATAAATAAAAACCTAAACTAAACTAAAAAAATATAAAACATAAATTAAATAAAAACAATTCCTAAAATTAAAATAAAATAAACCTAAAATAAAATAAAAGAAAAACTAAATAAAAACCTAAACCTAAAAATTAAAAAATAAAACCTAAACACTAAATTAAAAAAAAAACTAATCCTAATATAAAAATAAAATAAACCAAAACAAAAACTAAAATAAACTAAACAAAAATAAATAAAATCTTAACCTAAAATATAGTAAACCTAAATCTAAACCAAAACTAAATATAATAAAATAATCTAAAAATAAACCTAAACCTTAACTAAAAAATAAAACCTAAAAATAAACCTAAAATAAAAACCTAAAATCTAAACCTAAGAAAATAAATTAAAAATATAAACTTAAACCTGAAAGGAAAAAGTAAAACTGAAACCTAAAAAATAAAATAAGATTAAAATTCAACTAAAAATAAACCTAAACCTAAGAAATAAACTAAAATACAAAACCTAAACTAAAATAAATAAACCTAAAATAAAGAAACTAAACTAAATAAAAATAAAAAAGAAAACATAAATAAAATTTAAAAATAAAATAAACTCAAATAAATAAAAAATAAACTAAATAAACCTAAACCTACCGATTTAGTTAATATAAATAAAACCCTTAACCCAAAATCCTAAACCCTAAAACTAACCTTATGCCCTAAACCCTAAACCTACAACCCTAAACCCTAAACCATAAACCCTAAAATCCTAAACCCTAAACTCTAAACCATAAAATGCTAAACCCTAAACCCTAAATGCTAAACCCTAAACCTTAAACCCTTAACCTTAAGCCCTAAAACCTACAACCCTAAACCCTAAACCCCAAACCCTAAATTATAAACCCTAAATGCTAATCCCTAAGAATGGGTAGAACCTTGACGGCAAGAACATCACTCTCAACTAGTCTCATTCCAGATCTGGCAGTGCAGGTGATGGCAGAGGTGGCGGTTATCATTGTGATGATGGGGATCTGGAGGTCCCGATGGATATGGAGGTGGTGGTCAGAGCAGTGGTGGTTATGGAGGCGAGAGGAGTGATGAAAGTTACATTCATGGTGGTGGCTGAGAGATGTCTGATATGATGTTGAATCCGCTACGAGAGGCGGTTAATCGATGGGAATTGGAGAAACTGAAGAATGACCAATTCAATCAACTGCTTATGGAACTGTGTCTTTACAGTAGAGATTGTTCTACTTATCTAGGGTTTTTGATTTGCTCTATTGGTGTTCATTTTTTATTTATGTCATCGCTTATGTCTTAAAAAACTCTGGGTACTACTTGGCTGATCAAATCAAAAAGAAGAAATGTTGAATATGAATTTGTTCTCTGTTAAAAAAACCCTAAAATATAAACCCCAAACACTAAACTAAAACTTAAACCCTAAACCTAAAACCTAAACGCTAAACTGAAATCCGTAATCCCTAAATACTAAACCCTAAACCCTAAACTAACCATAAACACGAAACCCTAAACCTTAAAAGCCTAAAAACCTAAACCTAAACTAAAAATAAAAACCTAAAAATGAAATAAAAAAAACCTAAACCAAAATAAAATAAAAACAAAAACTAAAACCTAAACCTTAACCTAAATCTAAATCTAAACATAAAAAGAAAATAAAATAAAAAATAAAAAATAAAATAAATAAAAATCTAAACTAAATAAAATAAAATAAACTAAAAATAAACCTAAACTTAAACTAAAAAATAAAAACTAAAAATAAACCTACAATAAAACCCTTAAACCTAAACCTAAAAATAAAAAATAAAACCTAAATTAAAAAAATAAAATAAAAATAAAATTCAACTAAAAAGTAAACCTGAACATATAAAACAAACTAATATAAAAAAACTAAACTAAAATAAATAAACTAAAATAAATACATTAAATTAAATAGAAATTAAAAATAGACCTAAATGAAAATAAATAAAATAAAATAAACTTAAATAAATAAAAATAAACTAAATAAACTAAATAAACAAAAACCTATTGATTTACTTAATTAAAAAAAACCTAATCCCTAAATCCTAAACCCTAAACTCTGAACCATAAACCCTCAAAGTAATCCTAAACCCTAAACCCTAAACCTTAAACCTAAAACCCTAAACCAACAACAAACAACCCTAAACCCTTAACCTTGAAGCCCAAAACCCTAAACCCTAAACCATAAACCCTCAACCCTAAACCCTAAACCCTTAACCTTAAACCCTAAACCTTAAATCCTAGACCCTAAACCCAAACCTACAACCATAAACCCTAATCCCCAAACACTAAATCCTAAAGTAACACTAAACCCTAAACTAACCCTAAACCGTAAACTAACCCTAAACCATAAGAATGGGTAGAAGGTTGACGACAGGAACATCACCGTCAACTAGGCTCACTCTAGATCTAGCGGTGGAAGCAAAGGCGGAGACGGCGATTATTGCAATGGTGGTGGGTGATCTGGAGGTGTTAGTGGATATGGAGGTGGTGGTCAGAGTAGTGGTGGTTATGGAGCCAGGAGGAGCGATGAAGGTTACAGCCGTGTTGGTGGCAGAGGGAGAGAATAGGGATATGATGATGGATCTCATGTCTCGAGAGGCGGGGGTGGTTCTGATGGGAATTGGAGAAATTGAAGAACGGCTGATCCGAAATGCTACTTATGGAACTCTATCTTTACAGTATAGACAGTTCTAGTTATCTATGGTTTTTGATTTTCTCTATAGGTGCTCATTTTTTATTTACGTCGTCACTTATGTCTTAGAAAACTTGGGGTGCTACTTGGTTGATGAATCGAAAAGAAGAAATGTTGAATATGAATTTATTCTCTGTTAAAAAAAACCCCTAAAACCTAAACTAAAACTTAAACCCTTAACCTAAAACTTAAACCCTAAACCCCAAACCCTAAACCCTAAACCCTAAATTCTACATTAACCCTAAACTCAAAACCCTAAACCCTAAACCATAAAAAGCTAAAAATCTAAACTTAAACTAAAATAAAATAAAATAATAACATAAACTAAAATATAAACCTAAAACAATAAAATAAAAAATAAAAATTAAACTAAAATAAAATAAATAAAATCTATATTAAACTAAAAAATTAGAAATCACCCTAAAACTTAAACTAAAGCTAAAAAAATAAAATAAACCAAACTTAAACTAAAATAAATAAAATAAACCTAAATAAACTTAATAAACCTAAACCTAAAACAAACTAAAATAAAACCTAAATAAACCTATAATAAATAAACTAAACCTAAAATAAACTTAATCTAAATTTAAATATAACTAAATTGTAAATTTAAACTAACTAATAAAAACACTATAAATCCTTAACATCTACTCTTTTTAAACTAAACTCCTAAATCCTAAACTAACCTAAACTAAACTTCTTAAACCACTAATCCTAAAAATAAAATCTAACTTTAAATACTACTAAACTCCTAAATCCTAATCTATAACCTCCTAAACCCCAGACCTAAACTCTCTGTGTCTAAACTGTCTCTGAGCCCAATCCACAACTGCTTACCACTAAACCCTAAATCCTAAACTCCACCTAAACTCCCTCCTCTTCCCTAACCTAAAAAAACAACTAAACTAATAATAAAATAATAAAACTAACTGTAAATAAATAAATAATAAATTAACTCTAAACCTAAACTAATAACATGACAATAAAATAAATAAAATAAAAAAAACTAAAATAATATAAATAAAAACTAAAATAAATAAAAATAAAAACCTAAATAAATCAACCTAAATTAAAAATAAAATAAAAATTAAATAAAACTTAAACTAAAAAAAATAAACAAAATAAAACCTTAAATAAATAAAATAAAATCTAAATAAAATAAAAACTTAAACTAAAATAAAAAATAAAATAAAAAAAATAAACTAAAACTAAACTAAAATAAACTAATAATAATAAACTAATAAATAATAACTAAAACTAATAAGTAAACTAATAAATAATAACTAAGAATAATAATAATAATAAACTAAAAATAAACCTAATAAAAATTAATAAAATAAAATAACTAATAATAAACTAATAATAATAACAAACTAATAAATAACTAAATAACTAATAAAAATTAACAATAATAAACCTGAAAAACTAATAAACTAATTAAAATATATAAAACTAAACTAATAAATAAAAAAATAAAATAAATAAACTAACTAAATAAACTAATAAAACTAATAAAATTAAACTAATTACTAATAATAACTAACTAATAATAATAATAAAATAATAATAATAATAATAATAATAATAATAATAATTATTATTATTATTATTATTAAATAAATAATTAATAACTAACTAAAATAATAACTAATAAAACTAATAATAACAAACTAATAAATTAATAAAACTAATAACAAATAACTAACTAAAACTAATAACTAAACTAATAACTAACTAGTAATAAACCCAATAAACTAAATTAATAACTAAAACTAATAATAATAAACTTATAAATAACTAATAAACTAAACTAACTAAATAAAACTAACTAATAAAAAATAATAAAACTAAAAAACAAATAAACTAATAATTAATAACTAAAAACAAAAAAAAACTAAATAACTAATAAAACTAATAAACTAAATAACTAAACTAACTAAAAACTAATAATAACTTAAATAATAAACTAATAAACTAAATAATAGTAACTAATAACTAATAACTAACTAAAACTAATAACTAATAACTAATAATAACTAAACCTAAATAATTAAACTATCTAATAACCAAAACTAAGTAATAATAACAAAAAATTAATAAACTAACTAAATAACTAAACTAATAAACTAATAAACTAAAAACTAACTAATAATAACTAAACTAATAACTAATAAAAACTAAATTAATAACAAATAAAAACAAAATAAAAAAATAAAAAACTATTTAACTAATAATTAATAACTAATAAATAATAATAATAATAATAACTAACTAAACAACTAACCTAAAACTAATAAAAACTAATAATAAAAACTTTAATAACTAATTAGTAAAAAATAACTAAAACTTATAACTAATAATAATTAATAGTAAATAATAAAAACTAAAATAACTAATAATGAAAAAAAACTAATAAACTAATAAACTAATAGTAATAACTAATAATATAACTAAATAACTAATAAAACTAATAATAATAATAATAAATAATAAATTAATAAATTTAATAACTAAAATAACTAATAAACTAAACTAATTAACTAACTAATAATAATAACTAATAATAATTAATAACTAATAAACTAAAAAAACTAATAATAAATTAACTAACTAATAAACTAATAATTAAGTAAATAACTAAACTAATAACCTGAATAACTAAAACTAATAATAACTATTAAACTAATAACTAACAACTAACTAACTAATAATAAAAAATAACTAATAATAACTAATAATAACTAATAACAAATAAAAACTAACTAACTTACTAATAATAAACTAAAAGCTAATAACTAAACTAATAGCTAATAACTAAACTAATAATCTAATAAATAAACTAAAAAATAATAACTAATAACTAATCTAGCTAACTAACTAATAATGAAAACTAATAACTAATAATAAACTTAAAACTAACTAATAAACTAACTAACTAAATAACTAACTAATAACTAAATAATACTAATAATAACTACTTATAACTAATAATTAAAACAAAATAACTAACTAATAACTAATAATAAATAAATAAATAACTAATAATAAACTAATAACCAACTAAAACTAATAACTAATAATTAATTAAACTAACTAAAACTTATAACTAATAACTAACTAAATAACCTAAAACTAATAATAATAATAAACTAACTAATATAATAAATAATAATAATAACTAAGAACTAATAAAATAATACTAATAACTATAACTAACTAATAACTAAAAAAAACAAACTAATAATAACTAAACTAACTAATAATAATTACTATTAACTAAACTAAGAAATTAATAATAATAACTAATAAAATAACTAAACTAATAACTAATAACTAATAATAAATTAATAACACTAAAATAAATAATAACTCAAACTAAATAACTAACTAATAAACAAAAATAAACCAAACTAATAAAATTATAAAACCAAAAAACTAAGAAACTAATAAACTAATAACTAATAATAACTAATAATAACTAACTAATAACTAAACTAATAAAACTAACTAACTAATAATTAACTAACTTAAAAAACTAACTAAAAAACTTGAACTAATAACTAAACTAATAATTAACTAATAAAATAATAAATAAACTAAACCTAATAATAATAACTAAAAATTAATAATAACTAAACTAATAACTAACTAAAAACTAATTAATAAACACTAATAAACTAATTAATAATAATAACTAACTAATAATTAATAAACTAAAAACTAAACTAATAACTAATAACTAATAATAACTAAACTAACCAATAATAATAACTAAAAAACTAACTAACTAGCAAAACCTAAAACTAATAAACTAATAACTAACTAATAAACTAATAAAACTAATAAATTAATACCTAAACAATAACTAATAATAACTAAAACTAAATAACTAAACTAATAATTAAATAATAACCTAAACTAACTAAAAATTAATAAACTAAACTAATAACTAATAAAAACTAAATAACTAAATAACTAAACTAATAAATAATAACTAATAAAACTAACTAATAACTAATAATAATTACTAATAACTAATAATAACTAATAACTAACTTATAATAACTAATAACTAAATAACTAAAAAAACTAACTAACTAATAATAACTAATAAAAAAATTAATAAAACTAATAAATAACTAAACGAATAATTAAACCTAAACTACTAAAACTAATAATAAAAAATTAGTAAATCAATAAAGTAAAACTAATAATAACAAATAAAAACTAATAACTAATAATAATTAATAATAAACTAATAACTAATAATAACTAATATAAATTATTTAAAACTAACTAACTAAAACTAATAACTAATAAAGCTGAACTAATAAACTAATAAACTAATAACTAAAAACTAATAGCTAAAAACTAATAAACTAAATCTTTTACTCATAACTAATAAAACATAAACTAATAACTAACTAAACTAAATAACTAAAATAATAATCAACTAATAACTAGCTAAAATAAACTAAACTTATAACTAACTAAAAACCCAAAAACTAAATAAAAATAAATAACTAATAATAACTAACTAAAACCTAAATAACTAATTACTAATAAAACTAATAAATAAATAACAATTAATAAATAACTAAATTAATAAAACTAATAAACTAAACTAAATAATGATAACTAATAATTAACTAATAAAACTAATAAAACTAATAACTAATAACTAATAAAACTAATAACTGATAATAACTAACTAATAAAACTAACTAATAACTAACTAATAAAATAACTAATAACTAATAAACTAATAAAACTAACTAATAAATAACTAATAAAACTAATAAACTAAGTAATAACTAACTAAAACTAACTAATAAATTAAATTAATAACTAACTAATAAACTAATAATAAAATAAAATAATTAAATAACTAACTAATAACTATAATAACTAAATTAAAACCAATAAACTAATAAATAACTAAACCTAAAACTAATTCTAATAAAATAATTAAACTAATAAGATAAACTAATAAAATAAACTAATAATAATATAATAATAAACAAAACTAATAAACTAACTAAAAGTAACTAAAATTAAAATTAATAACTAATAAAAACTAAACCTAATAATAATATAAAACTAAAACTAACTAATATAACTAATAACTAATAAATTAAATAACTTAAACTAATAAACTAAAACTAAATAACTAATAACTAACTAAACTAAACCTAAACTAATAATAATAACTAACTAAAAACTAATAACTAAATTAATAAATATACTAACTAATAATAATAATAATAATAATAAATAGTAAATAATAAAACTAAACCTAATAAACTAATAAATAAATAATAATAACTAATAACTAATAATAACTAATAATAATAACTAACTAATAACAAATAAAAAATAATAGTAATAACTAAACTAATAACTGATAATTACTAACTAATAACAAAAAATAATAACTAAAAATAAAATAATAATAATAACTAATAAAACTAACTAAACTAATAACTAAACTAAACTAAAAAAACCTAATAACTAAAAACCTAAACCTAATAATAAATAATAACTAAACTAATAATTAAACTAAATTACTAAACAAATAAACTAAATTAATAACTAAACTAATAAAACTAAACTAATAATAACTAAACTAATAATAAATAAAAACTAATAACTAATTAAATAATAAGAAAAATAAATAAATAACTAATAACTAATAACTAAAATAATAATAATAAAATATGAAAGCTAATAGCTAAATAATAACTAAAACTAAATATCTAACCAATAACTAATAACTAATAAAAACTAATAACTAATAACTAATAATAACTAATAAACTAAACTAATAACTAAATAAAACTAAAATAATAACTAAATTGAATAACCAAAACTAATAATAACCAATAATAACTAAACTAAAACAAATAAACTAGTAATAACTAAAAGCTAACTAAATAATAATAAACTAACCTAAAACTAATAACTAACTAACTAACTAAAACATAATAGCTAAACCTAATAAACTAATAAACTAATAACTAATAATAACTAAACTAATAAACTAATAAACTAAAAACTAACTAATAACTAACTAAAACTAATAAAAAAACTAACTAACTAATAATAATTAACTAATAATAATAAAAACTAGCTGATAACAAATAAATTAATAAAACTAATAACTAATAACAAATAAACTAAAGAAAACTAAAACTAACTAATAATAATGAATAAATAAAAAAACTAATAAACTTAACTAATAATAATAATAATAATAATGACTAAATAATAATAATAATGACTAGTAAAATTAATAATAACTAATAAACTAATAAACTAATAACTAATAACTAATAAATAACAAATAAAATTACTAACCAACTAATAAATAATAACTAATAAAAACTAATAAATAAATTAAATAACAAAAAACTAAAAAAATAAATAAACTAACTAACTAAAATAACTAATAACCAAACCTAATAACTAACTAAAAACTAAATAACTAATAACTAACATTAACTAACTAAGTAAATAACAAATTAAAACTAATAAACTAATAACTAATAAATAATAAACAAAACTTAACTAATAACTACAATAACTAAACTAATAATAACTAACTAATAATAATAATAATAACTAAACTAAAAAATAATATAATAATAACTAATAACTAATCATAAATAACTAAATTAAATAATAACTAAATAAACTAACTAATAAGAACTAAACTAACTAATATGTAATAAAACTAATAAATAACTAAACTAATAACAAATAACTAAAACTAATAATAATAATGATAATAATCTAATAACTATTAAAAACTAAAAACTATTAACTAATAAAAACTAACTAAACTAATAAACTAATAAATTAAAATAATAAAAAATAAATAACAACTAAACAAAAAAATTAATAGCTAAAAACATAATAACTAATAATTAAATAATAACTAATAATAAATAATAACTAATAACTAAAAAACTAAAATAATAAAATTGACTAACTAATAACTAAACTGATAACTAAACTAATAACAACTTATAACTAATAACTAAAAACTAAATACTAATAAACTAATAAACTAAAAAATAACTAAAGTAAATAACTAAAAACTAACAAAACTAACTAATAATAATTAATAACTAATAACTAAATAACTAAAACTAATAATAAAATAATAACTAATAACTAACAAACAAAACCTAACCTAAACAAATAACTAATAATAATAAAATAACTAATAACTAATAATAACTAATAATAACTAAATAAATAACTAAAAAACTAAACTAATAACTAATAAAAAGCTAAAATATAAACTAATAATAACTTACAAAACCTAAAACTAATAACTAATAACTAATAAATTAATAATAACTAATAAAATAAAACTAATAAAACTAAACTAACTAATAAACATAAAACTAACTAGCTAAATAATAATAAAGCTAAAAATCTAATAATAATAATAATAACTAAATAAACTAAAACCAATAAACTAAATAACTAATAGCTAATTAAAAACTAATTAACTAATAATAATTAAAAAGCTAATACCTAAAATAACCTAACTAATAACTAATAATAATAAACTAATAATAACTATCTAAACTAAAACTAAACTAATAACTAATAAAACTAATAATAACTAAATATTAATAAACTAATAAGTAAAAAAAGTAATAATAACTAAAAACTAATAAACTAATAACTAATTAAAACTAATAAACTAATAATAACTAATAACTAACTAATAACTAATAATAAAACTAATAAACTAATAAATAACTAGTAATAATAAACTAATTAATAACTAATAATAATAAAAAATAATATAACTAAAACTAATTAATAATAATTAAACTAATAACTAGTAATAATAAAACTAATAATAAACAAATAATTAATAACTAACTAAATAAAAAATAATTAACTAACAACTAACAAAATTAAAAGACTATAATAAATAACTAAAAAAATTAATAATAACTAATAAACTAAAAAAATAAACTAACTAACTAATAATTAATAACTAATAATAACTAACTAATAATAATAATAATAACTAATAACTAACAAAAACTAATAACTAAAAAACTAAATAAACAAAAACTAACTAATAAACAACTAATAAAATAATAACTAAATAATAAAAATTAATAAAACAAAATAACTAACTAACTAATAAAAAACTAACTAATAATAAATAAATAAATAAAAAACTAGTAAAACTATTAACAAAATCTAATAATTTAAACTAATAAAAATAACTAAATAAAGCTAACTAATAACTAACTAAAACCTAATAACTAAATAACTAAAACTGATAAAAACTAATTAAATAACTAATAACTAAACTAACTAATAATAATAAAAATATTAACTAAACATAATAATAAAACTAATAATAAATAACTAATAAAACTAAATAACTAAATAATAAAACCTAATAAACTAATAAAAAAAACTAACCAACTAAAAAGTAAACTTAAAAACTAAACTAAAAACTAACTAACAAATAAACCTAATTAATAATAAATAATAAAATAAAATAAAATAAATAATAACTAATAATAACTAATAATAAACTAATAAAAGTAAATAATTAATAACTAAAACTAATAACAAATAACAAAGAATAACTAATAAATAAATAACCTAACTAAAACTAACTGACTAATAATAACTAAGAAAACTAATAAAACTAATAAAGCTAATAAAAAACCTAATAACTAATAATAACTAACTAATAACTAAATAATAAAAATAACTAAAAAAATATAAAAATAATAACTAATAAAACTAACTAAAACTAATAATAATTAATAAACTAAACTAACTAAATTAAATAAAACTAATAATAATAATTAAAATAACTAAACTAAAACTAATAAACTAAAAATAATAACTAAAATAATAATAAAAAATAAAAAGATAAAACTAACTAATAAATAATCTAATAACTAATAATAAAAAAACCAACTAATAACTAATTAACTAATAATAATAAAATAATAATAAACTAACTAATAATAACTAAATATTAATTAACTAAAAAACTAAACTAATGTAATAATAAAATAATAAACAATAATAAAGCCAACTAAAACTAATATAATAAAATAATAATTAATAACTATAAACTAAAATAACTAATAATAATAACTAATTAAAAACTAATAATACCTAAATAACTAATAAAAAACTAACTAAACCTAAATAAATAACTAAACTAATAAACAAAATAAATAACTAATAAATAACTAAAAATTAATAATAAACTAAACTAACAAATAATAAAACTAAAACTACACTAAATAACTAAATAATAAATAAACTAATAACTAACTAATAAATAATAATAATATATAATAATAACATAATATTAACTAACTAATAACTAAATAATAAAACTAAGCTAAACTATTAATAATAACTAAACTAATAACTAATAAATAATAACTAAAACTAATATGTAAACTAATAACTAATAACTAAGAATAATAATAATAATAAACTAAAAATAAACTTAATAAAAATTAATAAAATAAAATAACTAATAATAAACTAATAATAATAACACACTAATAAAGAGTTAAATAACTAATAAAAATTAATAATAATAAACCTAAAAAACTAATAAACTAACTAAAATAAATAAACAAAACTAACTAAAATAACTAATAAAACTAAATAAAACTTAATAAACCAATAATAACTAATAACTAATTAAAATATATAAAACTAAACTAATAAATAAAAAAATAAAACAAATATACTAATAAATTAATAAAACTAAACTAATTACTAATAATAACTAACTAATAATAATAATAAATAACTAATAATAATAATAGTAATAATAACAATAACTAAATAAGTAACTAATAACTAACTAAAATAATAACTAATAAAACTAATAATAATAAACTAATAAATTAATAACTAATCCAAATAACCAACTATAATAAACTAATAATATAAAATAATAAACTAAAACTAATAATAACTAAACTAATAATAAAACTAAATATAATAAACTAAACTAACTAAATAAAAATAACTAATAAAAAATAATAAAACTACAAAACAAATATACTAATAATTAAAAATTGAAAACAAAAAAACTAAAAAACTAATAAACTAATAAACTAAATAACTAAACTAACTAAATTCTAATAATAACTTAACTAATAAACTTATAAACTAAATAATAATAACTAATAACTAATAACTAACTAAAACTAATAATAACTAAAAAACTAATAACTAAATCTAAATAATTAAACTATCTAATAACCAAAAAATAAGTAATAATAACTAAAAACTAATAAACTAACTAAATAACTAAACTAATAAACTAATAAACTTAACTAACTAATAATAAAAATAAACTAAAACTAACTAATAAACTAATAACTAACTAATAATAATAACTAATAAACTAATAAACTAAAACTAACTAAACTAATAATAATAGTAAATAACTAATAAAACTAATAACTAAAACTAAAATAATAACTAAAAATAACCTAAAACTAAATAACTAATAACTAATAAATAATAACAAATAAACTAAATAACTAACTAACTAATAACTAAAACTAATAAACTAAGTAAATAACTTACTTGTAATAATTAACTAACTAATAATAATTAATAAACTAATAACAACTATTAATAAACTAAAAAATAACTAACTAATAAAAATAATTAAACTAACTAACTAATAAAGTAATAATAATAAAACTTATTAATAATAACTAATAAGGAAATAATAATAACTAATAATAAATACTATAAAACTAATAAAAAACTAATAAACTAATAATAAAAATAATAATAAAAAAAACTAAACTAATAATAAAATAATAATAAAACTAAACTTATAAAATAATAAATAATAAACTAATAACTAATAAAACTAATAAACTAATAATACTTAAATAACTAACTAATAATAACTAAACTAATAATAAATAAAATAATAACTAAAAATAATAATAATAATAATAACTAATAACTAATAACTAAAATCATAAACTTATAACTAACTAATAACTAACTAATAATATCTAATAATAACTAATAAAAACTAAACTAAACTAACTAAATAATAATTAAAAATAAACTAATAATAAAACTAAAATAAATAATAATATAATAAACTAAACTAACTAATAAATAAAACTAAATAACTAATCTAACTAATAAAACTAAAATAATAAAAAAATAATAACATAAATAACTAACTAACTAATAAAACTAATAAGCAATAAAAACTAATAACCTAATAAAAATTAATAACTAACTAAACTAATAAGTAATAAAAACTAATAACTAAGAATAAAAATGAAAAAACTAAGAAAACTAAAACTAATAATAACTTAAAAACTAAAACTAACAAATAATAATAATAATAAAACTAATAAACTGATAATAAAATAATTAATATAATAAAAAAACTAACTAAAAAAAACTAATAAAACTAAATAACTAATAAAACCTAATAAAACTTAATAAAAACTAAACTAATTAATAATTAATAAATAAACTAACTAACTAATAAATAATAAAATAATAACTAATAACTAAATAATAATAATAATAATAACTAATAAAATAACTAAACTAACTAATAAGTAATAAACTAACTAACTAATAAATTAATAATTAAAATAATAAACTAAGAAATAATAATACTAATAACTAAAAAAACTAACTAATAAACTAAAAAACTAACTAATGACTAATAACAAATAACTAAAATCCAAATAATAATAATAATTAAATAATAATTAAAAACTAATAAAATATAACTAAACTAACTAAATTAATAACAAATAAACTAACAATAAATAAGTTACTAATAATAACTAAATAAATAACTAGCTAATAATAACTAAATAACTAAGTAATAACTAATAATAATAATAAAATAAACTAAACTAATAATAACTAAACTAATAAAACTAACTAATAAACCTAACTAAAACTAATAAACTAAAAACTAATAAAACTAAATAATAAACTAATAATAATAACTAAAATAAACTAATAAACAAATAATTAATAATCTAATAATAACTAATAATAATAAATAAATGTAATAACTAAACTAATAATAATTAAGAACTAATATTAACTACAACTTAATAACTAGACTAATAAATAATTAACTAATAAAGACTTACTAAAAATAATAATTAATAATTAAACTAAAAATAACTAATAAAATAAACTAATAACTAAAAGATAACTAAAACTAATAATAGTAGTAATAATAATAATAATAATAATAATAATAATAATATAATAATAACTAAAATAATAACTAATAATAATAATAATAACTAAAAATAATAATAATAACTAAATAATAAAACTAATAATAATAATAAACTAACTAAAAATAATAATAATAACTAAATAACTAATAACTAATAAACTAATTAAACTAATAACTAATAAAATAAAAACTAGTAAATAATAAAAAATAATAATAATAAAACTAATAAAAACTAAACTACTAAACTAATAACTAATAACTAATAAGAAATAAAAATAAAATAAAACTAAAAATAATTAACTAAACTAACTAACTAACTAATAAAACTAAATAACTAACAACTAATAAACTAAAAACTAAAAATAAAATAAAACAATAAACTAACTAGTAACTAGTAAAACTAATAAAACTAAAAACTAAAATTAATAACTAACTAATAATAATAAACAAATAATAATAATAACTAATAAACCTAATAATGAATAAAACTAATAACTAACTAATAACTAACTAAATAATAATAATAACTAATAATAAAACTAATAACTAAAAACTAATAAAACTAACTAAAAACTAATAAACTAAACTAATAACTAAAAAACTAAGTAACTAATAAAAACTTTGTCTAATTAACTAATAATAAAACTAATAAAACTAAAACATAATAAATAAAACCCAATAACTAATAATAACTAATAATAAAATACTATATAAGTAATTAATAAAATAAAATAATTAAATTAATAACTAACTAAACTAAATAAATAGAACTAATAAAACTAAACCTAATAACCAATAAAAACTAAATAACTAATAACTAAAATAAATAATGAAAACAAAATTAAACTAAAAACTAAACTAAACTAACTAAACTAATTATAACTAAACTATTAAACTAATAAACTAACTAAACTAATAAAACTAATAAAACACTTAACTAAACTAATAAAATAAACTATCTAATAAAAACTAATAAAACCTAATAACCTAAAAAACTAACTAAACTAACTAAAATAAATAAAACCTAATAACTAAATTAAACTAACTAATTAAACTAAAACCTAATAACAAATAACTAAATTAATAATAAACTAACTAACTAACTAATAAGTAAATAAAACTAATAAACATAACTAAAAAGTAATAAATAGCTAATAATAAAACTAAACTAATTACTAAAAAACTAAACTAATAACTAACTAAAACTAAAACAATTAATAATGAACTAATAAAACTAAACTTAACTAATAATAACAAACTAGTAAAATTAAAACTAAAATAATAATAATAATAATAATTAAACTAATAACTAAAAACTAATAAACTAATAACAAATAAAATGTAACTAAATAACTAAAAAAATAAAAATAAACTCATAATAAACTAACTAAAGTAATAACTAACTAAAAAACTAAAAAACTAAAAAACTAATAACTAATAATAACTAAAGAAATAATAATAACTAATAACTAATAATAATACCTAAACTAAACTACACAACAACAACAACAAGCCTTTATCCCACTAAGTGGGACCGGCTATATGAATCCTTCGTCTCTATTGTGTCCTATTATGTGTCAAATTCTCATTTAATTCAAGTATACTAAGGTCATTTTTTATACATCTTAACCAAGTCTTTTTAGGTCTACCTCTTTCTTAACACACAAGGCAAATCTAATGCATCTACTCTCTTAAGCTGGTCATGGACGGTAGGCGCTTTATGTGGCCAAACCATCTAAGGCGACTCTCTCTAATCTTATCTAGAGCTACTCCAACTTTTTTGAACATACTCATTTTGCATTTTATCTCTAAGAGTAAAAACTCATCCACACGAGCATCCTCATCTCTAACACTTAGTCTTATGCTTCTCTTTTATTGGCCAACATTCTGCACCATAAGTCATTGCAAGTCTTACCACCATCTTATAAAATTTTCCCTTAAGTTTAAGTGGAACTTTTATATCACACAACAGGCCAGATGCACTCTTCCACTTCAACCATCCAACTTGAATTCTACTAATAACATCTCCATCTATTTCACCATCATTTTGAACAATAGAGCCTAAATATCTAAATTGTTCACTCTTATTAATGACTTGTTCACCTAATGTCACAACACTACCACTAGAACTTCTACAACTAAAATTACACTCCATATATTCAGTTTTAGATCTACTTAATCAAAAACCTTTAGACTCTAATGTTGACCTCCATAATTCAAGTTTCTCTTGGACTCCCTCTCTAGACTTATCAATAAGAAGAATGCCATCAGCAAAAAGCATACACCAAGGTACATCTTTCTGTAAATGCCTAGTAAGAACATCCATAACTAAAGTAAAATATAAACTTAAGTGATCCTTGATGTAATCCAATTGAAATGGGAAAATATTTTATCAATCCTCCTTATGTTTGGACACAAGTCACAACTCTAGTATACATATCCTTAATGACTTGAATATAACCAATATTAACACCTTTCTATTCTATAACTCTCCAAAGAACATCTCTTGAAACTTTATCATAAGCTTTCTCTAAATCAATAAATATCATATGTAAATCCTCCTTACTTTCTCTATACTTCTCCATCAAACCTCTTAACAAATGTATAGCATCCATAGTAGATCTACCTGGCATGAAGCCAAACTGATTGTGAGAAACTTTTGTATCACATCGTAACCTATGCTCAATTATTCTCTCCCATAGTTTTAATGTATGACACATTAACTTAATTCCTCGATAATTTTCCAACTCTTGTGCATCACCTTTATTCTTAAATATAGGAACCAATAAACTCTTTCTCCACTCATCTGACATCTCTTTAGTATTTAAAATAACATTAAAAAGATTTGTAAGCCAAGAAATTCCTTGATCTCCTAAACATTTCCACACTTCTATTGGAATATCATCAGGTCCTACTACTTTTCCACATTTTATTTTCTTTAAAGCTTCTCTAACTTCAGATTTACTAATAAGATGATAAAAATAAAATTCTTTATTTTTGTTTAGGGTATTAAAGTTGCTAAAATCAATCGTACATTTAGATCTTTCATTGAAAAGTTTATCAAAATATCTCATCCACCTATTTTCAATATCATTTTCTAAGAAAAGTACTTTATTATCTTCATCCTTAATACACCTCACTTGAACTAGGTCTTTACTTCTCCTATCTCTTTGGTTGGCTAAATACATCTTTCACCTTCTTTGGTATCTAATCTATTGTATAAATCACTAAAAGCTAAATTTTTTGCATCATATATTGCTTTCTTAGAATCTCTACAGGCCACTTTATATCTTTCCCAATTCTCCAAGTTTTTACATCTAAACCAAAATTTATAACAATGCTTCTTATTCCTTATCTTTTATTGCACACTCTAACTCCACCAACAACTATTTTTATTAAAAGAAGCTTTTCCTTTTGATTCTCCAAGCACATCTTTAGCAACTTGATTAATTTCACCTGCTACTTTTTCCACATAACATTAGCTTCCTTATGAACATCCCAAATTCTAATCTCTTGTAGCTTGCTCTTAAAAATATTTTTATTTGTGTTCTTTAAGTGTCCCCATCTAATCTAAGGATAATAATTTGATTTATTTTTCCTCTTATAACCTTTCATCTTAAAATCTAAAACTAACAATCGATGTTGGGTACTTAAAATTTCACTTGGAATGACCTTACAATCTTTACAATCCAAACAATCTATTTTTCTTATCAAAAAATAATCAATCTGTGTTTTACTAGATCCATTTTTATATGTTATAATATGTTCATCTCTTTTCTTAAATAAAGTATTAGCAATTATAAAATCATCAGCTAAGGCAAAATCTAATATAGTCCTACCTTCTTCATTAGTCACTCCAAATCCATAACCATGAATACTTTTAAAATCTTTTACTACTCTACCAACATGTCCATTTAAATCTCCTCCAATAAATACTTTTTCTTCAAGAGGTATCTTTTATATTAATCCCTCTAATTCATTCCAAAATTTTTCTTTTGAGCTTACATCCAAACCTACTTGAGGAGCAAAAACATTTATAACATTGATAATCTTAGTATCAACAATAATCTTTAAAGTTATAATTCTATCTCCACATCTATTAATATTTATAACATTATCATTCAAACTTTTATCTATAATCACACCTACACCATTTCTAGTTTGACTTCTACCTGAATAACAAAGTTTAAAACCTAAACTATCAATCTCCTTAGCCTTCTCCCCAACCCATTTAGTTTCTTAAACACATAAAATATTTATCTTTCTATGAACCATAATATCTATTAATTCCATTAATTTACCTTTAAGAGTACCTATATTCCAAGATCCTAACCTAATTCTTGTTTCATGGACTAACTTCTTTGCATCAGATAATGTGGGAACCCTTGCTTATTTAACACTTTGCCGTGCCGATCTTGCCCTAGAACATTTTCCGTATTCAAACCATACAACTTCAGGCGTAGCATTAATCAATAATTTAAAGGATTCATGTCATGATTATTTTACAAAGTTCTGTACGTGACTACTATGAACCCTTCACTTTTCACATCCGGACTTGGGACCAACAAAGATAGTGTTAACTAAATAACTAATAAAAATTAATAATAATAAACCTAAAAATTAATAAACTAACTAAAATAAATAAACTAAACTAACTATAATAACTAATAAAACTAACTAAAACCTAAAAAACCAATAATAACTAATAATAATAAAAATAACTAAAACTAAACTAATAAGTAAAAAAATAAAACAAATAAACTAATAAAACTAATGAAACTAAAAAAATAACTAATAATAAATAATGAATAATAATAATAAATAACCAATATTAATAAGAATAACTAAATAAATAGCTAATAATAAACTAAAATAATAACTAATAAAACTAATAATAACTAACTAATAAATTAATAAAACTAATAACTAATAACTAATAACTAACTAATAACTAACTAATAATAAACCCAATAAACTAAACTAATAATAATAAACTAATAAATAACTAATAAACTAAACTAACTAAATAAAACTAACAAATAAAAATAATAATAAAACTAAAAAACTAATAAACTAAAAATGAATAACTAAAAACTTAAAACTAAATAACTAATAAAACTAATAAACTAACAAACTAAATAACTAAACTAAATAAAACTAATAATAACAAAGCTAATAAACTAATAAACTAAATAATAATAACCAATAACTAATAACTAATTAAAACTAATATAAACTAAAAAACTAATAACTAAACTAATAACTAAACCTAAATAACTAAACTTTCTAATAACTAAAAAACTAATAATAACTAAAAACTAATAAACTAACTAAATAACTAAACTAATAAACTAAACTAACTAATAATAATCATAAACTAAAACTAACTAATAAATTAATATTTTACTAATAATAACTAATAATTAATAATAACCAATAAAACTAATAAACTAAAACTGACTAAACTGATAACTAATAAACCAACTAAACTAACTAATAAAAACTAATAACTAATAAACTAATAACTAACTAAAACTAAAAATAGAAAAATGACTAACTAAAAAAATAACCTAAAACTAACTAACTGATAACTAATAAATAATAACTAATAAACTAATTAACTAACAAACTAATAACTAAAACTAGCAAACTAAACAAATAATTAACTAATAATAAACTAAATTATAACTAACTAATAGTAATAAAAAATAAACTAATAACTAACTAAATAACTAACTAACAATAACTAAATAACTAACTAATAAAATTAACTAAACTAAAAAGTAATAAAACTATAAAATAAAATAATAACTAATAAATAAAGCTAACTAATAACTAATAAAAACTAAATGACTAATAATAAATCTAAACCTAACAAGTAAAACTAATAAAACTAATAAAACTAACTAATAAATAAAAACTAATAAGTAATAACTAATAACTAACTAACTAACAAATAAATGAAACTATAAAAACTAAACTAAATAACTAAACAAATAAAAAAAACTAACTAACTGATAAACTAATAACTATAAAACTAAAATAATACCAATAAAACTAATAACTAAATAATAAACTAATAATAAAAATAATTAACTAATAATAATAAAAACTAAATAACTAACTAACTAAAAACTAATAATAAACTAAATAATTAATAATAAATAATAAAACTAACTAACTAAAATTAATAAAATAATAAACTAAAACTAAATAAACTAAAACCTATAAACTAATAAAGTAATAAATTAATAAACTAATAAAATAATAACTAACTAATAACTCATAAACTAATAAGTAATAAAAATTAACTAATTAAAAACTAAATAATTAATAAATAACTAATAAACTAATAAACTAATAACTAATAAAAACTAAACCTAATAACTAATAAAACTAATAAACTAACTAACAACTAAACTAAAACTAACTTAAGTAATAATTAATAATAAACTAAACTAACTAACTAATAAATAAAATAAAATAAATAACTAATAAACCAAATAATAACTAAATAAACTAATAACTAATAACTAAATAATTAATAATAACTAAACTAATAACTAATAACTAAAACTAATAAAATCTAAAAAACCTAATAACTAAAACTAATTAACTAATAAATTAACTAATAAAAACTAATAACTAATAACTAAAACTAAAACTAAAACTAATTAAAAACTAACTAAAACTAATAACTAATAATAACTAATAAAACAAACTAATAAACTAAACTAACTAATAATTAAAACTAAAACCAAATAAAACAAATAATAAAACTAATAACTAACTAACTAATAACTAATATTAATAACTAACTAAACTAACTAATAAACTAATAACTAACTAAAACTAATAAAACTAAACTAATAACTAATAATAACTAAATTAAAAACTAAACTAATAACTAATAACTAATAATAATACTACTAATAAACTAAATAAAAAAATAATAATAGTAATAATAAACTAAACAAACTAATAACTAATAAACTAATAACAAACTAATAATAACTAATAATAATAAAAAAATAACGAATAACTAACTAGTAAGAACTAACTAAACTAAATAACTAATAACTAAAAATAAAAAACTAAACTAAATAATAACTAAACGAATAATAAAAAACTAAACTAAATAATAACTAAACTAATAACCTAAAATAATAACTAAAACTAACTAATAACAAATAAATAACTAACTAACTAATTAATAATAAAATAAATAAAACTAACTAACTAAACTAAAAAAACTAACTAAAAATAATAACTAAGTAAAACTAATAAAATAAAAACTAAATTATAAAACTAACTAAAACTCTCTAACTAATAAATAAATAACTAATAAATAAACCTAATAAAACTAATAAGCTAAGAACTAACTAATAAACTAATAATAACTAAAAATAACTAACTAAAAATAACTAGTAAATAGCTAAAAAAGGTAATCACTAAACTAATAATAATAATTAATAAAATAATAACTTATAACTAATAACCAAAAAACTAAAATAATAAAACTAACTAACTAATAACTAAAAACTAAACTATTAACTAAACTAATAACTAACTAATAACTATTAACTAAAAATTTAAAACTAATAACTAATAAATAAATCAACTAAAAATAACTAAAGTAAATTACTAATAACTAACTAAACTAACTAAAACTAATAATAAAACTAACTAATAATAACTAATAACTAATAACTAAATAATTAAAACTAATAATAAACTAATAACTATTAAAACCTAACCTAAACTAATATAAATAGTAACCAATAATAAAAACCTAAACTAATAACTAATAATAATTAACTAATAATAATAAAATAAATAACTTAAAAACTAAACTAATAATAACTAACTAAACCTAAAACTAATAACTAATAACTAATAACTAATAAACTAATAATAACTAATAAAATAAAAATAATAAAAATAAACTAACAAATAAACCTAAAACTAACTAACTAAATAATAATAAAACTAAAAACTAATAATAATAATAATAACTAACTAAACTAAAACTAATAAACTAAACTAACTAATTACAAACTAACAAGTAGTTAGCTAATAATAATAACTAACTAACTAAACTAATTAATAATAATTAAAAAAACTAATAACTAAAATAACCGAGCTAATAACTAACTAAACTAAAACTAAACTAATAATTAATAAAACTAATAATAATTAAATAATAAAAATTAGTAAAAATAACTAAAAAAACTAATAATAACTAAAAACAAATTAACTAATAACAAACTAAAACTAATAAACTAATAAATAACTAGTAAAATAAACTAATAATAATAATAATAATAATAATAATTAACTAAACTAATAACTAATTAATAATAATTAAACTAATAACTAGTAATAATAAAACTAATAATAAACTAATAATTAATAATTAACTAAATAATAAATAACTAACTAATAACTAATAAAAAATAAAAAAACTAATAATAAATAACAAAAAACTAATAATAATTAATAAACCTAAAAAAATTAACTAACTAACTAATAACTAATAACTGATAATAACTAATTAACTAATAATAATAACTAGTAACTAACTAAAACTAATAAATAAAAAACTAAATAAATAAATAAATAAACTAAAACTAATTGATAAAAAACTAATAAACTAAAATAATTTCTAAATAATAATAACTGATAAAATTAAATAACTAACTAACTAATAAAAAAACTAACTAATAATAAATAACTAAATAAAAAACTAGTAAAACTTATAAAAAAAACTTATAAACTAAAATAATATAAATAACTAAATAATACTAACTAATAACTAACTAAAACCTAATAACTAAATAACTAAAATTGATAAAAACTAACTAAATAATTAATAGCTAAACTAACTAATAATAATAAAACTAATAATAACTAACTAATAATAAAAATAATAACTAAACCTAATAATAAAACTAATAATACAAAACTAATAAAACTAAATAACTAAATAATAAAACCTAATAAAATAATAAAAAAACTAACAACTAAAAACTAACTAACTTAACCTAATAATAATAAATATTAAATGAAATAAAAATAAATAATAACTAATAATAAACTAATAAAACTAAATAATAAATAACTAAGACTAATAAATAATAATTAATAATTACTAATAAATAAATAACCTAATTAGAACTAACTA
Organism: Cymbidium sinense; assembly: GCA_021442155.1. Classification (NCBI taxonomy): domain Eukaryota; kingdom Viridiplantae; phylum Streptophyta; class Magnoliopsida; order Asparagales; family Orchidaceae; genus Cymbidium; species Cymbidium sinense. Next base: position 174,899 of record JAKCPB010000150.1, read on the forward strand.
ACTAATAATAACTAATAAAATCAATAAAACTAATAAAAAATAATAATAAAACTAAAATTAATAACTAAACTAATAAATAACCATAAAAAATAAAAAACTATAAAAATTAATAACTAACTAAATAACTAATAAAAACTAACTAAACCTAATAATAATAACTAACTAATAAAACTAAACTAACTAAAATAAACTAATAAACTAATAAACTAATAATAACTAATAACTAAAATAATAATAAAACAAATAAAAACCTAAAACCTAACTAAATAATAATAAACCTAATAACTAATGATAAAAAATTAACTAATAACTAATAAACTAATAATAATAATAAGAAACTAATAAGCTAACTAAAATAGCTAAGTCTAATAATAATAAACTTAAAAAACTAATAAACTAACTAAAATAAATAAATTTAACTAACTATAATAACTAATAAAACTAACAAGAACTAATAAAATAAAACCTAATAAACCAATAATAATGAATAACTAATAAAAATAACAAAAACTAAATTAATAACTAAAAAAAACTTATAAACTAACTAAATAAAGTAATAAAATAATTAAAACTAAACTAATAAAGAAAATAACTAACTAATAATAATAATAAATAACAAATAATAATAATAATAATAGCTAAATAAATAATTAATAAATAACTAAAATTATAACTCATTAAAATAATAATAACTAACTAATAAATTAATAAAACTAATAACTAATAACTTACTAAAACTAATAACTAAACTAATGACAAACTAGTAATAAACCTAATAAACTAAATTAAAAATGAATAACTTATAATAATAAACTAGTAAATAACTAATAAACTAAACTAACTAAAAAAATAACTAACAAAAATGAAATAAAACTAAAAAAATAAAAAACTAATAACTAATAACTAAAAACTAAATAACTAATATAACTAATAAACTAATAAACTAAATAACTAAACTAATTCAAAACTAATAATAACTAAACTGATAAACTAATGAACTAAAAAATAATATAATAATAATAATAATTAATAACTAAATAACTAAAACTATCAATAATAAAATTAACTAATAATAACTAAAACTAATAAACTAACTAAATAAATAAACTAATAAACTAATAAACTAAACTAATAATAATAATAATAATAAACTAAAACTAACTAATAAACTAATAACTAACTAATAATAACTAATAACTAATAATAATTAATAAAATTAATAAACTAAAACTAACTAAACTAATAACTAATAAACTAACTAAACTAACTAATAACTAACTAAAATTAAAAACTGAATAAAAACTAACTAAAAATACCCTAAAACTAACTAACTAATAACTAATAAATAATAATTAAAAAACTAAATAACCAACTAACTAATAACTAAAACTAGCAAACTAAATAAATAATTAACTAATAACAACTAATAATAAACTAAATAATACCTAACTAATAATTGTTGCGTGCTAGAAAACCAGTTGCGGTAGAATAAAAGTTTATGCCTTAGCTTTGTTACGAAATCTAGCACACAGACAGATGTTTGAAGAATTAATAAGAAAGCTCCAGAACTTTTACGTGGAAAAACCTCGAAAAGAGGAAAAAACCACGGGACTTAGCCCAGTAAAAATCTTCCATTATGTATCTATTTTAGAGTACAAATTTTTCTCGATATTGGGATTATAGAATTATATATGAGAAGGGCTCACAATGTGAATAATCATAACAATAAATATATAATGGTTAGGTTGTGTGATTACTAGTAGTAGTTAATGATGGCGATAATAACCAGTGGCTAACAGTATGATGATTAGTGGAGATGGCCCAATGGTCTGGTAGCGACAGCTAAAATAATGCAAACGGAATAGTGGCGATAGTGAATGCGATAGTGGTAAGCAAAACGGCTGATAATAGCGGCAACAAAGCGATGGTAGTTAATAAGCGGTGGTGAAAGCGGTGGAAAGTATTCATAATGACCAGACGATGGTTAGCTATGATAACCAGCGATAATATAATGGTTAGCGATAATGCAATGATGGTGGCCGGCAATAGTGGTTGGTGGTGAAAACCAACTAATTAAAATACTATGTAAAACTATGGCGGTGGTTGGTAATAGAGGTGGTGGCGGCAAATCGAGTGGTGGCATGATTATGCTTGGATAATTTTTAAGCTTTAGAGCTCTCTCTTCTCTATAGCATTACCCCCTCATGTGAAGAATGAGGGGCTATTTATATATTAGAGAGAAGACATTTCCATTAATACATGCAAAATCCAAACCACTCCATCGGATGACTCATGATGATTCCCGATCATTTGATATATTTTGTGTATTTAATGCTAAATGAAGTTAGAATTATGAGATCTTAATTGTTAGATTAACTCGTCAAGATGCTCAATTTGACTATAAACACTCCATGTTTAAGAATGATTGATAATAAGCTTGATCTCGGTTAGTCTTGATTGATTAGATTGCTTTTCAAGATTAGCTTCACTAGTAGAATTTTTAGTGTCATATCAATAATAATAAAAAAATAAACTAATAACTAAATAACTAATAATAACTAAATAATAAAACTAGCTAAACTAAAACTAATAAAACTAATAAAATAAACTAATAATAATAACTAAATAACTAATAATAAAAGTAAACTTAATAACTATAACTAATAAAACTAATAAAACTAACTATTAAATAAAAATGAAAACTAAACTAATAATAATAATTAATAACTAAACTAATAATAAAACTAACTAACTAATAAATTAATAACTAATAAATATACTAACTAAACTAATAAAATAATAAACTAATAATAAAAGTAACTAACTAATAATAATAAAAACTAAATAAATAACTAACTAAAAACTAATAAAAAACTAAATAACTAATAATATTAATAAAATAACTAATAAACTAAACTAAAAATAATATACTAAAACTAAATAAATTTAAAACTAATAAACTAATAAACTAATAAATAGTAACTAATAATAGTAATAATAATAAGTAATAAAAAATTAACTAACTAAAACTAAAATAACTAACTGGAACTAATAAAACTAATAAAACTTGCTAAAACTAAACTAAAATTGATAACTAAACTAATAACTAATAAAAACTAAACCTAATAATTAATAAAACTAATAAACTAACTAATAACTAAATAAAACTAATAAAACTAAACTAATAGCTAATAATAACTAAATTAAAAACTAAACTAATAGCTAATAACTAATAAAAATAACTAAACTAAATAACTAGATAACTAAAAACTAAAAACTAAAAACTAATAAACTAATAACTAACTAATTAATAACTAATAAACTAATAACTAATTAATAATATATAATAATAAAAAACTACTGAATAACTAACTAATAAAAACTAACTAAACTAAAATAACTAACATAATAAAATAACTAAACTAATAACCTAAAATAATAACTAAAACTAAGTAATAACTAATAAAACTAACTAACTAACTAATAATTAAATAATTAAAACTAATAACTCTAACAAAACTAACTAAAACAAAAAACTAATAAAATAAAAAACTAAAACAATAAACTAACTAACTAATAAATAAATAACTAATAACTAAACCTATTAAAATAATAAACTAATAACTAACTAACTAGAATAATAATAAAAAAAAATAAAATAGCTAACTAATAATAATAACTAATAATTACTAACTTAAAATAACGATAAATAGAAAATAATCATTAACCTAATAATAATTACTAATAAAATATTAAACTAATAAATGATAATAAACTAATAAAATAACTAATAAAAATAATCTAAAACTAACCAAGTAATAAAACTAATAATGGTAATAATAATAATAAAACTAACTAATTAAAATAATAATAATAATGAAACCAAATAATAATAATAAACTAATAACTAATAATAACTAAACTAATAATAACTAATAATAACTAATAAAACTAACTAATAATTAATAATTAATAAAACCTAAATAACTAACTAAAACTAAACCTAAAAGTAACAAAACTAATAACTAAATAACTAACTAATAATAACTAAAAACTAAACTGATAAATAAACTAACTAATAACTAATAAACTAAAAGCTAAATAACTAATAAACTAAATGATAACTAACTATACCTAATAATTAAAACCTGATAAAATAATAATTAAAATAAATAGAACTAATAACTAAACTAATAAAACTAACTAATCCATAAAATGAATAATAAAATTAATAACTAATAAAAAATAACTAAACTAATAACTAATAATAACTAAATAACTAACAAACTAATAAAAATAACTAATAAAACTAACAATAATAAACTAATAAACTATAAAACCAAATAGCCTAATAAAACTAACTAAACTAAACTAAAAAAATTACTAAATAATAAATTAAAAAATAAATAATTAAATAAATAATAAATAATAAAACTAATAACTAAAACTAAATAAAACTAATAAACTAATAACAAAACTAACTAAAACTAACTGAACTAATAATAACTAACTAATAACTAAATAAACTAAACTAAACTAATAATAATAATAACTAACTAATAACAAATAAATAAATAACCTTATAACTAATAAAAATAAATAATAAAACTACTAATAACTAATAAACTAATAACTAACTATTAATAAATAATAAACTAATAACTAAATAAACCTAACTAAACTAAACCTAATAACAAATAAAAACTAATAAAACAAATAATAATTAACATATAATATAACTAAATAACTAAATAATAACTAATAAACTAATAAACGAATAAACTAATAATAAACTAATAAACTAAGACTAATAATTAAACCTAATAATTAAAAAAACTAACTAAATAATAACTAAAAACTAATAAACTAATAACTTAATAATAAACTAACTAACTAATAAATTAATTGCTAAATAATTAACAAATAACTAATAAAACCTAATAAATTAAATAATAAAAATAATAAATAAATAAATAACTAATTAATAAACTAATTACTAATAACTATTAACTAAAATTAATAACTAAAATAAATAACTAAAACTAAATAATAAAAATTAAACTAATTAAACTAATAACTAATAACTAAACTAATAACTAAAACTAATAATATTAATAACTAACTAAAATTAATTAAACCAATAACTAATAAACCTAAAACTAATAAACTAATAACCTAATACAAATAACTAAAACTAACTAATAAACTAATAATAAAAACTAATAATAAAATAAACTAAACTAATAACTAAAATAATAATATCTAAAATAATTATAATAACTAACTAAAGCTAATGGCTAAAATAACTAAATAATAATAATAAAACCTAATAAATAATAATAATTACTAATAATACTATTAATGAATAACTAACTAAATAACTAAAATATAATAATAAACTAATAATAACTAACTAAACTAAACTAATAATCTAATCTAAACTAATAAATATTAAAAACAATAATAATAATAATAATAATTAACTTTAAAAGAAATAATAAAATAATAATTAATAATAAATAAACTAAAAAACTAAACAACTAATAACTAATAACTAATAACTAATATAAAAACTAATAAACTAATATAAAAACTAATAAACTAAAACTAATGTAATAACTATTAAAATTAATAAACTAATAACTAAATTAATAACTAATAAACTAATAAAACTAACTAGTAATAAATAAAAACTAATAATTAAAATAATAACTAAATAAACTAAATAAAACTATACTAATAACTAAATAACTTATAATAATAATAACTAACTAATAAAATAAGTAATAATAAAACTAACCAAAACTAATTAATAATAAAAGTAATAAAACTAAATAACTAAAATAATAATAATAAACCTAATAAAACTAAATAAAACTAATTAAAACTAATAAAACTAAATAACTAAATAACTAATAATAACTAAAAATTAACTAACTAATAATAACTAATAAAATAAAATGACTAAATAAATTAAATAGTAGTAATAATAAACTAATAAAGTATAATAATAACAAATAACTAATAAACTAATAAAACTAACTAATAATAAATAATAACTAATAACTAAAATAAAACTCAAAAAGCTAAATGAAAGTAAACTAATAACTAAATAACTAATAATAATAACTAATAAACTAGTAAAATAAACTAATAAAACTAACTAAAACTAATAAATAATAACTATGTAATAAAACTAAGTAATAATGACTAATAACCAAAACTAAATAACTAAAATAAAAATTAACAATAATAAACCTAATAAAACTAAACTAACACTAAAAAACCTAACTAAAACAAATAAAACTAATAAAACTAAATAACTAAAAAATTAAATTAATAACTAAATAACTAAATAACTAATTAATAACAAATAACTAATAAATAAATAACTAACTGAACTAAAACTAATAACAAATGACTAATAAACTAATAAACTGATAACTAACTAATAACTAAACTAATAATAACTAATAACTAAACTAATTAGCTAATAACTAAAACTAATAATAACTAAATAATAACTAATAAAACTAATAATAATAATAAACTAATAAATAAATACCAATAATAAAAACTAAAACTAACTAAATAATAAACTAAAAACTAACTAATAACTAATAAACTAAAACCTAATAAATAAATTAATAAAACTAATAAATAATAAAAAATAAACTAACTAATAATAACTAATGAATAAAAATAATAACTTAAACTAATAATAACTAAGTAAAACTATTAATAATGAGACTAATAAAACTAATAATAAAACTAATAGTAACTAATAACTAACTAATAACAAATAATAACTAAAATAATAAATAACTAATAGTAATAATAAGCTAATAATAAAACTAATAACTAATAAACCTAATAATAACTAAACTAAAAACTAACTAATAATAACTAAACTAATAACTAATAAAAACTAATTAACTAATAACTAATAAATAATAAATAATAATAAAAATAATTAGAGGACTAAATAATTAACCTAAAACTAATAATAGCTAATAATAAAAACTATAATAACTAACTAACAAAAACTAACTAAAACTAATAACTAATAATAACTAATAATAACAAATAATAACTAAAATAAATAATAATAAAAACTAATAAACTAATAAACTAATAACTAATAATAACTAATAACAAATAATAACTAAATAACTAAATAACTAATAAATTAATAATAATAATAACTAAGAATATAACTAATAAAACTAATAACTAAAATAACTAATAAACTAAACAAAATAACTAACTAATATTAATAATTAATAATAATAAATAACTAATAAAACTAAAAAACTAATAAACTAATAATAATAATAAAATAACTAACTAATAAACTAATAACTAAATATATAAGTAGACTAATAAACTAAATAACTAAAACTAATAATAACTAATTAACTAATAACTAATAAACTAATAACTAAAATTAACTAACTAATAATAACAAAAATAATAAAATAATAACTAATAATAACTAATAAAAACTTAAAAAAACTAACTAATAAAAAATAAAAAACTAATAACTAAACTGATAAAACTAAATTAATAATAATAACTAAAAAACTAATAAATAATAAATTGAAAAAAATTAAAAATTAAACTAATAACTAATAACTAACTAAATAATAAAAACTAATAACTAATAATAAACTAAAAAACTAACTAATAAAACAAACTAATTAAATAACTGACTAATAACTAATAAATAATAAATAATTAATAATAACTAAACTAATAAGTAATAATAAAAAATAAACTAATAACTAACTAATAAAACTAATAATAAATAAATAATAATAAATAATAACTAATAAAAACTAACTAAAAAACTAATAATTAATAATAAATAAACAATAATAATAATAATAATAATAATAAACAAACTAATAAAAGAACTAAACTAATAACTAATAATAACTAACTAACTAAACTAATAAAACTAATAATTAATAACTAATAAACTAACTAACTAATAATAACTAATAACTAAAACTAATAATAATAATAATAAAACTAACTAATAACTAATAATAAATAACTAACTAATAACTAATAACTAATAATAATAACTAATAATAAACTAACTAATAATAACTAACTAATAACTAAATAATAACTAACTAACTAATAATAACTAACTAAACTTAAACTAATATATAATAACAAACTAACTAGCCCAATAATAGCAATAATAATAAACTAATTGGATTAAACTAAAGTAATAATAAAAAAATTGATACTAAAAACTAAATAACTAATAATAAATATAGTAACTAAGTAACAAGACTAATAACCTAAGTAATATAACTAATAGTATTAATATTAACTAATTGAGACTAATGGCCTAAATAATTAATAACTAAAATCATAGTCTTAATAAAAGAGCTTAAATAGCTAAAACTAAATAAAAGTAATGAAA
>JAKCPB010000151.1:0-82013 GCA_021442155.1 Cymbidium sinense
CACCAAGAGGATGGTAAATAGGTTCTAAAATTTTTAGTTGACTCCTTTAGTTTAGTTAATTTATTTTTACCTATTAGGGGAACCCAATAGGGGTTTCAAGACCTACATGGAGTGAGGTCATAAAACTTAAAGGATGTTGGCTAGCTTTGCTTAAGGATAAAATAAGCTAAGTGCCAATGAAAAGAAAGATAGTCTTGGGCTTATATAAAATATAAGTCCACTATCGATGCTTGGAGACAATAATATCTACTAAAGATGGAGAGAGGAGCTAGTCCCCAGTGAAGTCACCAAAAAAATCTATGGTGTTTATTTTTGAGATATGGGACACCATACAGATCTTAGGGGGTACTTATTGAAATGATTGGGTATGACATTAAGGAATGGTGTACTATCTTAAAAGATAGAAATCATCACCCTATAATGGACCTAATCACCTAATAAGGACTCCTAAGGCATGATGGATCTTCGAGTGTACTAGAGATCTTTCCCCCACTTTACATGAAAAAGTAAAGTAGGATTTATATTAAGTCAAGTTCATTAAGTTCTCTATAGAGGCAAGCCCCCATAGTTAATTACATCCTAAGGAATGAAACCCCTTAGGAATACTCTCGATTAAAGTAGAAATTAAAGTCTTTAAAGATTTCAAGGCTAGACTATCAAAGGATTAGTTGTATTAGAAAATCAAGTGGGAAAACTCAAGGAAAAGATTATTATCCAAGCCAAAGAAAATGAGTAGGGAATGCTCTTGATACTATGAATATTTTGACCTCATTTTCAGAATGAGCTCTCAACACCTCCATCTTAGGCATAGGACTTCTCTTAGACTTTAAGAGTTCCTTAGTCTTAAGACACATCTAGTGATTAGGTGGACACTCCTCTAGCCCTAGAAGACTTAGAAGAGTTAGCCATAGGAATAGGTCATGCCTTAGGGGTGTTAAGAAAATTTCTTACCCTTAGCTTAAACTATTCTTCACTTTCCTTCTTTCAATCAAACTCCAAATCAATTATATTTGATTTTCTCCAAATCTCAAATCAATTCCATGATTCAGTTCCATAATTAAAACCCATGATTGAAAGCTATGATTAAAACCCATGATCAAAATCCATCAAAATTCCTAAGTCTAAATTTTGCCTAAGTCCTTAAGCTTCCCTTAAGGACTTAACCAAAATTACAATCTAAACCTATTCAAATATTTGAGATTTTCTCATGATCCATTTATATTCTCATTTATATTCTCATATATAAATGAAATATAAATTCAAACCCATCAAATCAAACTCAAAACTCCAAATCAATTCATGAAAATTTTCTTAAGTCTCTTTAATTTTCCATTAAAGGACTTAGCCAAAATCAACTCTAAACCTTGATCAAATCAATTCAAATTCACAGGATTTTTTCAAAACTTATTTATATTCTCATTTATATTCTCATATATAAATGAAATATAAATATAAATCAATCAAATCAAATCCCCAAGTTAAATTCCAAATTTAAAATCCTTGAAATTCCCTTAAATCCCTTAATTTTTCATGAATGGATTTAACCTAAACTTTGATCAAACATATTCAAACTCATGGGATTTTCTCAAAACTTATTTGTATTCTCATTTATATTCTCATATATAAATGAAATATAAATATAAATCAATCAAATCCAATTCAATAATTAAATTTCAAATTAAAAAAATTCTCTTAAATCCTTTGAATTCCCTTTAACGGATTTAACCTAAATCATGATTAAACTCTTTCAAATTCTTGAAGTTTTCTCATGATTAATTTATATTCTCATTTATATTCACATATATAAATGAAATATAAATTCATACAATCAAAACCCACTCCAAAAATTAAACTCAAGTCAACTCAAAATCCAATCTAAGCCTTTCAAGCAAAAATCTTGAACTTAGCCAAATCAATTTCAAATCAAGCCAAACTCTTGATTTTCTCTCATGGTTCAATCAACCCTACAATCATGAGCTCATATATAAATCCAGACCTCAATCAAATAATCTAAACCCAGATCAAAAATCAAACCCAAGACCCCTTCATATTCTTCCTTTGAATATAAACTTTTCAAATGGATCAAAATCCATTTTACTTCAAATCACTTGTAAATAGATTTATATTTCAATCATAAGTACATATACAAAATCAATCAACTTCAAATAAAGCTTTGACCAAGCCATTTGACCAACTTAGGCTCATTTGACCCAAAGTGACCTAAAGTACCCTTATGAGCCAACTTTTGATCTTAACCAAATGGGATTGAACCAAACTCTTATACCCCTCTCATCATGATCAACAGTCGTCATGGGATGATCAATCAATCAAATTGAGTCAAACCAAGTCAAACCTAAGGGTTGACCAAGTCAACACTTAACCTAAAATGAAACCTTACAAAGCCAAATTCCACTATAGGCCAAATTGATTGAAACCATTGACCTAAGTTCACACATGACCTATGTTTGAACTTGACCAAGCCAACATTTGAGCCTAACCTAGCCCAATAGGCCCAGTTGACCCAAGTTAACCCATTTTGACATAAAGGGCCAAAATGTGTCAAAACTTGATCTAAGCCAAATTGGTCCAAACCAATGGGTCAAGTGGAACTTGACCAATGCCTTAATTGGCCAATTAGACCTAACCTAGCCCAATCGACCTTAGACCCAACATGACCTAAAGGGGTCATGTTGAGCCAACTTTGAACTTAACCAAAATTGACTAGAAACGAAGATGCCAATCCACTTCATATGACTAATCTAACATAAACCTACCCTTGACCTACGTCAAATAGGTCAAATGGGTCAAATAGGTCAACTTGACCCATTTGACCTAAATGAAGTAATATAAGCCAAATCCAAAACTATACCAAATTGAATCAAAACAAAGCCATCAAAACATTTCAAATGGTCATACCAACCCTTGGTTTGACCCAATTTGACCTATTAGTTAACTTGACCCTAGTTGACCCATTTTGACCTAAATGGGTCAACATGAGCCAAACCCTATCAAATGAATTCTAAATATCATGAAACTTGGCCAAATCTAGTTTCTCCACATACCCAATATATCCAAAGTGGAAAAATAGAAAAATGACCATTCTACCCATAGGCCATGGAACAAATTTTGGCTTAATCCATGGGTAAATTGGTCATACCCTCTTCACATTCAATTGAGGCTTTCCTAAAAGCTCAAGGAGACCTAGTGATGAGTGGTGCACCCAACCCAATGGGTTTGGGTCAGTCCAATTGGTCCCTAGACCAAACCCGGCCGTATGGGTCAAAATGCAAAATTCAAACTCCCTCTCAAACTCAAATTAAGGCACATGGGAGGTTGGCAATCCACTCCTTGGCTCAAACAAACCATGTGCACACTCCTCACTAATCAAACAACCCACAGCCTAAGCTCAATTGGATCAAAATGGCAAGTGCATTGATGACCGTCTGATCCTTCAAGGGGGAGATATACTCCCCCTAATTCATTTCAATTCTAACTTCCCTTCTATTGATTGAAGCTAAGGAACTCAGAGCAAGCATCAGAGAGTACTCCCAAGCTTCTTAGAGGGGATTTGAAAAAGCTATTTCTCAATTTTCAAATAGTGAAAATAGGGGACTCAATCCATTCTCCAACTTCTTCCACACTACAATCCACTGTAATTACTTTTGCAAGCACTCTTGGTGACCAAGTCAAGCTCACCTAAGATCTTTCCTAAGCTCTAAAGGCAAGGAGGGACCTAATTGGATCAAAACTACAAGCAAGCTAAGGAGGAGTTGGTCCATACATCAATCCACTAAACCTCAAGTGCTCATACTCTTAACACAACCGCTGCATCTAAGCTTCTAAGGAAATCGAAAGACGGATCACCTCCAAAGAGGTATGGGATTTTTTGACCATTAAACTCAATGTGGTGTGGAGCTTTGTGAAAGAAATTTTCAACCCATCGATTTTTTACTGTTGGATTTGCCGCTCTTTAGCTTTATATGGTATGGGTTGAGTTTGATTTGAATCCATGCTTGATCGAGCTTGGATCTTCCCCTTGATCATGGACGGCCTCTATTGATCAAGGGGAAGAACTTGGGAGATCTCATTCGTCCATCCACGCATTTTAGATGGACGGTTGAGATAATTCCGCATGTTTAGATTTCCTTTTATCCATTTTAAACCATGGGGAATTTCTGGCCATCCAATCTTTAATCACATGGCAGTGATCAAACCACGTGCACTGCCAACCGCCACACAGGATTTGACAACTTAAGTAACCCCCTCACAGCGCGATGCGTGTAAAGCTCGCTGACCACCGCCGCCATGCGCCGTGAAGTGAGCCAAGGATTAGTTAGAGTTAATTAAAAACCTTAATTAATTTATGTTAATTTAGGGATCTTCCAAAATTTATAACACATGATAGAAATTTCAGTAAAATGTGAAATAAAATTCTATAGAAAGATAATTCAACCTAGAATATTTTAAAATTAATTTTAATGGGTTTTGAATTATTTTTTTTTCTGAATTTAGGTCTTATTAGAAAGTTTATTTTGCTAATCACTTTTTAATTAAGCCTTTGATTAATCCCAAATCTCTTGGGTATGTTTTAGAGGATGACTTCTGCCTCCCATAATTTTCTTGGGATTTATTGAAGGCTTGATTAGAATAATTGCATATGAATTTCCAAATTATCCTCCTTATATAATTAAGGATAATTAAGGTGTAATTAATGATTTTAACTCATGATTAGGGTTGATTAAGGTTAGATCCAATAAGTAAGAGGTTTATCGAATATTTTTGGGGTATTTCCCCTAAGATATTTGTTGACCTCATTTTTGGATGAGGTTAATTTAGCATGCTTAGGACTTAGTGACATTGGGTTGGATCTAACCAATTCATCAAGATCAACTCAAGCATCCAAATTCAAATAAAATCAACTTTATAATAATCATCAATCCAAAATGATTAAAGTCAAGTCAACCAAGTCAACTAGAATTTGACTTAAAATATTTCTAAATAAAATCACCAATAGTTTTAATAATAACAAATAAATTTAGTTCTCTTAGATTAAGTGAACTCAAAATAAATTATCCAAATTAAAGGGAATGATAATAGACATAAAACTAACTCCTATTGGGTGTGGGTCAAATGGGTCATTTGACCCATAAGAAAACAAGTTTGACTCGACTTAATCAAATTTGGGTTAAGTGAGTTAAACAAAACATAAAAGCATGAAAATTCAAAACCATCTTAACCAATGAATGTGCATAGAAGATTAATCATCTTAAACATCATTAATAAGTTAATTAATCTCCTTAATTAATAAATCAAATAACAAAATAAAAAATAAAAAAATAATAAAAAGGGGATAAAGAGAGGAAAAAATTTCTTTTGTCCTCATCCCACATCAATTACCCCAAGACAAAAAGGCATCTCTTTAGAGGTGGGTTTTCAACTAAAGGTGGGAGCTAAAAAAAAGAAAAAAAAAAAGAAAAGAAAGAAAAGAAAGAGCTTAAGAGGTTTTGACCCACTGAAAACAATCACACACACACTCTCAAGGAAAATAAGCTCTCATACACCATCCCACCAAAAATCAAGCAAAAACCTCCCCTTTCCTCAACCGCTCTCAACCGTGGAACCATCAAAACCAAAATTTGGATCCAAAGCTTGGGCTAATGATCAAACCACAAGAAATTCTCTCAATTCCTTTGGAGAGGTACTTTCCCTTGAAGAGTCGAAGCTATTTCAATTGATTTCAGCCTTTGAAATCCCCTAAATCAAGGTACGCCATTAATGATCCCCCCTTTTTCTTAAGAGATTTCAGCCTTGGTCATTTCCATATAAAGCTTGTTCTCTAGTGAGATCAAGCCATAAGGTTTGAAAGAGGATCTTTCAACAATCATGTATCACTTTTAATCATCCAATTTGGTTTAGTATATCCAAAGCTATTAACCAAATACCACGGATGGTCCACGCTCCCGGGGGGGGAGACAAAATCGACCGCTCGATGGTCCGCTAGGCTATTAATTGACAAAGCCCTTTAGGATCGTGGAGTGATCCGACTATCATCCACGATCGACGGTCCGGATCAAACCGCAGATCAACCGCGTGCGACACGTGGGGACGCCCCATGACACACGCTCACGGGACCGCCGATCTTCATCGACGGTCCAAAGGTTTCCCGCTCAATTTAATTAAATCGCGTGGGACCCGTCACTAAAAAAAACTATTAAAAAATGTTAAGCAACGGTTTAATTAATTTAAAAGAAATTCAAAAAATTTCAAAAAATCATATAAAATCAAAGCAAAATCAGAAAAATACAAATAAAAGCTATATAGATTCGTCTTGATGAGAGGAATCCAAAGAAATTAAAATACCCAATTTTTATTGGGTGATTTTTTCTTAATTTAGGTTTAATCAAAAAACATTAAACTTTAATTACTCTTAAATTAATTATCTAATTAATTTGAAACTTTGGGGAAATAAAATTAAGCTTGAAACATACCTTAGATAAATTTTGGAGATTTAAATCTCTGAATTCAAATGGAATTGAAATTTCATATGAATTAACCCTTAAATTAATTAAATTAATTACTCTTTAATAAAATAATCATAAAATTTTAATTTAATAATCTTAAATCAACATAATGAACATTAGAATAATAATTGAACTTAATTAAACCAATATGAACCTAATATGAACTTAATTAACTCAACTAGATAATTAAAAGAATTAAATAATTCAATTAAATAACCTGAACTTAATTAAATCATAATAAATTAATCAGTTAACCAAAAATTATGAATAAACCTTCATTGGAAAGGTATTTCAGTGAAGAATAAGTGAAAAATAAAATCACTTAATGAATCTTAATAAATTAAGTTTAATTTATATTTTAATAAAATAGATAAAACCTTAATTACACCCTAATTACATCTCTAATTAAGCTAAAACTTTAGGAACATAAAATTGGCATGTAACCCCACTTTCAATAATTATAGCAAACCCAATTGGTCTATAAATTTGGAATTCTTGATTTTCCAAATCTCTAGGTCAATATGAACTAAATAATAATTAGGAGTAGTCATTAATTCATTAAATCAATAAATAAATTGAACTAAACTGAAATAAACATCATAAATACTTAGGGTAATTCATCAAAACTTCCCAAGTCAAAGAATCTAATCAAATAACAAAGTTTTAAGAAAATTAATGCTTAATGAAATTCAAATGTAATTGAACAACTTAAGTTAAACTTAATAAGATCACTTATCTTTAATGAATTTAAATAATAAAATTAAAACCTAGATTAATCAAATTAGATCAAGTAATTAACCTAAGTATTTTAGGTTAAGAATAATCAATGAACAATCCTAAGATATTAATTCATATTAAATGACTTAAAATTTAAGATTATTTAATATCTTAAGTTAAATTGAATGAAATCAAACTTAAATCAAACTCATTAAATTAACAAATGCCAAATTAAATGAAATTCATATAATTTAATTCAAAATAAAATAAATCAAATAAATTAAATTAAAGCAATTCAAATAAATGAAAAACATAAATCAAACCCAAACATAAATAAAATCAAAAGGAAATTAAAATACTAAATCAGACAAACATTAATTTAATAAAAGTGAGTCAAAAGTGATTAATTAAAATACTTAAGGATTTTAGTTAGACTTTGGAAACCTCATTAGGATTTAGGATGCGAATAAAGTGAGTTTCACCTAAAAAATGAAATTCATTCTATTTCACATTCTTGAAAACCTATACAACTTTAACCAAATAGAATGAACATAAAAATATGAATTAAATCATTAAATCATTTGAATTGAAACCAACCAATGGTAAAAAATTAAAATAATTAAAATTTCAAACTTCAAAACTTAAACTTAAAGGCCTAGCAAAGACTTACCACACAAACCCCACTTCTACACACACTAGATTACTTAAGTCATGGATCCTAGATCTAGGTTAGATCATTCTGTGATTTTCTTTTAATCTCCTGTGATATGTTATGATGTGCTTCACATGTCTGTGTGGTGTATTGCTTTAGACTGGATGTTTAGGCTTATTTATTTGTTAGACTGGATGTTAGGGCATTCTTTCTAGATTTAACATTATTTTCTACAGAGGGGATCAAAATAAATAAAATTATTGTTTGTTTGCTAAAAAAATCCCTAACATAGTCCATAAGACAGGTGGGCTTGGCAAGCAACTAATGTTAAGCCCGTATATTTATAAAATATAAACTGCTTGGTGTGTTGTGTGTATTTCCTAACATCTATTTTGTAGGGTTTAGGATTTATTTTAAATTTTAAATGTAAATTTGAGCTTAGAATTAGGTTAGGATCTATAGGGTCTAGGATTAGCAGAGACCCAACCGAGATGGTGCTGGTCCCTGTGGAGCTCGGATGTCCCTAAAGAAGGAGACTTTCCGGAAAGAAGACCCATAGATCTAAACCCATAGTTCGAGTTGTATAAGGGCGTAACTCTTTTTCTTTCTTTCTGGGTGCAGCACTACATTGGCCTTTTCTTATATAATTTAATTTGGATTGATTTATTTTGGGTTCACAATAGAAATAACATGCTTTTCTTAGGTTTCTTTCTATGCTATGTTTATAGCGGATGTATGCGGACGTTCTCATAGAATAAACTAAATTTTCTACCCAACTAAATCAATCAAACATAAAATAAATACAACTCATAATATTTACATAAAAGCCTAGGTATTAAAATAAGATAAAATATGTAGCAACCCTTAGGATGTCATGCATAATCATATTGTTTCACTCTTGATTAATGAAGGAATTCCATCTTTACCTAGGCTTGACCTTTGAGAGCCTATGATGGAAGTACACCTTCTTCTATTCGATTTGGCCCATAATCTTTTCTAATTACATTAGGCATAAATTGCATTCTTATGGCCTAAAATGAACCTTGAGTCAAAATTATAAAATTTGAAAAATATGCATTATTTAAGTACATCTTCATACCCTACATCTTAGGGGTTAGGGGTAGGTTCATAGATTTCTTTCCTAAAACCAACAACCTAGCCATCTTGCATTCATATGACTTAGCCTCATGATTTTAAAATGCGATTAGTGGTGTTAGACCTTCTCGTGTTGTAAGTCAAAAAGAGTCGAGATAGGTTAGTTCCTTCAAGTGAAGATAACCACCAATGATTCAAAAATAGAACTAGGTCGAGCATCCGACATGTGTCAAGCACTGCAGACTAGGTTCAAGCATCTTTTAGGAATAAGTCTTCAACCCTAGGAATTAGTCTTATGCTGCTATAATCTAAGTCCTAGATTTCTAAGAAAATGAGAACCTGAAATCTAAAATTAAATCCCAAATTTAAGACTAATCATAGGATAGATGAAA
Source organism: Cymbidium sinense (assembly GCA_021442155.1). Lineage (NCBI taxonomy): Eukaryota > Viridiplantae > Streptophyta > Magnoliopsida > Asparagales > Orchidaceae > Cymbidium > Cymbidium sinense. Next base: position 9,378 of record JAKCPB010000151.1, read on the forward strand.
TGTCTACTGGGCATCCCAGTATTAATAGACATTTCCTACTTTTTCCCGTTTGAATCTTAAAAATAACTCTCTCCAATTTGGACCTCTCCCTTGAATTTCCAAAATCAATCCTTTGAAAGCTACCCTAGTAGTCTTTAGAATAACCACTTATTTTAATGAGAATATTCTTAGAAGAGACCCTTCCTAAGATGTAATTAACTATAGAGGCTTGCCTTTATGGAACCGTGATCCCGGATAAAATTGACTTTTCTATGTAGTTCGTGGAAAATATTTTAGTACACGAAAGACCCATTAGGAGTTTTTATTGAAATGATTGAATCCATTGCTGAGAAAGCATGTTTATCTTTTGAGATAATATGTTTATTCCTTAATGTTGTATTTGATCATCTAAATAAAATATTCTAAACTCACGTGGTGTCATTTCTTTTCTATTCTCAACAAAGAGAAAAGAAAACCAACATATATTTTTCTCAGGACTCACTGGGACTAGTTCCTCTCTCCATCTTTAGAAATAGGTGGTTATTTCTATATAGTGCCAAAGGTTTGGAGACTTTCCATTGGATACTTTCATTTTTGGTTGAGCCTATCCAACATCTTGAATAGAGGTTGTAGAAATCTTCATTTGTCATAGTTAAATGATCCTAAAAAATAAAATGAGAGGTGAGAGAAATAAATAAAAATCAAGTCATTTTAAATTTGTCAAGATGGATTTGAAACCATTCAAATATGGAAAAGAGATATTAAATTTAAAAAAAGTATGAAAAGTACTTCGAGATTTGAAAAGCAAATCTCAAAAATAAAGTTTCAAAATTAAAATTATTCTTGATCTTACTTTGGCTTTGTACTAAAGCTAAAGAGACTCAGATAGGTCCTTGAATGAACTCCCTTTATTCTATATCAAAAGGTGTCAAAACACCTAAGGATATAAATATTGAGATAAAGGAGTTCCTTCAAACCCTGAGGAAATATAAATCAAAAGGAGGCATAGTTGTACCTATTGCTCCTTCTCCCACCATGATTGAAGTTTGAATTGCATTTAGAAAAGAAGAATAAAAATTGTCCCAAAAAAGAGAATTCATTGACCAAAAGGAGGTTGATTAAGGAACTCAATGAAAATCTTCTATTCTTATAGAAGAAAATTATACATGAATGCAAATTAGCTTTAATATTAATTTATACAAGTCCACTAGAATATTGGAAAACCAACTACTCAAGTTGATTGGCCAATTCTAAGGAGTGACTTGGAGGTACCTTCTTTAGACCTTTCCAAAATCTTAAATTCTTAAGAGTTTGGGAGAGAGTCAAAAGAGGAAGATGACATGATATAAACAAAAAATAAAGTGACAAGATTCACTTTTGCTTCAAATCAATAGAAGAAAAGAGAGGGTAACAAAAGAGAATTATGATTCTCTTGATAAAGTTGAAATTAATAAAATTTAAATCAACTTTCTTAATAGGAGTTTTCTCCCATTGAATGAAATGATATTCCATGATTGGCTTTAATTAATTTTAAGGTTAAATCAAGAAAAGAAGATAAATGAAGAAGTTAATACTTCTAAAGAAATCATGACCTTAGATTGGGTCCTAAGGGTGATATATCTATCGCTAGAGTGAAAGTATGAAATCCTTATCTCTGGAAGTTGATAGATAAATCACTTAGGACGTTGTGAGTCCAAATGAATGAAAAATTCCATAATTTTCAAGACTAAGGTATTATATGCTTTCAATACAAAATGAATCTAACGAGAATCCTTTGCAATATCTTATGACCTATTTGACATTGTTTTAATGTTAAGTATGGTGGTCAAAGAGTCCATTGCAAGCTGAGATTACCTTTAATCTTATATGTGCTATAAAAGAATGCAAGTCAAAATTTGACTTTTGATAGCACATCATCTAAGAGGGTCCTCTTTTAAATGATGATCCTCTAAATGAATAGATCATGAGGTCTTTTGATCTATTGAGGATAGAGTTAGACCTACCTTCCCTTCATAAAAAAGGAAATTCTTGAATTAAAATTCAAAATGGTAGAGTCATACCACCTCAAATGACATTGAAAAGAAATGGAAAATAAATCATCTTCAAAATATGATATTTTGCCTATCTTAGAGAAGTTTCTTGCAAAATCAAGAATCATAATACTCTGCTATAAAATAAAATGAAATATGAAATAATAAAAAATGATGAAGAAAGAAGCAAAAGTAAAGCAAGGCATTACATAATCATGTAATTTGTCTTACTTAACTATAAACAACTTCCTGATGTGGCATTCCAATGTAAAGAAGTTCTAGGGTTATCTTCTATGATGATAGACTATTAAACTTATTAACATCTTAGTCGATGTGAAAAATTTAAAAGAAGAAAATCTCCAAAATATATGTTGATCCGTATCAAACATCAAATATTATATAGGCTCAATTCTAATCAAGCTTTGATAAGTTGATGCCATATAAATTCAATCAAATAAAGAAAGTAGTTTTCAGCTTCATGAAAATTCAATCTTAAAATCTTAACTTATAAAAAGAACTTGATTTCAATCACATTGTTGGTTGACGACAAAATTCAAACATGAAAAAGAGCAACTTAGGAATTCATGAAACATCTTTAAATGCTCTTGGATGGTCCTATCTAGCCCAAATAAAAAAAATAAAAAAGAGAATAAAAAGGAATCAAATAAAAGAAGAAGAAGAAACATACTGATTATTGAAGGATGTTCATATCCATCATAAAGTGTTGAGTCTTTAGAAATATCATTCAGCTACTCCTAAATGACCTCACTAAATATTTGATTCCAATAGAAAATTTTGATTTCAAAAGTGTTTAGTGTTCAAGGAAGTCATTATGCCAATATTGAATGACTCACTCCACTAAATAATTTTGAATTCACAAGTGTAACATCTTTAAAAAGTCATTTCTATCAATGTTAAATGGCTTTACTATATTTTTTGTTCCATGAAAAGATGAAAAGAAATAAAAATATTGGATCATAATATATGATCAATCAAGCAAAGACTTGAATCATATCAAAATGTCTATCAAATGATGTATTTTTTTTTTAAAAAAAGAAAAGTCAAATACATCAAATTTCCTAGCAAATCATTTAGTGGAGCCATTTCATAAAGAATGAAATGTTATGGAAATGAGTCAAATACATTTATCTTAGTGAATCTTGTAACTAGGAAAATTATCAAATGTAACCTTTCCATCTTTAGAAATAGGTGAATACATTTATCTTCTTAGTGAATCTTTAACTAGGAAAATTACCAAATGTAACCTTTCATAAAGAAATGAAATCATAATATTAGTGAAAGAAAAGAAAAGAAAGGAATGGAAGGACTATATCAAGAGCAAAAGGATGAAGTTTAAAATTTCTAAGCATGTAGATATTTTTGACTTTAAACTTCTCCACATCAAAATGAAGTGGTAAGTTAGAAGTCAAAAATTATCCTCCTTAATAAAAATATCTCATGCTTTGTCATTTTAGCCTTTGCCATGATTGAACTCTTGGCAGTTAAATAAAAAGATAGTGGATCTTCTTTTTCAAGAAACCATATCTTTTGAATGGCAAAAATTCTATTGAGTGTATTCTGATTTTAAATGAAGCAAAAGAAACCCAATGTAAATGGATATTTTAACTTCAAACTTCTCCACATCAAAATGAAGTGGTAGGGTTAGAAGTCAAAATTATCCCTGAACAAAATAAGCGGATATCTCATACTTTGTCATTTTAGCCTTTGCCATGATTGGGTGAGCTCACTTGGGCATGTTAAAAGAAAAGATAGTGGATCTTCTTTTCCGAGGTCCATATCCTTTATATATCAAAGGTCTCATTGAGTATACTATTCTATTCCAAGTGGTCTATAACCATAAACAAAAAAGTTATGGAATTATAGAGCCATTGCAAGTTAAAAAGCTTAAGTAGTTTGGGTCTAACTTTCTTTTCAAAAGGCACTCTAGCACATTGCATCAATGTTGTTTAGATGTGTAAGATTTATATAATCTTCAAGTTTGGAATGCACCCTTGGAATTTGAAGAAAAATCTAATTCCATAATGGATAAGATGATATCAATGATCTAACTCTTTAATGAGTTAGCTATTGATGATTTGATCAAGCTATCTTTTGGTTTTAAAGACTACTTTATCTGGAAATAAAATTGAAATGGTCTCTAGATCTAGCGGTCCATAAACTTAAGCTTGATGACATTTCAATAAATTAAGTCCCTTGATGACTGTGGTCAAATTCCAAAAGAAAAGCAAATTTTGCTAAAATTAAAAGCTAGAAAATGATGGTTCTACATAAGAAGAAAATATTCTTCTTGGTTAGCTAACATCATTATATGACCCACATCTTGGGACTAGGGTAGATTCTTTACCTTAAAAATGGGTTCATATTACCCAAATTTTATTTTCAAATAAAAAAGATTTTTATGCATAAGATTATCCTTCTTAAGGATAACTTATCTAAAAATTATCAAATCAAGAAAATTAAAAAAAAAAGAATTGAAAGCATATGATATGACATTCAGAATCCTTATAAGAATGTTCTATTATAGAGTCATATCATTCAATCTCAAAATATTGAGACAATTTAGCAAAAGGGTCATGATAAAGATTTCTTATAATCCCACATTCAATTAGGTAGAGGGTTATATTGAAAATCTTGTAAAAAAATAAAAAATAAAAGAAAAAAGAAAAAAGAAACTTCAATATGATGTGAAGAACAATCCTGTTACTATATATAGAATCTTGAAATTTACTTTTGTAGTAATTTCAAAGACCTTGCAGTAAAATGTAGAAGGATCAAAAATACAAAAAAATAAGAAATTAATCAAACAAAAATATGATATTTAATTTCCTATAATAATAAATCAACTAAAGAAATTCAATTTCAAACTTATCAGGAGAATCTAAATTTCTCTAATAAGTTAATTCTTTCAATCCCCTTATTAGGGATAAGAAATTTGTGTCTCTATGAGAATCCAAAAGATTATCTTGATTCTCATTCACTTTAGAAAGCTTTAAAGGAATCTCTTGATCTTCATTGAATCCAAGAGAATGTCTTATAAGTGTGATTCATGTCAAAGTAAAAATAAAATACATGTTCAAACAAAAGAAAATGAAATTTCATTTGAAAGCATTTGACTTTGGTTCTTACTTTAAAAGAACTACACACATGCAAGCTCAAAGAGGTAGTAAGTTATTTATTAGATGTCTTTCCTTCAATGAATTAGACATCTAGCATGGTTCATTATAACTTTGAGATATAAAAAGGAAAATGATGAAGAATATAAAGAAAATAATGAACCATGCCATGGCATATCGCATTGGGTAAACCTTAGAATCTTCCATAAATTCCATGCTTTGGTCTCTTCACTAAACTTCTTCATGTGTTGGTGAAATCAAGAAATTGAAGCAAACCTTCCATCACCTCTTCATCAAGTTAGACTAATCAAGTAATTAAGTCCTTGTGATTCTTGCTTATTAGTCAAAACTTTGAGGAATAAGTCACTTTGACCCCTCATCTAAAACTACTTGTATAGGTGGAGCAAGCCCTTTTGTGACTTGAGATAGCCCTCAGTGGCACTTTCTCATGTCCTTTCTAGGTTTAGAGTAAGCCTGTGCACCATTCCCATACAAAATCAACTACAGTTTGAGAAAGCCTTCATGGCACCATTCACATCATGTATGATGATTGGATCAAGGCCCCTTTCATGCTCTTCTGTTTAGGATTAAGTCTTTATGACCCCTTTAGCCGAAGATATAAGTCCCCATCGGCCTTCTTTTCTAATCATCGAGTAAGTCCCCTTGGCATCCTACCTTCATGTACATGATTGGAATAAGCCATCAAGGCCCCTTTCTTGCTACACATGCAAGTTAGATTGGATTAAGTCTTTATGACCCATTTCTAATAGCCAGAAAGATATAAGTCCCCAGTCAGCCTTCTTTCTAATCATGGGGTAAGTCCCCGTGGCATCCTACCTTCGTGTACATGATTGGAACATGCCATCAAGGCCCCTTTCATGCTACATAGGTGAGTTAGATTGGATTAAGTCTTTATGACCCCTTTCTAATAGCTAGAAAGATATAAGTCCCGTTCTTTCTCATCAAGAGTAAGTCCCGTCATTATACCTTGTGTACATGATTGGAACAAGCTATCAAGGCCCCTTTCATGCTACAGGAGTTAGATTGGATTAAGTCTTTAGACCCCTTTCTAATAGCCAAAAGATATAAGTCCCGTCGATTTCTTTCTAATCATCAGGAGTAAGTCCCTCGGCATCCTACCTTAGTGTACATGATTGGAACAAGCCATCAAGGCCCCTTTCATGATACATAGGCGAGTTAGATTGGATTAAGTCTTTATGACCCTTTCTAATAGCCAGAAAGATATAAGTCCCCAGTCGGCCTTCTTTCTAATCATCAGGAGTAAGTCTCGTCATCCTACCGTGTACATGATTGGAACAAGCCATCAAGGCCCCTTTCATGCTACAGGTGAGTTAGATTGGATTAAGTCTTTATGACCCCTTTCTAATAGCCAGAAAGATATAAGTCCCCAGTCGGCCTTCTTTTTAATCATCAAGAGTAAGTCCCCAGTCGGCATCCTACCTTAGTGTACATGATTGGAATATGCCATCAAGGCCCCTTTCATGTTACGGGTGAGTTAAATTGGATTAAGTCTTTATGACCCCTTTCTAATAGCTAGAAAGATATAAGTCCCTTCGTCGACATTCTTTCTAATCATATAGGAATAAGTCCTTAGTTGGCATCCTATTCAAACTTCTAAAGAATGAAATCAGACCATTAAAGGCCCCATTTCTTTGAACTATCTAAATAGGATCAAGTCCATGTGACCCCATTTAGTAGTCTGTCGTGGAGCAGATCAAGCATTTCAAGCCTCTTCTCCCTTTTTTTGAGGTTTGGATCAAGTCTTAAAGGCCCCTCTCCTCTCTTCTAACTAGGATGGATCACCCTTAACCCCATCTTATTAGCTAATCAATGAATCACTACTCAAGAAAAGTCCCCAAAGGCATTTTCCTTGAGCATAATGATTGCATTAAGGTTAGACCAATCTTTGGGTCTACTCCTAATAGCATTCTTCTTCATCCTAGAACTTAATGAAAGTTAAGTTTCTAAGAATGAATCACACTCCAAAACAAAGATAGGTATACATATACCTATCTTTCACAATCAAAATCAAAATAAATCCAAATCAAAACTAAAATCATGAATTGGAACCCCCAAGCTTATACTTGTATGTTGATCAATGTCAACACCTATATCATGTATTCTAATTAATCCACTACACATATTGGGGTCCATTTGTTGACCTCATTTTGGATGAGGTTAATTTAGCATGCTTAGGACACTATGCTAGTGACCTAGAGAATTCACCTTGGGTTGGATCTAACCTATTCATCTTACGATCAACTCAAGCATCCAAATTCAAAATCAACTAATCAACTTAATAATCAATAATCATCAATCCAAAATGATTAAAAGTCAAACCTAAGTCAACCCTAGTTAACCTAGAATTGACTTAAGTGGCCCATGGTCAAGAAGTCAATTTGACTAAATAAAATCACTAAAAATATTTCTAAAAATTAAATAAATAGTTTTAATCATAATAACAAATAAATTTAAGTTTATTAAGGCTTAGATTAAGTAAATTAGATTTCTTAAAACAAAATAAGCCACATTGAACTCAAATTAAAGAAAAATCAAAATAACATCAAACTAATTATCCTAAATCATATGGGAATGATAATAGGACATAACCTAACTCCCTATTGCGTGTGGTTAGGTCAAATGGGTCATTTGACCCATAAGAAAATAAGCTTGACTTAACTTAACCCAATTTGGGTTAAGAGAGTTAAACAAAATACAAAAGCATGAAAATTCAAAACCATCTTAACCAATGAATGTGCATAGGAGATTAATCATCTTAAACATCATTAATAAGTTAATTAATCTCATTTAATTAATAAATCAAATAACAAAATAAAAAATAAAATAAAAAATAAAAAAAGAAGGATAAAGAGAGGAAAAAATTTCTTTTGTCCTCATCCCACATCACCTACCCTAAGACAAAAAAAGCCATCTCTTTAGAGGTGGTTTGGTTTTCAACTAAGCAAGGGAGCTAAAAAAAATAAAAAAAAGAGAGAGGTTTTGGACATGAAGAAAAAATCACACACACACTCTCTCAAGGAAAATAAGCTCATACACCATCCCACACCAAAACAAGCAAAATGAAACCTCCCCTTTCCTCTCCAAGCTCTCAACCTGGAACCATCAAAACCAAAATTTGGATCCAAAGCTTGGGCTAGTGATCAAACCACAAGGAATTCTCTCAATTCCTTTGGAGAGGTGCTTTCCCTTGAAGAATCGAAGCTATTTCAATTGATTTCAGCCTTTGAGATCCCCTAAATCATGGTATGCATTAATGATCACCCCTTTTTCTTAAGAGATTTCAGCCTTGGTCATTTCCTTACAAAACTTGTTCTCTAGTGAGATCAAGCTATAAGGTTTGAAAGAGGATCTTTCAACGATCATGTAGCACTTTGAATCATCCAATTTGGTTAAGTATATCAAAAGCTATTAACCAAATACCACGGGTCCACGTCTGGTTTGAGGGAGATGAAATCGGACCTTTCTTTTGAAATGACGGCGGTCAGATCTAGCTGATTAAAATCCTTTAGGATGCGGATGGAAGGGACCGGATCTAATCGACGGTCCGGATCAAACCACAGGATCAGCGTGTAATGCGTGGGCGTGCGACACATGGCTCACTAGGACCATCCGATCTTGATCGACGGTCCAAAGCTTTCCGCCGATTTAATTAAACCATTGGGACCATCACTAAAAAAAGCATTAAAACCGTTAAGCAATGGTTTAATTAATTTAAAAAAAATTCAAAAAAATTCAAAAAATCATATAAAATCAAAACAAAATTAGAAAAATACAAATAAAAACTCTATGGATTCGTCTTGATGAGAGGAATACATAGAAATTAAAATCCCAATTTTATTGTGATTTTCCTTAATTTAGGTTTAATCAAAAACATTAAACCTAATTACTCTTAAATTAATAATCCAATTAATTTGAAACTTTGGGAAATAAAATTAAGCTTGACATACCTTAGATAAATTTTGGAGATTTCTCTAATTCAAATGGAATTGAAATTTCATATGAATTAACCCTTAAATTAATTAAATTAATTACCCTTTAATAAAATAATCATAAAATTTTAATTTAATAATCTTAAATCAACATAATGAACATCGAATAATAATTGAACTTAATTAAACCAATATGAACCTAATATGAACTTAATTAACTCAATTAGATAGTTAAAAGAATTAAATAATTCAATTAAATAACCTAAACTTAATTAAATCATAATAAATCATTCAGTTAACCAAAAATTATGAATAAACCTTCATTGGAAAGGTATTTCAGTGAAGAATAAGTAAAAAATAAAATCACTTAATGAATCTTAATAAACTAAGCTTAATTTATATTTTAATAAAATAATTAAAACTTTAATTACACCCTAATTACATCTCTAATTAAGCTGAAACTTTAGGAACATAAAATTAGCATGTAACCCCACTTTCAATAATTTTCGAAAACCCAATTAGTCTATAAATTTGGAATTCTTGATTTTCCAAATCTCTAGGTCAATATGAACTAAATAATAATTAGGAGTAGTCATTAATTCATTAAATCAATAAATAAATTGAACTAAACTGAAATAAACATCATAAATACTTAGGGTAATTCATCAAAACTTCCCAAGTCAAAGAATCTAATCAAATAACAAAGTTTTAAGAAAATTAATGCTTAATGAAATTCAAATGTAATTGAACAACTTAAGTTAAACTTAATAAGATCACTTATCTTTAATGAATTTAAATAATAAAATTAAAACCTAGATTAATCAAATCAGATCAAGTAATTAACCTAAGTATTTTAGGTTAAGAATAATTAATGAACAATCTTAAGATATTAATTCATATTAAATGACTTAAAATTTAAGCTTATTTAATATCTTAAGTTAAATTGAATGAAATCAAACTTAAATAAAACTCGTTAAATTAACATATGCTAAATAAAATGAAATCCATATAATTTAATTCAAAATAAAATAAATTAAATAAATTAAATCAAACAAAGCAATTCAAATAAATGAAATAACATAAATCAAACCCAAACATAAATAAAATCAAAAGGATTAATTAAAATACTTAAGGATTTTAGTTAGACTTTTGGAAACCTCATTAGGATTTAGGATGCAGAATAAAGTGAGTTTCACCTAAAAATGAAATTCATTCTATTTCACATTCTTGAAAACCTATACAACTTTAACCAAATAGAATGAACATAAAATATGAATTAAATCATTAAATCATTTGAATTGAAACCAACCAATGGTAAAAAAATTAAAATAATTAAAATTTCAAACTTCAAAACTTAAACTTAAAGGCCTAGCAAAGACTTACCACACAAACCCCACTTCTACACACACTAGATTACTTGGGTCACGGATCTTAGATTTAGGTTAAATCATTATGTGATTTTCTTTTAATCTCCTGTGATATGTTATGATGTGCTTCACATGTCTGTGTGGTGTATTGCTTTAGACTAGATGTCTAGGCTTATTTGTTTGTTAGACTGGATGTTAGGGCATTCTTTTTAGATTTAACATTATTTTCTGCAGGGGACTGTGTTAAAGGGATCGCTGTAATAAATAAATCATAAAATTATTGTTTGCTTGCAGGTGCTAAAAGTCCCTTAACATAGTAATAAGACAGGTGGGCTTGGCAAGCAACTAATGTTAAGCCCATATGTTTGTAAAATATAAACTGCTTGGTGTGCTGTGTGTATTTCCTAACATCTATTTTGTAGGGCTTAGGATATCTTTTAAATTTTTAAATGTAAATTTGAGCTTAGAATTAGGTTAGGATCTATAGGGTCTAGGATTAGGGGTCAACTAGAGATGGTGCGGTCCCCTATGGAGCCCGATGGATATCCCTGAAGAAGGAGACTTTCCTGAAAAGAAGACCCATAGATCTAAACATGTAGTTCTAGGCCGGGTTGTATAAGGGCAGAACTCGGTTGTCCATTTTTCTTTCTTTCGAGGTGTATAGTAGTACCCGGCTGCATTGGCATTTTCTTAAATAATTTAATTTGGCTTGATTTATTTTGGGTGCGCAATAGAAACATCATGCTTTTCTTAGGTTTCTTTTTGTGCTATGTTTATACTGTGATGTATGCCTGGACGTAGGCTCATAGGATAAACTAAATTTTCTACCCAACTAAATCAATTGAAACATAAAAATAAATGCAACTCATAATATTCACATAAAAGCCTAGGTATTAAAACAAGATAAAATATGTAGCAACCCCTTAGTTGGATGTCATGCATAATCATTTTATTTCACTCTTGATTAATGAAGGAATTCCATCTTTACCTAGGCTTGACCTTTGAGAGCCTATGATGGAAGTACACCTTCTTCTATTCTGATTTGGCCCATAATCTTTTCTAATTACATGCATTAGGCATAAATTGCATTCCTAAAATGAACCTTGAGTCAAAATTATAAAATTTGAAAAATATGCATTATTTAAGTACATCTTCATACCCTACATAATCTTAGGGGTTAGGGAGTAAGTCTATGTTCATAAATTTCTTTCCTAAACTGCAACAGCCCAGCCATCTTGCATTCATATGACTCAGCCTCATGATTTTAAAATGCGATTAGGTGTTGTTAGCTGGCAGCCTTCTCCATGCAGGTTGTAAGCCCAGAAGAGTCAGAGATAGGTTAGTTCTTTCAAGTGAAGAGAATGACCAATGATTCCCAAAAATAGAACTAGGTCGCATCGACATGTGTAGACTGTAGACTAGGTTAAGCATCCTTTAGGAATAAGTCTTCAACCCTAGGCATTTCTAGTCTTGTCCTAGAATCTAAGTCCTAGATTTCTAAGAAAACTTAAAATCTAAAATTAAATCCCAAATTTAAGCCTAATTATAGGATAGATGAAATGTCTACTGGGCATCTCAATATTAATAGACATTTCCTACTTTTTCCCTGTTTGAATCTTAAAAATTACTCTCTCCAATTTAGACCTCTCCCAATTGAATTTCCAAAAATCAATCCTTTGAAAGCTACCCTAGTAGTCTTTAGAAATAACCACTTATTTCTTTAATAGAAAGTATTCTTAGGAAGAGACCCTTCTAAGATGTAATTAATAGAGGCTTGCCTTTATAGGGAACCAGATCCTGATAAAATTGATCTATTCTACTTTTCTATGTTGTTGGAAAATACTTTGGTAACAAAGACCCATTAGCCTTAGGAGTCTTTTATTGAAATGATTGAATCCATTAGAAAGCATGTTTATCTTTGAGATAATATGTGTATTATAATGTTGTATTTGATCATCTAAATAAAATATTTTAAACTCATTGGTGTCATTTCTTTCTCTATTCTGAACAAAGAGAAAAAGAAAACCAACACTATTCCCTAAAACCCCTTCTATCCTTAATCTCCCCTTAATTAAGGGTTAATTCATTAATTATCCCCTCAATTAATTTTTAAAAATACTAAAAAAGTTTTAAAACTTAATTAATCTACTTTGGGTAGATTCTTAAGTGTTTAATAGCCTAAGTTCAATTAAGAAAATCAAAACCCCATTCATAAGTATGAAAGAGTGTTTTGAAATAACTTAAGCTAAATCCTTAGCTTAATTAACTTTTAATTGTGAGCCAAATTGCATTAGGCCTCTTTCTTATTAGGTGCATTACAAATTTAAACTCCTTATGGGTTTTATGTCATCTCATTGGCTCATATTATTTAGTTAATTAATTGTAGGTAAGGTTTAATTAAGTTATTTAATTCATACCTTAACCTAACTAATGCATAAAAATGGATCTAATTATCTAAAAATTAAATAAAAATATCAAATACAAGTGGGAATGGGTTAGGAATAGCAAACCCATATGACCTTTTCAAAATTAAATCAAACTTCAAACTAAACAAAAATCAATTTGAATTCACTTTGATTTATTTTAAACTTTATTATTCCATAATAATGTCTTTAGGATTTAAGTGAAGTGAATTTATTTACTTGTTTTAATTGCTTTCAATCTTTCCCCAACATGTTAAATTTATATGTCATGTGATTTCATGCATTCATAATTTTAAAATTAAAATTTAAAAATGAAATTGTTTACTTTATGTCAAATTTGCATGTGTTGGCTAAAGTAGAAATATGAGTGGCTATTATCACTACTAAATCTAAATTATTTTCAAAACATATAAATCAAATACCAAATTTGAAAGTGTGCTACTTATAGTTTAATTATGAGTTTGCATGTGATAGAATATAAAGGTATGCTTAGCAGAAGTTTCTTTCCTTTCTTATGTTAGTATAGTTTTGAATAGGAATTTGTTGAGGTGTATGGTTCATTTGAAAAGAACCTAACACTCACTTAATTATATATCCTATTTATCTCTATTTTATCACCTAAGAAGGGTTACCTGTACTTGCATACATAAATTGCATAAAACAAAATGAATCCATTAAACAACTTTTGCATTCTCTTTTTCTATTTCATTTCTTTTACACATATGTTTGTATTTAAGGAAAGTGGTATATTAGTCTGGACAACCCTGAGGTTGTGAGGTTTTAACTAGCCCTAAGTAGGTCTTGTACCTTACACCTCTGGTTAACAATGGCTCTGTACTCACTTATTCCTTTCTTACTTTCATGTGTGTATGTGAAATTTTGGATAAGGAAACCCTTTTCTACTTAAGAAAAATCATGCATATTCAACTTCTAAATTTCCTTAAATGGATTGCTTAGCATGCATCATAAAGTTTGTTAAATACTCTCATTTGTATGTATAGATATGCTTAGGATCCATCCATATGCATGATATATATGTTGGGAAAGAAATGAAGTAATGTGTGTTATGTGAATTTTGATTCATTTTATTTAATTAAAATGCCTTTCTTTTTTTAATATGTTTGTTTAGAGTTTATCTAAACTTAGGATTAATTAAAAGATTTAATTAGAACATTCACCTAAATAAAACTAAAATGTGAATCTACTTTAGAAATTACTTAGGCTAGGGAAGGAAAGAGAAGTTCCATTCTCTTTCCCTCTCTTCATAACCTAGTAATTAATTGTAGGATCCACTTAAACTCAATCAAAACATGAAATAAAATCAACCAAAAATAATTAAACAACTTAAATGAAACCCTCCTCTAAGTTGAACATGTTTTTCACACTTAGATGATTTAAACCTAAAGCCTTAGCTAAGTATACCACACAAGCCTTCAAAGCACACACATTAGCCTAAGTCACAACTTCTAGCCTTAGGTTAGGTCGGTGCATGGTTTGATGTTCTATTTTATTTTGTGATATATTTTTTAGACTAGATGTTATGGTGTATGCTCGTAGAATAAATGGTAGGATGTTTTTAGTCTAACTATTCTTTTATGCAGGGGATTGTGCTTAAGGGGCGCTATCATAAGTAAAAATATAAATGCTTTTGCTTGTAGGTGCTTTATACCCCTAATCATAATCCATAGGCCAGGTGGACTTAGTCACCCATGTGTGGGGTGATAAGTCCAATATACATGCTTGGAATTTCTGTGGTTTGTTTTAACTAACTTTTGTTTTGTAGGTGTTAGCTAGATCTCCACTTTTTCTTTTCATGTAAATTTGTCCAATTAAAATTTTGGAATAATTGTTATGGGGATTAGGATAAGCATTGGTCATAAGATCTTATCTTATGCACCATGTGAAGCCTTGGAGCATCCACCTTCCAACCATCCAAAAGAAGGAACCAAAGAAGAAAAAAAGAAAAGAAGAAAAGAAGAAAGAAGAAATAAAGCTTGAAGACCCCCATAATAATGAATTCCTTGCTTAATTGTAATTTAATTCATATATAATCTAGGTTGTATAAGGGTAGAGCTCGACAACCCACATTTGATATTTTTGGATTTGTGCGGTGGTGCCCGACCACAACGACCTTTTATTCTTTTTATGATTAGCTTTATAAATTGGTTGATGATTTGCTTAGCTTTTGCATTAAGTGGCATGCTTTTCTTAGTTTATTCCTTACTTTATGTATGGCCTGGATGTGGATTAGGCTCTTTAGGGAAAAATAAATCTTTTGCCCAACTTAATAACTCAAATAAAATTTAAACAACTCATAACATCATCTAAAGCTTAGGTTTAAAATCAAGATAAAAGAATTAACAACCCTGTAGCTGGATGAGCACAACAACATCTTATTTCACTCTTGAGTATCGATAGTGGGTTCGTACTTAGGTATAACTCGAAGACTATCCTTCTTTCTGTTGGCACATAGTTCATTTCATTCTTGAGTTGAGTTAGCCAACATCTTTAGGTTTTTGGGTTTCATTCCTTGTTGGTCTTGAAACCCCCATTGGGTTCTCCAATGGGTAAAATAAAAACATCTAAATAAAAAGAGAAAACATTTTTAAAGACTTCCTCTTTATCATCTTCATGATAAGGAAATGTTCATCCTAAAATAATAAATCTTCCATAAAGAACTTTGCTTTTGAAAAGCACCTTTGCAAAAATGCACTTAATAAAATATTTTCCACAAAATTTTTTCACCCTCATTTAATAATTTCCATAATTATTACATGTAGGGATTTTCAAAAATAAAACTAATAACATTTTTCAAAAGCACAAATGAACATCTTCTTTCAATTCACTTTGATGAAGATTTCATTTAAAAAAAAAATAATCATCTTTTCCAAAAATCACAATCATAATCATAAAAGTTTCAAAATCACACATGAATTTCTCTATTCAATACACTCACACTTATTGAATGGAAAGTTCATTTCCAAACAAAATTAAACTTTTCAAAAAGAATACATGAACATCTTCATTTAATATACTCAAATATATTAAATGAAGGTTTCATTCCTAACTAAAAATAAAATACATTTTAGGAAATCTCATTTGAACATATCTCATATATGTTTTAAAGTTTGAATTCCTCTCTTTAAAAAAAAAACAATAATCACACACAAAACAAGAATTTTACATTTCAAAAATATGATTGATCTTCATTCTACATACCTAAATTTGTTGAATGGAAGTCTTCTTTTCAAAAATTTAAACTTCAACAATCATATTTCAAAAATTTTCAAAATACTTTTGGAACTTTTAGCATAATCAAATTTGCTAGTGAAGTTTAAACCAAATAAAAAATCAACAATCATATTTCAAAATTTTCTAAACACAGTTGAAACTTCATTTAACATACACAAATTTGTTAAGTGAAGTTTCCAAATTCAAAATCCAACAAAATTTTTCAAACATACATTTGGAACTTCATTTAACATGCCCAAAATTGTCAAGTGAAGTCTCCAAATTCAAAATCTAAATTTTTTTTCTAAACACATTTGGAACCCACATAACATACCCAAATTTGTTAAGTGGAGTCTCCTAATCCAAAATCAAAATTTTTTAAAATACATTTTTGGAACTTCATATAGCATACTCAAATTTACTAAGTGAAGTTTCCAAATAGAAAATCAAAAATCAACAATCATAATTCAAAATTTTAAAACACATTTGGAACTTCATTTAACATACCCAAATTTGTTAAGTGAAGTATCCAAATTCAAAATCTAAATTTTTTTCTAAACACATTTTGGAACTTCATTTAACATACCCAAATTTGTTAAGTGAAGCCTCCAAATTCAAAATACAAAAATTTTCTAAACACATTTGGAACCTCACTTAACATACCCAAATTTGCTAAGTGGAGTCTCCAAATCCCAAATCAAAATATTTTCAAACAATGTTTTGGAACTTCATTTAACATACCCAAATTTGTTGTAAGTTTCCAAATCCAAAATCTAAACATTTTCAAACACATTTGGAACTTCATTTAACATACCCAAATTTGTTAAGTGAAGTCTCCAAATTTAAAATCCAAAATTTTCTAAACATATTTGGAACCTCACTTAACATACCCAAATTTGTTAAGTGGAGTCTCCTAATCCAAAATAAAAATTTTTCAAACAACTTTTTGGAACTTCAATTAACATACCCAAATTTGTTAAGTGAAGTTTCCAAAGTCAAAACCAAAATTTTCAAACACATATTTGGAACTTCATTTAGCATATTCAAATTTGCTAAGTGAAGTTTCCAAATCCAAAATCAAACATTTTTCAAAACATATTTTGGAACTTCACTTAGCATACTCAAATTTGCTAAGTAAAGTTTCCAAAGTCAAAACAAAAATTTTTAAACACCTTTTGGAACTTCTTCCCTTAGCATACCCAAATTTGCTAAGGAGAAGGTTCCATTTTTCAAAACCAAAACAAATCAAAAATTTTGAACACACCAATTTGGAATTTCATTTAGCATACTCAAATTCGCTAAGTGAAATTTTCATTTCATAAAACCAAGGGGACTTCATCTTTAGCATACCAAATTTGCTTAAGTTGAATCTCCACTTTCAATCACATCAAAATAACAAAATAAAATACTTAGGAATCTCTTAGCATACCAAATTTGCTAAGGATCCTACCCTTTTCAAAAATCAAAACAATCCAAACAAAATGAAACTCTTAGGATTTTCTTAGCATACTTAAATGTGTTACGAATCCTATTTTTAAAAATCAAACAAAACACACTTGGATTTTTTTCATTTAGCATACCTAAATTTGCTAAGTAAGAATTCTAAATTATCCAAAATCAAAATAAAACTCACAAAAAAGAAACAATCACTTTATCAAATACTTCACTTAGCACACCTAAATTTGCTAAGAAGTGAAATTCCAAAATAATCAAATAAAAAGAAAATCATTTGACCCTTTCTTTAACAAACCCAAATTTTTTAAAGGAAAGGGTCCTCAAAATCAAAAATTTAAATTCAAAATAAACAATGAACCTATGGAAGCATCCTTATCAAAATTTTGAATCCATATTTCAGCATACCTAAATTTGTTAAAGTTTCGATTCATATTCAAATTCCTCTTTCAATCAATCTTCTCAAATCCATTTGAACCCCACTTTGTTGGATGTGGGTTTAAATTTTCAAATTAAAATTCAAAAAAAAAATTCTATGGAGACAGAAAGCTGATACAAGTTCATTTCTCATTGCAAATTCTTTACAGTCAGTGCAGTATAGTTTAGTTTCAGTTTATTATAGTCAGTAAAATGGCCGGTTCTCAGAAGTTTGTCTTCACCTTCCCCCACGGTATGGATCTAACTTTAGATCAGGTTGACTTCCCCCATTTGGACCATACTCTTTAGCTTGGATTTGAGGGAGGGATCAAGGGAATTCCCTCACCAGTCGTAAGACCAAGTTAAGCGAGGTCATCAACATAGACTTACCTTCTGATTTTGATGTTTCCTCACTAAAGAGAAAAGTTTTGGCAGTACCATAGACTTCAATTGTTATAATGCTAATAGTACCGGTAGTACCAGCTCTAGTTGCAGTTCATCCCAGAGTTTCTCATGTTACCAGGTCAGTCCCCACCATGTACCCTCTGGGGTAAGGCTCCCTGGTCTCGTGGCTTTCCTCCCCTATTTGAGTATGGGTCTAGCTCACACTCCTCTCTCTACCCATACTAGAACAAGAACCGTGTGATCAAGCGGTTTCACACTAGGATAGCTAAGGAGCTAGAGGCAACATCTCAATTAGCCATGGATGAGTTCCCCTTATCACTTCACCACTAGTTACATAAAATAGTTCCATCCTATCTCTGGATTAGATAGAGAGGATGCCAGGAGGATCCGTTCATCTTCTCCTCCAATGGTGTAGTTCTAGCCACGGTTGAGCAGATGTTGTATACCGCCTCCATCTATCACTAGGAGCATCTGATGCTTACAGCTTTCAGTTTGATCTTCGATCTATTATCCCCTGTAGCATGGGGAGGCAGATTCATTAGGAGAGGGTCCATGAGGCCCATACAGCCCACATTACTAGCGATAGTGATGGAGTTCATCAAGCTTTTGCTTTGATTGATTTTCCACCATGCTACCGCACCATCGACAAGATTCTTCTTACAGGACTAGCCACAGAGGGAGGCTCACAGATCGAGTTGGTGTCTCCACCCCACCACTCTACCCCTCATCCGCCATCGCTAGTGCAGGTTACAACATCTCCCATTCCATCTAAGGCCATGAAGGTCGCATCTGGGAAAAAGTGCACCTCATTGGTGATCCAGCTATAGACAAGGGATCCTACCCTTCTATACCACCTATTATGGTAGGGCCAAGCTCTCCCCTCGACCTTAATGGTCAGGAAGGAGTGGTGACCCCGAAGCATCGTGGTCATCCCTTTACCAACTCCATCCATACAGCCAGATGTGGAGATAGTGACAGTTATTATAGATATTCCAGATGACAGTTCAGTTGCACCAGTGGTAAAGTAACATCCTAGGATTGTTACCCCACTCATAACTAGTAGCGCGTGTCATTCATCCAAGTAGTCTTGATTGACTCTCCATAGAGAGATCCTGCCTCTCTCGATAATGATCACATCGGTCAGCCTAAATGGTTTGTACCTACTGAGTTAGATCATTTCTTAGATGATACAAGTTCATTTCTCATTGCAAATTCTTTACAGTCAGTGCAGTATAGTTTAGTTTCAGTTTATTATAGTTAGTAAAATGGCCGCTTCTAAGTTTGTCTCCCACATGGATCTAGCTTTAGATTGACTTCCATTTGGACCATACCCACCGATAACTTTAGCCGGATTTGAGGGAGAGATCACTTGTGAGGGCATTCTCACCACATGACCAAGTTGAAAGCATTTTAGACTTACCTTCATTTTGATGTTTCTCACCAGAGAAAAGTTTTGGACTTCAATTGTTATAATGCTAATAGAAAGTAGTACCAAGTTCCAGTCATCAGTTTCTCATGTTACCCTAGTGAGGGCTACCCTATGTATCTCCGAGGGTAAGGCTCTGTCTCGTGGCTTTCCTCCCTACATTTGAGTATGGGTCTCGCACTCCTCTCATCCTCCACCCATAACCAAAGATAGGAACAAGAACGATGATCAAGTGGTTTCACACTAGATAGCTGGAGCTGAGGCAACTCATTAGCCATGGATGAGTTCCCCTTATCACTTCACCACTAGTTACATAAAATAGTTCCATCCTATCTGATCGGATGAGGATGCAGGATCCGCTCAACGCCTCCAATGGTGTAGTTCTAGCACGCTTCCGTGAGCAGAGGTTGTGCCGAATCTATCCCATAGCGAGCATGAATGCTTACGCGATTTTCGATCTATTATCCCCTGTAGCGTGGGGAGGCAGATTCATTAGGAGAGGGTCCATGAGGCCAATATAGACCACATTACTAGCAGATAGTGATGGAAGTTCAGCCGTCAATCGATCGCTTTTGCTTTGATTGATTTTCCAGCTGCTACCCGCGACCACTAATTCTTCTTACAGACTAGCACCACAGAGGCGGTTCCAGTGTTCTGGTGTCTCCACCACTCTACCCCTCATCCGCCATCATGCAAGTTACAACATCTCCCATTCCATCTAAGGCCATGAAGGTTGCATGGGAAAAGTGCACCTCATTGGTGATCCACCTGGGATCCTACCCTTCTACTATTATGGTAAGCCAAGCTCTCTCGACCCTCTGGTGCTACTAAAGTGGTGACCCAAGCATCGTGGTCCCTTTACCAACTCCATCCATACATGTGGAGATAGTGACAAATTATAGATATTCCGATGGCAGTTGCACTGGTAAAGTAACATCCTAGATTGTTACCCCACTCATAACTAGTAGCTAAGTGTCATTCATCCAATAGTATAATTGACTCTCCATAGGAGAGATCTCCTCTGGGATAATAATCACATTTCACTAAATGGTTTGTACCTCGAAGTTGGATCATTTCTTGATACAAGTTCATTTCTCATTGCAAATTCTTTAGGCGTGATAGTTTAGTTTGCTATTTGTAAAATGGTTCTAAGTTTTGTGTTCACCTTCCCCGGTATGGATCTAGCTTTAGATCGGTTGACTTCCCATTTGGACCATACCCACTCTTTAGCCGTGGATTTGAGGGAGCCATGATCACTTGTGAGGGCATTCCCCCATAGAAGAAAGTTGGAGCGAAGCGGTCATCAACATAGACTTACCTTCTGATTTTGATGTTTCCTCACTGAAGAGAAAAGTTTTGGCGGTACCATAGACTTGTTATAATGCTAATTGTAGTACCGGCTCTAGTTGCATCCCAGTTTCATGTTACCCTAGTGAGGCTAGTACCCTGTACCCTCTAAGGGTAAGGCTCCCTGTCTGTGGCTTTCCTCCCCATTTGAGTATGGGTCTAGCTCTCCTCTCATCCTACCCAGATAGGAACAAGAACTGTATGATCAAGTGGTTTCACACTAGGATAGCTAAGGAGCTAGAGGCAACAACTCAATTAGCCATGGATGAGTTCCCCTTATCACTTCACCACTAGTTACATAAAATAGTTCCATCCTATCTCTAGATCAGATAGAGAGGATGCCAGAGGATCATCGCTCCTCCAATGGTGTAGTTCTACGCTTCAGCAGAGGTTGTATGCCGCCCTCATCTATCCTACCAGTAGGTAGCATCTAATGCTTACAGGTTTACGCTTGATCTTCGATCTATTATCCCTGTGGGAGGCATTCATTTGAGAGGGTCCATGAGGCCAATATAGACCACATTACTAGCGATAGTGATGGAAGTTCACCGTCATGACGCTTTTGCTTTGATTGATTTTCCCTAGCATGCTAGCGACCATCGATTCTTCTTGACTAGCCACCACAGGAGGGCAGTTCTTGTGCACAAAGAGTCGGTGGTGTCTCCACCCCACCACTCTACCCCTCATCCGCCATCGCTAGTGCAGGTTACAACATCTCCCATTCCATCTAAGGCCATGAAGGTTGCATCTGGGGAAAAGTGCACCTCATTGGTGATCCAGCTATAGACAAGGGATCCTACCCTTCTATACCACCTATTATGGTAGGGCCAAGCTCTCCTGCTCGACCTTCTGCCCCAGTGGTGCTACGAAAGGAGTGGTGACCCCGAAGCATCGTGGTCGTCCCTTTACCAACTCCATCCATACCATGTGGAGATGGAGATTATTTAGATATTCCGGATGACGATTGCACAGTGGTAAAGTAACATCCTAGGATTGTTACCCCACTCATAACTAGTAGCAGTCAGAAGTGTCATTCATCCAGTGAGTATAGTCTGCACAGGATTGACTCTCCAGTGATAGGAGAGATCCTGTGCCTCTCAGTTCAAGATAATGATCACATCGGTCAGCCTAAATGGTTTGTACCTACTAAGTTGGATCATTTCTTAGATGAGATAGTTGCACATTATTTCATGGAGAAGAAAGAGATCTTGGGGTATGCCTGGTCCAATGAAGAGAGAGTTAGCTTCGATCCCAATGAAGATGATTTAATAGAGATTCAACTAGAGTATGCATGGTTGACACTAGAGGATCTCTTCTTAGGGAACAACAAGACATGAAAGGTGATGAGGTTGATCAAGAGGACACCACAGAATCAGGCCAACACCTCTGACTTTAGTTGAGGAAGAAAGACAAGCAGATTGATATGATGGTACATCGTGATTCTGAGACTTGTTAGGTTGTGTGCTTGAAATAAGCACCTCCAGTTCATCTTATTATAGTCAATGCCAGTCAGCCTGAGTTAGTGCATGTCTTGGACCCAGTCAATACTCTACCCATTGAGCAAGGTAGCACTAGCCTGTATAGGAAGGTAGTGGAAAGTACCTCCATATAAGAAAATGACATAAAATCCATGGTTGAGCAATAGGAGAATGAAGCTTTTGAAGCCCGGGAGGTCATCGGTTCCAAAGGGTAGGCCCTACCTAGAGGAATTCAATGCTATCCAATATCCCAATGGTTTCATGCTTCCTTCCTTCAAAAGCTTTGATGGTAGTGGAAACCCAAGGCAACACATAGCATATTTCAGGGTCAGTTGTTGTAATGCAGGTGGCAGCAATGCTTTGCTCTTTCACCTTTTCATTAGTAGCCTTGCGATATTGCTTTTGATTGGTATGCTGAACTTCCCAGCTTGAGATATTTCGAAGTTAGAGCAACTCTTCATCAAGAGATTTGCTTAAAGGGTTGGAGGTGATCTCGTTGTAGCACCCACATGAGTCACTTGTTGATTATATTCTTGATGGCATAACCGTATAAAGTATGAACATGTGAACAAAGCCATTGAGATTCTCTTAAAGAATATCCATGGCCCGGTCGCCTTCATGCTTAAGGGCTTCACTATTAAGAAATTTGAGAAGCTAATCAACAAGGTGGCTAGTCAAGGAGAGGCCAAATAGTTGGATTTTCAAGATCGGTTGCCTAAGCAGCAGAAGATATATGAGAAGAAACCTGGAGTAGTAGTAGCTAACAAGGGGAACCAAATAGAGACCCTTGAGAGACCATGATCTCAACCGCTCCACCTCCTTTGCCACCGGGGAACCACCTCCACCCAGCCTCTTCCCGATAACCACCACCTGACCACCACCACCAGTGGCATGCATATCTAATGCTAGGTAGCTATGGTCCACCTACTCTTTTGAATAAGTTAAATAAATGTTATTCTTTTAAGAGGGAGGTAATTAGGAAAATATTTAAGAATCTCTTAAAGAAACCTGATTTTCAGCTACCCGAGCCTAGAAGACCGGAGAAAGTAGGCAAAAGTCATGATCCAAACTTTTTCCCTTACCACTGTATGCTAGGCCACGTTTTGGAGGATTGCTTCACATTCAAAGACTGGCTTGAACACAGCTTCAAGATCGGTATTGTAGTTATCCCAAAGGAATACCTTGTGGAACAACCTTCCAGTTCCATTAGGGTAATCATTGGAGATACATTTGATCCTACCAAAACCAAAGAAGGTTGGGACATTTCTTTGTCCAAAACCTCTAAGAAAATAATTCAGAAGATCAAGAACCTTTCTTTACAGGTGCCTGAGTCAGCTCAAACCTCCAACACCAATGAAGGTTTGCAAGTTTCCAGTGCCAACTCTAGCAAAGTAGGAGCTCAGGAGCAACGACATGTGTCAGCCCGAGATAGCCCTTTAGCATAGCCACCAAACGTGTCTAGCCTCCAGCCTTCAGTTGCAACTTCCACATCGGTGACTTCTTTCATTTCAACTAGCTCTTCTATTTCTTCTACTAGTAGAACTCTTATATGTCGGATGGATAAGGGAATCAATACCTTACTCCACTCACTCTACTTGACTTCTACTTTGTACCTCCAATTAATTTCAAGAAATTGAAGAATAAAGCTAGTTTGAATTATATCTGTCTCTTCTAATGAGGTGTCTTCTTCTATTCCTAATGATAACTCTTCAAGTCTAATTAACTATGACAATTGATCTTCCTCTCTTGAGTTTGATTTTTCAACTCTAAATACTATGGGTTCACCTCTTAAGATAGACTTGGAATCATCCGATTCTAAGAGTTCCATAGGAGAAGCTGTAGGTGAGCCTAAAGTGCAGGTAGAACCTTTCACCACCTTGCCTCAAGAAATCACCAAAGTCAACCTCCGTAGTGGCAAGGTTCTACCTCCTAGGGTAGCACCTCAAGATAGAGGGAAACAAGTCATTAGTACTGAAGATCGAGAAGCCCTTCCACAAGATGCTCCACCCTTGGGATATGCTTGTGGAAAACCAATTGAAGGTGGACTACAACATCCTTTCTCATTTAAGAAAGTTGACATCTAAGATAAGCATATATGATGCCCTTGTCTTATCCAAAGAGATGGGGGAATCACTAATCAATACCCTCCTTGATCCTGAAATATGCTTTATTTTATTTTTTATTTTATTTTATTTTTAGGTTTAAGTTTTAATTTAGGTTTTTATTTTATTATTATTTCTATTTTATCTAGGCTTAGGTTTTTTTATATATATTACTTTAAGGTTTTATTTAGTTTAGGTTTAGGTTTTTAGTTTTTAAGGGTTTAGGGTATAGGGTTTAGCATTTTAGGGTTTAGGGTTTTAGGGTTTAGGGTTTAGTATTTAGGGTTAGGGTTTGATTTGGGGCTTGGTTTTAGTGTTTGGCTTTAGGGTTTGGGGTTGGGGTTTAGGGTTTTAAGGTTTAGGGTTAACTTGGGTTTAGGGTTTAGCTGGGTTAACAGGTTTAGGGCTTTTAGCCTTTAGGTTTAGGTTTTGAGTTTGGCCAGGGTTTGGAGTAGTGTTTAGACTTTAGGGTGAGAGTGTTTATAGTGGGGGCCTATGGCTTTTAATTTAGGGTCAGGGTTTAGGGTTTAGGGTTAGGGTTTTAGGGTTTAGAGTTTGTGGGGTTAACAGGGTTTGGTTTTAAACAGCCCAGGGTTTCAGTAACCAGGGTTTTAGGATTTAAGCTTT
The DNA here is from genome assembly GCA_021442155.1 of Cymbidium sinense. NCBI lineage: Eukaryota > Viridiplantae > Streptophyta > Magnoliopsida > Asparagales > Orchidaceae > Cymbidium > Cymbidium sinense. The sequence continues at coordinate 34,767 of JAKCPB010000151.1, forward strand.
AGGGTTTAGGGATTTTAGGGTTTTATGGAGTTTTAAGTTTAAATTAGGCTTTAGAGTTTAAGCCTGGGTTTAAATTTAGTTTAGGTCAGATTTAGTGACTAGGGTTTTAGGTTAGAGTTTAGAGTTGGGTTAGGTTTAGTTTATGGTTTATATGGTAGTTAAGGGTTTAGGGTTGGTCAGGTGAGTTTAGGTTTAGTGGTTTAGTGTTTAGGTTTGGGTTAGTTTAGGTTAGGTTTTTAGTTAGTTTAGGTTGGCTAGTTAGGGTTTAGGTTTTGTAACTAGGTTTTAGGGTTTAAGTTTTAGGGTTTAGGGTTTAGGGTTTATGGTTTAAGGTTTAACGATTAGGGTTTAGGGTTTAGAGTTTAGGGTTTAAAGTTTAGGGTTTAATCCATGGTTGAGCAATAGGAGAATGAAGCTTTGGCTCAAGCCCGGGGAGGGTCATCGGTTCCAAAGGGTAGGCCCTACCTAGAGGAATTCAATGCTATCCAATGTCCCAATGGTTTCATGCTTCCTTCCTTCAAAAGCTTTGATGGTAGTGGAAACCCAACCATACATATGTTATTTGATGTGTGTGCAATGCTTTGCTCTTTCACCTTTTCATTAGTAGCCTTATATTGCTTTTGATTGGTATCAACTTCCCAACAGAAAGATATTTTTGAGTTAGAGCAACTCTTCATCAAGAGATTTGCCGAGCTTAGCAAAGGGTTCTTGGTGATCTCGTTGTAGCACAACCGTGAGTCACTTGTTGATTATATTCTTGATGGCGAGTATAAAGTATGAACCATATGCGAACAACGCCATTGAGATTCTCTTAAAGAATATCCATGGACTGGCTGCCTTCATACTTAAGGGCTTCACTATTAAGATATTTGAGAAGCTAATCAACAAGGCAGCTAGTCTATAAGGAGAGGCCGAATAGTTGGATTTTCAAGATCAGTTGCCTAGCAGTAAGAGATATGAGAAGAAACCTGGAGTAGTAGTAGCAGTTAACAAGGGGAACCAGCCAGCTAGAGACCAGTTTGAGAGACCATGATCTCAACAGCCTCCACCTCCTTTGCCACCACTGAGGGAACCCTACCGACCTCCACTGCAGCCTCTTCGGCCAGCACAACCACCACCTCAGCCATACCACCACCACCAGTGGCATGCATATCTAATGCTAGGTAGCTATGGTCCACCTACTCTTTTGAATAAGTTAAATAAATGTTATTTCTTTAAGAGGGAGGTAATTAGGAAAATATTTAAGAATCTCTTAAAGAAACCTGATTTTTACCCGCCTAGAAGACCGAGGAAGTAGGCAAAGTCATGATCCAAACTTTTCCCTATGCTAGGCCACGTTTTGGAGGATTGCTTCACATTCAAAGGCGGCTTGAACACTTCAAGATCGTATTGTAGTTATCCCAAAGGAATACCTTGGCAACCTTCCAGTTCCATTAGGGTAATCATTGGAGATACATTTGATCCTACCAAAACCAAAGAAGGTTGGGACATTTCTTTGTCCAAAACCTCTAAGAAAATAATTCAGAAGATCAAGAACCTTTCTTTGTGGGCCAAACCTCCAACACCAATGAAGGTTTGCAAGTTTGCCAACTCTAGCAAAGTAGGAGCTCGGAACAGCATGTGTCAGCCCGAGATAGCCCTTTAGCATAGCCACCAAACGTGTCTAGCCTCCAAAGTTGCAACTTCCACATCGGTGACTTCTTTCATTTCAACTAGCTCTTCTGTGTCTTCTACTAGTAGAACTCTTATATCAGTGGATAAGGGAATCAAATACCTTACTCCACTCACTCTACTTGACTTCTACTTTGTACCTCCAATTAATTTCAAGAAATTGAAGAATAAAGCTAGTTTGAATTATATCTGTGTCTCTTCTAATGAGGTGTCTTCTTCTATTCCTAATGATAACTCTTCAAGTCTAATTAACTATGACAATTCTGATCTTCCTCTTTCTGATTCAGAGTTTGATTTTTCAACTCTAAATACTATGGGTTCACCTATTAAGATAGACTTGGAATCATCCGATTCTAAGAGTTCCATAGGAGAAGCTGTAGGTGAGCCTAAAGTGCAGGTAGAACCTTTCACCACCTTGCCTCAAGAAATCACCAAAGTCAACCTCCGTAGTGGCAAGGTTCTACCTCCTGGGTAGCACCTCAAGATGAGGGAAACAAGTCATTTGGTCGAGAAGCCCTTCCACAAGATGCTCCACCCTTGGGATATGCTTGTGGAAGACCAATCGAAGGTGGACTACAACATCCTTTCTCATTTAAGAAAGTTGACATCTAAGATAAGCATATATGATGCCCTTGTCTTATCCAAAGAGATGGGGGAATCACTAATCAATACCCTCCTTGATCCTGAAATATGCTTTATTTTATTTTTTATTTTATTTTATTTTTAGGTTTAAGTTTTAATTTAGGTTTTATTTTATTATTTCTATTTTATCTTGGTTTTTTATATTACTTTGGTTTTATTTAGTTTAGGTTTAGGTTTTAGTTTTAAGGGTTTAGGGTATGGGGTTTAGCATTTTGGGTTTAGGGTTTTAGGTTTAGGGTTTAGTATTTAGGTTAGGGTTTGATTTAGAGCTTAGGGTTTAGTGTTTGAGCTTTGGTTTAGGGTTTTGAGGTTTAGGGTTTAAGGTTTAGGTGCTCAGGTTTAGTTATTAACTTTCTGGTTTAGGGTTTAAACTTTAGGGTTTAAGTTTGAGGTTTAGGGTTTAGGGTTTGAGTTTAGTGTTTAGACTAGGTTTAGAGTTTAGTGTTTTATGGTTTAGTTTAAGTTTAGGTTTAGGGTTGGTTAGGTTTAGGTTTAAGTTAGGGCCCAGTTGACTAGGTTGAGTTAAGAGGTTTGAGTTTAGTTAGGGGATTTTAAGTTTATAGTTTTAAGTTTAGGTTTAGGTTAGTTTAGGGTTTAAGTTAAGTTGATTAATTTGTGGTTTAGGCTCAGTTGGGTTTAGGTTTAAGTTTGATTCGTGGTTTAAAGTTTAGGCTTGGTTTAGGTTTTAGGGTTTAGAGTTAGGTTGGCCTGGGTTTAGGGTTTAGAGTTTAGGTTTAGAGTTTAGGGTTTTAGGGTTTAAGTTTTAGGGTTTAGGGTTTAAGTTTATGGTTTTAAGGTTTAAATTAGGTTTTAGGTTTAGGTTTAGGTTTAAAGTTTAGGGTTTAATCCATGGTTGAGCAAGAGAATGAAGCTTTGGCTCAAGCGGAGGGGTCATCGGTTCAAAGGGTAGGCCCCACCTAGAGAATTCAATGCTATCCAATATCCCAATGGTTTCATGCTTCCTTCCTTCAAAAGCTTTGATGGTAGTGGAACACACATAGCATATTTCGTGGGTTGTTGTAATCGGTGGCGCAATGCTTTGCTCTTTCACCTTTTCATTAGTAGCCTTGCGATATTGCTTTTGATTGGTATGCTGAACTTCCCAACAGTTCAGTAAAGATATTTGCTGAGTTAGAGCAACTCTTCATCAAGAGATTTGCCGGAGCTTAGCAAAGGGTTGCTGGAGGTGATCTCGTTGTAGCACAACAGCACCCCAGTGAGTCACTTGTTGATTATATTCTTCGATGGCATAACCTGAGTATAAAGTATGAACCACAGCTGTCTGAACAACAGGCCATTGAGATTCTCTTAAAGAATATCCATGGCCCGGTCGCCTTCATGCTTAAGGGCTTCACTATTAAGAAATTTGAGAAGCTAATCAACAAGGTGGCTAGTCTACAAGGAGAGGCCAAATAGTTGGATTTTCAAGATCAGTTGCCTAAGCAGAAGTAGCAGAAGATATATGAGAAGAAACCTGGAGTAGTAGTAGCAGTTAACAAGGGGAACCAGCCAGCTAGAGACCAGTTTGAGAGACCATGATCTCTGCCTCCACCTCCTCCTGCCACCAGGGAACCCTACCTCCACTGCACCTCTTCTGACAACCCTCACCATACCACCACCACCGGGCATGCATATCTAATGCTAGGTAGCTATGGTCCACCTACTCTTTTGAATAAGTTAAATAAATGTTATTCTTTTAAGAGGGAGGTAATTAGGAAAATATTTAAGAATCTCTTAAAGAAACGATTTTCAGCTACCCGAGCCTAGAAGACCTGAGGAAGTAGGCAAAGTCATGATCCAAACTTTTTCCCTTACCAGCATGTGCTTGCTTTGGAGGATTACTTCACATTCAAGACCGGAACACGCCTTCAAGATCGGTATTGTAGTTATCCCAAAGGAATACCTTGTGGAACAACCTTCCAGTTCCATTAGGGTAATCATTGGAGATACATTTGATCCTACCAAAACCAAAGAAGGTTGGGACATTTCTTTGTCCAAAACCTCTAAGAAAATAATTCGGATCAAGAACCTTTCTTTGGGTGCCTAAGTCAAAACCTCCAACACCAATGAAGGTTTGCAAGTTTCCGTCCAACTCTAGCAAAGTAGGAGCTCGGGAACAGCGACTGAGATAGCCCTTTAGCATAGCCACCAAACGTGTCTAGCCTCCAGCCTTCAGTTGCAACTTCCACATCGGTGACTTCTTTCATTTCAACTAGCTCTTCTGTGTCTTCTACTAGTAGAACTCTTATATCAGTGGATAAGGGAATCAAATACCTTACTCCACTCACTCTACTTCTACTTTGTTGTACCTCCAATTAATTTCAAGAAATTGAAGAATAAAGCTAGTTTGAATTATATCTGTCTCTCTAATGAGGTGTCTTCTTCTATTCCTAATGATAACTCTTCAAGTCTAATTAACTATGACAATTGATCTTTCTCTTCTATTGAGTTTGATTTTCAACTCTAAATACTATGGGTTCACCTCTTAAGATAGACTTGGAATCATCCGATTCTAAGAGTTCCATAGGAGAAGCTGTAGGTGAGCCTAAAGTGCAGGTAGAACCTTTCACCACCTTGCCTCAAGAAATCACCAAAGTCAACCTCCGTAGTGGCAAGGTTCTACCTCCTAGGGTAGCACCTCAAGATAGAGGGAAACAAGTCATTAGTACTGAAGATCGAGAAGCCCTTCCACAAGATGCTCCACCCTTGGGATATGCTTGTGGAAGACCAATCGAAGGTGGACTACAACATCCTTTCTCATTTAAGAAAGTTGACATCTAAGATAAGCATATATGATGCCCTTGTCTTATCCAAAGAGATGGGGAATCTAATCAATACCCTCATCCTGAAATATGCTTTATTTTATTTTTTTATTTTATTTTTAGGTTTAAGTTTTAATTTAGGTTTTATTTTATTATTATTTTTATTTTATCTAGGCTTTTTTTTATATATATTACTTTTAGGTTTTATTTAGTTTAGGTTTAGGTTTTTAGTTTTTAAGGGTTTAGGGTATAGGGTTTAGCATTTTAGGGTTTAGGGTTTTAGGGTTTAGGGTTTAGTGTTTAGGGTTAGGGTTTAGGATTTAGGGCTTAGGGTTTAGTGTTTAGGCTTTAGGGTTTAGGGTTTTGAGGGTTTAGGGTTTAGGTTTAGGGTTTGGTTTAGGTTTAGCTTTAGGTTGGGTTTAAACTTAGGTTTAGGATTTTAGGTTTAGGTTTAGGTTTTTTAGTTTATAGTTTAGTTAGGTTTAGTTTAGTTTTAGGTTTAGGGTTAGGGTTAGTTTAGGAGGTTTTAGGTTTAGTTCAGTTCTTTGGTTTAAAGTTTAAGGTTGGGTTTAGTTGGATTAGGGTTAGTTTAGAGTTTAGGTTTTAGGCCAGGTTTAGATTTTATAGTTAATTTGGGTTTAGTTTAGGTCAGGTTAGGGAGTTTAGGTTTTAGGGTTTAGGTTTTGAGTGTTTAAGGTTTGGTTTATAGTTTTGGTTTCGGGTTTAGGTTTAGGTTTAGGGTTTTTTGGGTTTAAGTTCAGGTTTAGGTTTAGTTCAGGGTTTAAAATTTAGGTTTTAAGTTTAAGGTTTTGAGGTTTTAGGGTTTAGGTTTAGGTTTAGGAGTTTGTTTTAAGTTTAAGTTTAGGGTTTAGGTTGGGTTAGGTGGATTTTTAGGGTTAGGGTTTAAGTTTAGGGTTTAGGTTTTGGTTAGTTTTATGGTTTATGGTTAATTTTAGGGTTTAGGGTTTAGGTCAAAGGTTCAAGTTTTATTTTAAGGTTTAGGGTTTTTGGGGTTTTTTTAATAGAGAATAAATTCAGATTCAATATTTCTTCTTCTCGATTTCATCGACCAAGTAAAATATCAAGTTTTTTAAGACACAAGTGACGACATAGATAAAAAATGAGCATGCATAGAGAAAATAAAAAACCTTAGATAATTATAATTGTCTCCACTGTAAAAATAGTTCCATAAGTAGCAGATCGTATTGGCCCTTCTTTAGTTTTTGTAGTTCCCATTAAAATCACCCCGGCCTCTCAAGTAGCGGGATCCACCATCATATCCCTAATCTCTCCCTCCGTCACCACTATAGTTCCATTTAGTTTATTTTTTTATTTATTTTAATTTAATTTAATTTTTCTTCATATTTAGGTTTATTTATTATTTTTATTTATTTTAGTTTAGGTTTTTTATTTTAGTTTATTTTTAAGGTTTAGGTTTAGGTTTTGGTTTATTTTTTAGTTAAGTTTTATTTTTATTTTATTTTATATTTTTAGGTTTAGATTTTTATTTTATGTTTTTTTAGGTTTAGGTTTTAGGTTTTATTTTAGGTTTATTTTATGTTTATTTTAGGTTTTATTTTTTAGTTTAGGTTTATGTTTATTTTAGTTTATTTTATTTTATTTAGTTTAGGTTTAACTTAGGTTTAGTTTATTTTAGGTTTAGGTTTAGGTTTTATTGATTTTAGTTTAGTTTCTTTTTAGTTTAAGTTTAGGTTTATTTTATTTTTTTGTTTATTTTAGTTTATTTTATGTTTAGGTTGTTTTTTTAAGTTTATGATTTAGGTTTAATTTTAATTTATCTTTAAGTTTATTTATTAGGTTTAGGTTATTATTTAGCGTTTAGTTTATTTTATTTTAGGTTTATTTTATTTTTATTTTACATTTAGTTTTAATTTTATTAAGATTTTTATTCTTAGTTTTATGTTATTTTTTAGTTTAGTTTAGGTTTTTTTTTTTGTATTTTATTTAATTTATTTTATTTTATATTTTATTTATTTTATTTTAGGTTTATTTTTTAGGTTTAGGTTTTAGTTTAGGTTTTATTATTATTATTTTTTATTTTATCAGCCTTGGTTTTTTATATATATATATTACTTTTAGGTTTTAGTTTAGGTTTAGGTTTTTTAGTTTTAAGGGTTTGGGTATAGATTTAGCACAGGGTTTAGGGTTTAGGGTTTAGTGTTTAGGCTTTAGGGTTTAGGGTTTTGAGGGTTTGGGGTTTAGGGTTTAGGGTTAACTAGTGTTTAGGGTTTAGGCTTTAGGGTTTAGGGTTTTAGGGTTTAGGTTTAGGTTTAGGTTTAGTGTTTGGCCTAGGGTTTAGAACTTTGAGGTTTAAGGTTTAGGGTTTAAGGATTATGGTTCAGTTTAAGGTTAGGTTTTAGGTTAGAGCTTTAGGTTTAGGGTTTTAGGTTTAGGTTAAGGGTTTAAGTTTTGGGTTAGGAGTTTAGGGTTTAAGGTTTAGTTTAGGTTTAAGTTTAGGTTTAGTTTAGTTTAAGTTTAGGATTAGTGGATTTAGGGTTTTAGGATTAGGTTTAGAGTTTGGGTTTAAGGTTGGGTTTAGAGTTATAAGATTAGGTTTTTTAGGGTTTAATGGAGGTTTAGGTTTAGGTTAGGGTTTTAGGGCTTAGGATTTAGGGTTTAGGGTTTAGGTTAAAGGTTCAAGTTTTATTTTAAGATTTAGGGTTTTTGGGATTTTTTTAATAGACAATAAATTCAGATTCAATATTTCTTCTTCTTGATTTCATCAACCAAGTAACATATCAAGTTTTTTAAGACACAAGTGATGACATAGATAAAAAATGAACATGCATAGAGAAAATAAAAAACCTTTGATAACTAGAATTATCTCCACTGTAAAGACAGTTTCGTAAGTAGCAGATCGGATCGACCCTTCTTTAGTTTTTCTAGTTCCCATTAAAACCACCCCGGCCTCTCGAGTAATGGGATCCACCATCATATCCCTAATCTCTCCCTCCGTCACCACTACATTTCCATTTAGTTTTTTTTATTTATTTTAATTTAATTTAATTTTTCTTCATATTTAGGTTTATTTATTATTTTTATTTATTTTAGTTTAGATTTTTTATTTTAGTTTATTTTTAAGGTTTAGGTTTATGTTTCGGTTTATTTTTTAGTTAAGTTTTATTTTTATTTTACTTTATATTTTTAGGTTTTATTTTTTATTTTTAGGTTTAGATTTTTATTTTATTTTTTTTAGGTTTAGGTTTTAGGTTTTATTTTAGGTTTATTTTTAGGTTTTATTTTTTAGTTTAGGTTTATGTTTATTTTTAGTTTATTTTATTTTATTTAGTTTAGGTTTAACTTTAGGTTTAGTTTATTTTAGGTTTAGGTTTAGGTTTTATTGATTTTAGTTTAGTTTCTTTTAGTTTAGGTTTAGGTTTATTTTATTTTGATTTTATTTTATGTTTAGGTTTTTTTTTAAGTTTATGGTTTATGTTTAATTGTAATCTTTAAGTTTATTTATTAGGTTTAGGTTATTATTTAGCTTTTAGTTTATTTTATTTTAGGTTTATTTTATTTTTATTTTACATTTAGTTTTAATTTTATTAAGATTTTTTATTCTTTGTTTTATGTTATTTTTTAGTTTAGTTTAGGTTTTTCTGTATTTTATTTTAATTTTTTATTTTATTTTATTTTATTTTTAGGTTTAGGTTTTAGTTTATGTTTTTTTATTTTATTATTATTTTTTTATTTTATCTAATTAGGTTTTTATATATATATATATATATATATATATATATATATATATATATATATATATATTTTTTTTTTTATTATTATTTAGGTTTTAATTAGTTTAGGTTAAGTTTTAGTTTAGGTTTAGGGTTTAGGTTTAGGTTTAGTTTAGTGTTTAGGGAGTTTAGGTTTGGGTTTAGGGTTTAGGTTTAGGGTTAGGGTTTAGGGTTTAGTTTAGGGTTTAGTTGGGTTTAAGTTTAGGTTTAGGTTTAGGGTTTAGGTTTAGAGTTTAGGTTAGTTAGTTTTAGTAGTTTAGTGTTTAGGGTTTATAGTTTAGGTTTAATTTAGTATTTAGGTTTAGGTTTTAAGTTTAGTTAGGGTTTTAGTTTAGGTTTTAGTGTTTAGGGTTTTAGGGTTTTTGGGTTTAGTTTGGTTTAGGTTTAGGGTTTAGGTTTTAGGATTGGGTTTAGGTTTAGGTTAGTTTAGGTTTAGGGTTTAGCTTTTAGACTTGGTTTAGTGTTTGGGATTTTTTTAATTTCTTTAGCGGAGAATAAATTTAGATTCAACATATCTTCTTTTTGATTTCATCAACCAACTAACATAGTAAGTTTTCTAAGACACAAGAGATGACATATATAAGAAATGAGCACGCATAGAGTAAATAAAAACCCTAGATAACTAGAATCATCTCCACTTTGTAAAGACAGTTCATAAGCAACATCGGATCGTCTTCTTGGTTTCTAGTTCTCATCAAACCACCACGGCCTCTCAGTAGATCTACCATGATATCAGATCTCTCCCTCACCACTACGTTGTAACCCTCATCCTCCACCTCCAAACTACACCTCCATATCCACCTCAGATCCCCACACCACTATGATAATAGCCAGCCCTCCCTTCCAGATCTAGAGCACACTTGATAGTGATGTTCTGTTATCAAGGTTACACATTCTTAGGGTTTAGGTTTATTTTTAATTTATTTCATTACTTTAGATTTAGGTTTGATTTAGGTTTAGGATTTTGGGTTAGGTTTTAGGTGTAGGGTTTTGTGGTATAGGTTTAGGATTTAGGGTTTAGGGTTAAGGGTTTTAGGGTTTATGCTTTTAGGGTTTAGGGTTTATGATTAGGGTTTAGGGTTTAGGGTTTAGAGTTTAGGGTTTACAGTTTAGGGTTATAGGTTTAGGGTTTGAGGTTTTAGTTTAGGTTTAGGATTTAGGTTTAGTTTTTTTTTTAATTTTAATAGTAGGTTTAGTTTATTTATTTTAGTTTATTTTATTTTTTATTTTTTAGGTTTATTTTTTATTTTCATTTATTTTAGTTTATTTATTTTAGGTTTATTTATTTTAGTTTTTTTAGGTTTAGGTTTATTTTTTAGTTGAGTTTATTTTATTTTATTATTTTTTAGGTTTATTTTAGTTTTATTTTTTAGGTTTAGTTTAGGTTTTATTTTATTTTTTTTTTTTAGGTTTAGGTTTAGGTTTATTTTAGGTTTATTTTTAGTTTAGGTTTAGGTTTGTTTTTTTTTTTTTATTTTAGTTAGTTTAGGTTCAAGTTTAGTTTAGTTTATTTTAGTTAGGTAAGGTTTTTTATTTTAGTTTAGTTTATTTTAGTTTAGGTTTAAGTTTATTTTATTTTTTATTTTTATGTTATACTTAGGTTTTTTTAGGTTTAAGATTTATTTTTATTTATATTTAGGTTTAGGTCATTATTTAGTTTTTATTTTATTATTTTTCATTAACATTTAGTTTTAATTTTATTAAGGATTTTAATTCTTAGTTTTATCTTATTTTTTAGTTTAGTTTAGGTTTTACATTATTTTATTTTAGTTAATTTTTTTACTTTTTCTAATTTATTTTATTTTAAGGTTTAAGTTTTTGTTTATGTTTTTATTTTATTTTATTTTTATATTATTTTATATATATATATATATATATATATATATATATATATATATTAATTTTTAGTTTTATTTTAGGGTTTAGGTATAGGTTTAGGTTAGGGTTGTTTAGGGTTTAGGTTTAGTTAGTTTAGGTTTAGGGTTAGGTTTAGTGTTTAGAGTTTTTAAGTTTAGGGTTTAGGGTTAGGTTAGGGTTTAGAGTTAGTATAAATTTAGGGTTTAGGTTAGGTTAGAGTTTTAGGGTTTAGTTTAGGTTTTTAGGTTTAGTTTATAAGTTTAGTGTTTAGGTTTAGGGTTAGTTTTAAGGTTTAGAGTTTAGGGATTAGGATTTAGGGTTTAAGGCTTTGGGTTATTTTAAAAAAACTTAAGTAAACTGATAGGTTTAGGTTTATTTAGTTTACTTAGTTTATTTTTTTATTCTTTTACTTTATTTTTATTTTTATTTAGGTTTATGCTTAAGTTTAGGTTATTTATTTTAGGTTTATTTATTTTAATTTAGGTATTTTATTTTAGTTTATTTTTTAAGTTTAGGTTTATGCTTATTTTTTGTTTAGTTTTATTTTAATTTTATTTTTTAGGTGTATATTTTATTTTTTATTTTTACGTTTAGGTTTATGATTTTTATCTTATTTTTTTAGGTTTAGGTTTTAGGTTTTTATTTTAGGTTTATTTTAGGTTTTATTTTTTTAGTTTAGGTTTAGGTTTATTTTTAGTTTTTTTATTTTATTTAGTTTAGGGTTTAGGTTTAGTTTATTTTAGGTTTAGGTTTTATTTATTTTAGTTTAGTTTATTTTAGTTTAGGTTTAGGTTTATTTTATTATGTTTATTTTAGGTTATGTTTTTTTGTAGTTTATGGTATAGGTTTTATTTTTTATTTAGATTTAGGTTTTATTTTCAGTTTTATTTTTTAGGTTAAGGTTTTTATTTAGTTTTTATTTTATTTTTATTTTACGTTTAATTTTTATTTTATTTATTTTTTTAGGTTTATTTTATTTTTAGGTTTAGGTTTTCATTTTTTATTTAATTATATTTTTAAATTTAGGTTTAAGTTTAGGTTTATGTTTTAGTTTAGGTTTTTATTTTTTTTATTATTTTAATTTTTTTTGAGTTTAGGTTTTATATTTATTTTATTTTTAGGTTTTATTTAGTTTAGGTTTAGGTTTTTAGGGTTTAGGGTTTCATGTTTAAGGTTTGGGGTTTACAGTTTAGGGTTGTATGTTTTAGGGTCAAGTTTTAGGGTTTAGTGTTTAGGGTTTAGGGTTTAGGGTTTAGGGTTTAGAATTTTAGGGTTTAGTGTTTAGGGTTTAGTGTTTAGGGTATAGGGTTTAGGGTTTAAATTTTAGGGTTTAGGGTTTACGGTTTAGGGTATATGGTTTTAAGATTTAGGGTTTAGGGTTTAGAGTTATAGGTTTAGAGTTCAAGGTTCAAGGTTTAGGGTTTAGGGTTAGTTTTAGTGTTTTGGGTTTAGGGTTAGGGTTTTTTTTAATTTTTATTTTTTAAATTAAGTAAATTTTAGGTTTAAGTTTATTTAGTTTATTTTTTATTTATTTTAGTTTATTTTATTTTTATTTTTATATATTTTTTTAATTTTTATTTAGTTTAGTTTATTTATTTTAGTTTAGGTTTTTATTTTAGTTTATTTTCTTAGGTTTAGGTTTAGGTTTAGGTTTATTTTTTAGATTAGTTTTATTTTTATTTTATTTTTCAGGTCTAGATTTTATTTTTATTTTTAGGTTTAGGTATTTATTTCATTTTTTTAGGTTTAGGTTTTAAGTTTATTTTTAGGTTATAATTTTTAGTTTAGGTTTACATTTATTTTAAGTTTATTTAATTTTTTTTTAGGGTTTAGTTTATTTTAGGTTTAAGTTTAGGTTTTATTTATTTTAGTTTAACTTATTTTAGTTTAGGTTTAGGTTTATTTAATTTTATTTTAAGTTTAGGTTTTTTTTAGTTTAGGGTTTAGGTTTTATTTTTTATTTACTTTTAGGTTTATTTTTTAGGTTTAGGTTTTATTTAGTTTTTATTTTACTTTATTTTCAAATTTTTTTTATTTTTTTTAGGTTTAATTTTTATTTTATTTAGGTTTTAGATTTTTTTTTTTAGTTTAGTTTAGGTTATTATTTATATTATTTATATTATTTTAGTTTAGTTTTTTATTTTTTTATTTTCTTTTTAGGTTTAGGTTTAGCTTAAGTTTAAGTATTTATTTTATTTTATTTTGGTTTAGGTTTTTTTATTTAATTTATTTTTAGGTTTTATTTAGTTTAGGTTTAACTTTTTAGCTTTTTAGGGTTTAGGGTTTGGGGTTAGTTTAGGGTTCAAGGTTTGGGGTTTAGGGTTTAGGGTTTAGGGTTTAGGCTTTAGGGCCTAGGTTTTATGGTTTAGGGTTCAGGGTTTAAGGTTTTAGGATTTAGGGTTTAGGGTTCAGGTTTTAGGTCTAAGGTTCAGGTTTTAGTTTAGGGTTTAGGGTTTTTGGTATTTTTTTAACAGAGAACAAATTCATATTCAACATTTCTTCTATTAGATTTCATCAACCAAGTAACACACTAAGTTTTCTAAGACACAAGCGATGACATAGATAAAAAATGAGCATGCATAGAGCAAATTAGAAACCCTGGATAACTAGAACTGTCTCCATTGTATAGACATAGTTCTATAACTTGATTGGATCAATTGTTCTTTAGTTTCTCAGTTCCATCATCACCACGGCCTCTCAGTAGCGTGATCGCCATCATCCGATCTCTCTCTCGCCACCATGGCGATTGTAACCTCCATCCTCCCACCTCCATAACCACCATTGGTCCCACCACCTCATCCACCGCACCTCTAGATCCCCCACCATGTTGCCTGTCTCTTCTTCCACCCTTAGATCTGAGCCTTGTTGATGATGACGTTCCTGCCATCAAGGTTCTGTCCATTCTTAGGGTTTATGTTTAGGTTTATTAGGTTTTAGGGTTTAGGTTTATTTTTAAATTTATTTAGTTACTTTAGGTTTGGGTTTAGGGTTTGGCATTTAGGGTTTAGGGGTTAGGGTTTGGGTTTAGGGTTTAGTGTTGGGTTTAAGGTTTAGGGTTTAGGGTTTAGGGTTTTAAGGTTTATGCTTTTAGGGTTTAAGGTTTAGGGGACTAGGGTTTAGGGTTTAAGGTTTAGGGTTTAGGGTTTAGGTTTGTAAGTTTAGGGTTTAGGGTTTAAGGTTTAAGGTTTAAGGTTTAGGATTTAGGATTTAGTGTTTAGGGTTCTTTTTAAAATTAAGTAAACTAGTAGGTTTTAGTTTATTTAGTTTATTTATTTATTTTATTTATTTTAGTTTATTTTATTTTTTTTTATTTAGGTATATTTTTTTTTTTTATTTATTTTAGTTTATTTATTTTAGGATTTTTATTTTGGTTTAGGATTTTTGTTTTAGTTTATTTTTTAGGTTTAGGCTTAAGTTTAAGTTTATTTTTTAGTTGAGTTTCATTTTTATTTTATTTTTTAGGTTTAAGTTTTATTTTTTTTTTTTTAGGTTTAGGTTTAGGTTTTTATTTTATTTTATAGGTTTAGGTTTAGGTTTTTATTTTAGGTTTATTTTTAGGTTTTATTTTTTAGTTTAGGTTTAGGTTTATTTGTAGTTTATTTTATTTTATTTAGTTTAAGTTTAGGTTTAGGTTTAGTTTATTTTAAATTTAGGTTTAGGTTTTATTTATTTTATTTTGGGTTTATGTTTATTTTATTTTGTTTATTTTATTTTTATTTTAGGTTTATGTTTTATTTTCTATTTATTTTTAGGTTTTACATTTAGGTTTATTTTATCTATTTAGGTTTTGATTTAGTTTATATTTTTCTTTAGTTTAGGTTTATTTTATTTTTATTTTACATTTAGTTTTAATTTTATTAAGGTTTTTTAATACTTAGTTTTATTTTATTTTAGTTTAGTTTACTTTTCTTTATTTTATTTTGTTTATTTTATTTTATTTTATTTTATTTTAGGTTTAGGTTTAGGTTTAGGTTTTAGTTTATTTTAAATTTATTTTATCTAGGTTTACATTTTTTATTTATATTTTTTTAGGTTATATTTATTTTAGGTTTAGGTTTTTAGGTTTTTAGGGTTTAGGGTGTAGGGATTAGGGTTTTAGGTTTAGGTTTTTATTTAATTTTATTATCTTATTTTATCTAGGTTTGCATTTTTTTATTTATATTTTTTTAGGTTATATTTAGTTTAGGTTTAGGCTTTTAGGTTTTTAGGGTTTAGGTTAGGGTTTAAGGTTTTAGGGTTTAGGGTTTTAGGGTTTAGGGTTTAGGGTTTAGCATTTAGGATTTAGGGTTTTTTGTTTTTTTTTAAGAGAGTACAAATTCATATTCAACATGTCTTCCTTTTGATTTCTTCAACCAAGTAACACCAAGTTTTTAAGACACAAGCAATGACATAGATCAAAATGCGCAGTAGAGCAAATAAAAAACTAGATAACTAGAACCGTCTCACTTTAAGACTAGTTCCATAAGCAGATTGGATCGGATTCTTCAATTTCTCTAGTTCCCATAAGAACCACTCTCGACCTCTCAGTGGCGGGATCCACCATCATATCCCATCTTTTTCCACCACCATCATCTATTAATTTTGGGTTTTATTTTTAGTTTAGTTTTATTTTTATTTTATTTTTTTAGGTTTAGGTTTTACTTTTTTTATTTTTAGGTATAACTTTATGTTTTATTTTGTTTTTTAGGTTTAGGTTTTAGGTTTTTATTTTAGGTTTATTTTTAGGTTATATTTTTGTAGTTTAGGTTTAGGTTTATTTTAAGTTTATTTAATTTTATTTAAGGTTTAGATTTAGGTTTAGGTTTAGTTTATTTTAGTTTAATTTATTTTAGTTTTGGGTTTAGGTTAATTTTAAAAATATATTAGGTTTAAGTTTTTTTATTTAGGGTTTTGGTTTTATTTTTTATTTAGTTTTAGGTTTATTTTTAGGTTTATATTTTTATTTAGTTTTTATTTTATACTTTATTTTATATTTTTTATTTATTTAGGTTTAGTTTTATTTTATTTAGGTTTTAATATTTAGTTTAGTTTAGGTTTTATTTATTTTATTTTAGTTTAATTTTTATTTTTCATTTTATTTTTTTTAGGTTTAGATTTTAGTTTTGGTTTTAGTTTAGGTTTTTAGTTTATTTTATTTTTTATTTTATTTTGGGTTAGGTTTATTTATTTATTTTAGTTTAGGTTTAAGTTTTTTTAGCATTTAGGGTTTAGGGTTTAAGTTTTAGGTCTTGGTTCGGTTTAGTTTAAAAGTTGGGTTTTGGTTTTAAGAGTGAATAAATTGATTCAATATTTATCCTTTTGATTTCATCAACTAAGTAACACCAAGTTTTTTAAGACACAAACAACGACATAGATAAAAAATGAGCATGCATGAATCAAACACCACATATAACTAGAATCGTCTCTAATTTAAGACTAGTTCCATAAAAGCATTGGATTGATCATTTTTTAATTTCTCCAGTTCCCATCAGAACCACTCCGGCCTCTCGAGTAGCGGGATCCAGCATCATATCCCGATATTTCCCTCCACCACCACCACCATGTATTATTTTTGGGTTTTATTTTTAGTTTAGTTTTATTTTTGTTTTATTTTTTTAGGTTTAGGTTTTATTTTTATTTTTAGGTTTAGGTTTAGGTTATTATTTTATTTTTTTAGATTTAGATTTTAGGTTTTTTATTTTAGGTTTATTTTAAGGTTATATCTTTGTAGTTTAGGTTTAGGTTTATTTTAAGTTTAATTAATTTTACTTAAGGTTTAGCTTTAAGTTTAGGTTTAGTTTATTTTAGGTTTAGGTTTAGGTTTTATTTATTTTAGTTTAATTTATTTTATTTTAGGTTTAGGTTAATTTTATTTTTATATTAGATTTAGGTTTTTTTTTTTTTTTATTTTGGGTTTGATTTATTTTTATTTATTTTTAGGTTTGATTTTAGGTTTAGGTTTTATTTAGTTTTTATTTTTTTTTATTTTATGTTTATTTATTTATATTTAGGTTTATTTTTTATTTTTTTAGGTTTTTTAATTTTTAGTTTATTTTAGGTTTTTATTTATTTTATTTTAGTTTAGTTTTTTTTATGGTTTAGGTTTAGGTTTTGGTTTTAGTTTAAGTTTTTATTATATTTTATTTTATTTTATTTTGGTTTAGGTTTTTTTATTTATTTTATTTTTATTTTTTATTTAGTTTAGGTTTAGGTTTTTAGCATTTTAGGGTTTAGGGTTACTTGAGGGTTTATAGTTTAGGGTTTAAGTTTAGGATTTAGAGTTTAGGGTTTAGGGTTTAGGGTGTTTTAGGGTTTAGGGTTTAGGTTTTAGGGTTTAGTGTTTAGGGTTTAGGGTTAGTTTTAGGGTTTAGGGTTTAGGGTTTTTTTTGAAGAAAAAAGTAAACTAGTAGGCTTAGGTTTATTTAGTTTATTTATTATTTATTTTAGTTTATTTTATTTTCTTTTTATTTAGTTTGGTTTATTTATTTTAGGTTTATTTATTTTAGTTTTATTTATTTTAATTTAGGTTTTTTATATTAGTTTATTGTTTAGGTTTAGTTTTATGTTTTATTTTTTAGTTTGGTTTTATTTTAATTTTATTTTTTGGGTTAGGTTTATTTTTTTATTTTAGGTTTGGTTTAGGTTTTTTATTTATTTTTTTGGTTTAGATTTTATGTTTTTATTTTAGCTTTATTTTCCTAAGTTTTATTTTTTATTTAGGTTTAGGTGTATTTTTAGTTTATTTTATTATATTTAGTTTAGGGTTTAGGTTGGTTTATTATAGTTTAGTTTATTTTAGTTTAGGTTTAGGTTTATTTTATTTTGTTTATTTTTTGGTTTAGGTTTATTTTTTTAGTTTATAGTGTAAGATTTATTTTTTATTTTTTTAGGCTTAGGTTTTTATTTAGTTTTTATTTTATTTTATTTTAGGTTTATTTTATTTTTATTTTACATTTAGTTTTTTATTTTATTTAGGTTTTTATTTTTAGGTTTATTTTATTTAATAGTTTAGTTTAGATTTTTATTTATTTTATTTTTAGTTTATTTTTTATTTTTTATTTTAATTTATTTTTAGATTTAGGTTTCAATTTTTATTTTATTTTAGTTTTATTATATTAGGTTTTTTTTTTTTTTTTTTATTTTATTTTTAGGTTTTATCTAGCAGTTTAGGTTTTTATATTTTTTAGGTTTAGGCTTTAGGGTTTAAGGTTTGGGCTTTAGGGTTTAGGCTTTAGGGTTTAAGGTTTGGGCTTTAAGGTTTAGGGTTGTATGTTTTTAGGTTTAAGATTTAGGGTTTAGGGTTTAGGATTTAGGATAGGGTTTAGTGTTTAGGGTTTAGGGTTGTAGGTTTAGAGTTTAGGGTTGAAGGATTAGTTTTTTTATTTATTTATTTCTATTTTTTCATTTTTTTTTAAATTAGGTAAACTCATAGGTTTATTTAGTTTAATTAGTTTATTTTTTTATTTTTTATTTTTTATTTTTTTATTTTTATTTTTATTTTTTTCATTTAGTTCAGTTTATTAATTTTAGTTTATTTTTTAGGTTTAGGTTTAGGTTTAGGTTTATTTTTTTAGTTTAGTTTTATTTTTATTTTATATTTTAGGTTTAGATTTTATTTTTTTTATTTTTAGGTTTAGGTTTATATTTGTATTTTATTTTTTTAGGTTTAGGTTTTAGGTTTTTATTATAGGTTTATTTTTAGGTATTATTTTTTAGTTTATGTTTAAGTTTATTCTTAGTTTATTTTATTTTATTTAGGGTTTAGGTTTAGTTTTATCTTTAGTTTATTTTAGGTTTAGGTTTAGGTTTTATTTATTTATTTATTTTTAGGTTTATTTTTTAGTTTTAGGTTTTTAATTAGTTATTATTTTATTTTATTTTTATTTTAGGTTTAGTTTTTATTTTATTTATTTAAGTTTTTTTTATTTTTTTTAGTTTAGTTTTGGTTTTTATTTATTTTATTTTAGTTTAGTTTATATTTTTTTAGTTTAGTTTAGGTTTAGGTTCTAGTTTAGGCTTTTATTTTATTTTATTTTCTTACTTTATTTTCATTTAGGTTTTTTTATTTATTTTATTTTTAGGTTTTATTTAGTATAGGTTTAGGTTTTTAGCTTTTTAGGGATTAGGGTTTGTTGAGGGTTTGGGGCTTCAGGTTTAGGGTTTAGAGTTTAGGGTTTAGGGTTTAAAGTTTTAGGTTTAGGTTTTAGGGTTTAAGGTTTAGGGCTTTAGGGTTTAGAGTTTAGGGTTTAGGGTTTATGATTTTTTTTAACAGGGAACAAATTCAGATTTAACATTTCTTCTTTTATATTTCATCAGTCAAGTAACTCACCATATTTTCTAAGACAAGCGACATAGATAAAATGAGCACTAGAGCAAATCAAAACCCTAGATAACTATAATTGTCTTATAAAGACATAGTTCCATAGCGGCAGATCAGTTTGGTTCTTCAATTTCTCTAGTTCCCATGAACCACTCGCCTCTCAGTAGCGAGGATCCGCCATCATATCCCGATCTCTCCCTGCCACCACCATGGTTGTAACCTTCATCTGTTTAGGGTTAGTTTTAGGTTTAGGTTTTAGGGTTTAAGGCTTTGGGCATAGTGTTTAGGATTTAGGGTTTAGGGTTTTTTTAATAAATTAGTGGGTTTTGGTTTATTTAATTTAGGTTTTTTTTTGTTAGCTTAGGGTTTAGGTTTATTTGAAGTTTATTTTATTTTATTAGTTTAGGTTTACATTTAGGTTTTGTTTACTTTAGGTTTAGGTTTAGATTTTACTTATTTTAGTTTAGTTTATTTTAGTTTAGGTTCAAGTTTATTTTGTTTTTATTTTAGGTTTAGGGTTTAAGTTTTATTTTTTATTTATTTTTCAATTTTATTTTTAGCATTTTTTTAGGTTTAGGTTTTTATTTAGTTTTTTTATTTTATTTTAAGTTTGTTTTATTTTATTTTATTTAAGTTTTTATTTTAGGTTTAATTTATTTTTTATTTACTTTTAGGTTTTTTATTTATTTTAATTTAGTTTATTTTATTTTTATTTTATTTTATTTTGGGTTAGGTTTATTTTATTTTATTTTATATTTTTTTTAGTTTAGGTTTAAGTTATTATATTTTTAGTTTATCATTTAGGTTTAGGGTTTAGGGTTTAGGGTTTTAGTTTAAGTTTAGGTTTAGGGTTTAGGTTAGGTTTAAGTTTAGGTTTTTTTTAGGCATTTTTAGGTTTAGGTTTATTTAGGTTTAGGTTTAATATTTTATTTAGGGTTTAGGTTTAGTTTAGTTTAGGTTTAGGTTTAGTATTTTATTAGGTTTATTTTAGGTTTATTTAGTTTTTTAAGTTTAGTTTTTAGTTTATTTATTATTATTTTAAGGTTTAGAGTTAGGATTAGGGTTTAGGGTTTAGGTTTATTTAGGGTTTAAATAACTTTATGTTTTAGGTTTAGACTTTAATTTTTTTAGGTTTAGGTTTAGGATTAGGGTTTAGGTTTAGGATTTAAGTTTAGGGTTTAGGATTAGTTTAGGTGGATTTAGGGTTTTAGGGTTTAGGTTTGGTTTAGGGTTTAGGTTTAGTTGATTTATAGGGTTTAGGGTTTTATTTAATTTTAGGGTTTAGGTTTAGGTTTTTTAGTTTTAGCTTAGGGTTTAGGGTTTAGGGTTTTAGGTCAGTTGAGTTTTATTTTAAGGTTTAGGGTTGTTGGGTTTTTTTTAATAGAGAATAAATTCAGATTCAATATTTCTTCTTCTCAATTTATCAACCAAGTAACATATCAAGTTTTTTAAGACACAAGTGATGACATAGATAAAAAATGAGCATGCATAGAGAAAATTAAAAACCCTAGATAACTAGAACTGTCTCCACTGTAAAGACAGTTCTGTAAGTAGCAAATCGTATTAGCCCTTCTTCAGTTTGTCTAGTTCCCATTAAAACCACCCTGACCTCTCTAGTAGCAAGATCCACCATCATATCCCTAATCTCTCCCTCCGTCACCACTATAGTTCCATTTAGTTTATTTTTTTATTTATTTTATTTTATTTTAATTTTTCTTTTTATTTAGGTTTATTTTTTATTTTTATTTATTTTAGTTTAGGTTTTTTTTTTTAGTTTATTTTTAAGGTTTAGGTTTAGGTTTAGGGTTCGGTTTATTTTTTTAGTTAAGTTTTATTTTTATTTTATTTTATATTTTTAGGTTTTATTTTTTATTTTTAGGTTTAGGTTTTTTTTATTTATTTTTTTAGGTTTAGGTTTTAGGTTTTATTTTAGGTTTTTATTTTAGGTTTATTTTAGGTTTTATTTTTTAGTTTAAGTTTATGTTTTTATTTTAGTTTATTTTATTTTATTTAGTTTAGGTTTAACTTTAGGTTTAGTTTATTTTAGATTTAGGTTTTTATTGATTTTAGTTTAGCTTTTTTGGTTTAGGTTTAGGTTTATTTTATTTTGTTTATTTTTTTATTTTTATTTTACATTTAGGTTTTTTTAAGTTTAGGGTTTAGGTTTAATTTTAATTTATCTTTAGGTTTATTTATTAGGTTTAGGTTATTAGATAGCTTTTAATTTAATTTATTTTATTTTAGGTTTATTTTATTTTTATTCTACATTTAGTTTTAATTTTATTATGCTTTTTTATTCTTAGTTTTATGTTATTTTTTAGTTTAGTTTAGGTTTTTCTTTATTTTATTTTAATTTATTTTTATTTTTATTTTATTTTATTTTAGGTTTAGGTTTTAGTTTAGTTTTATTTATTATTATTTTATTTTATCTTAGCTTAAGTTTTTTATATAATACTTTTGGGTTTTATTTAGTTTAGGTTTAGGTTTTATTTTAGGTTTAGGGTTAGGTTTAGCATTTTAGGGTTTAGGGTTTGAGGGTTTAGGGTTTAGTGTTTAGGGTTAGGGTTTAGGGATTAGTGTTTTAGCTTTAGGGTTTAGGGTTTTGAGGGTTTAGGGTTTAGGGTTTAGGGTTAACTTAGGCTTAAGGTTTAGGTTTATTTAGTGTTTATGGTTTAGGGTTTAGGGTTTAGGTTTAGGTTTTATTTAGGGTTTAGGTTTTGAGGTTTAGTTTAGTTTAGCGTTTATAGTTTAAGGTTTAGTTAGGGTTTAGGTTTTAGGGTTTAGTTTAGATTAGGGTTTAGGGTTTGGTTTAGGGTTTAGGTAACTTTAGGTTTTAGGGTTTTAAGTTTAGGGTTTAGGTTTAGGGTTTTTTATTTAATTAGGTTTAGGGTTAGAGTTTAGGTTTAAAGTTTAAGTTTAGGTTTAGGATTAGTTTAGGGTGATTTAGGGTTTTAGGTAAGGGTTTAGTTTAGGTTTAGGTTTAGGTTTAGTTATAAATTGGGTTTAGGGTTTATGGTTAATTTTAAGGTTTAGGGTTTAGGTTCAACATTTAGGGTTTTAGCTTAGGTTTAGGTTTAGGTCAAAGGTTCAAGTTTTATTTTAAGGTTTAAGGTTTTTTTTAATAGAGAATAAATTATTCAACATTTCTTCTTTTCATTTATATATCAAGTTCTTTAAGACACAAGTGATGACATAGATAAAATGAGCATGCATAGAAAATCAAAATAGATAACTAGAATTATTTATTTTATTCCATAGCAGATGGATCATTAGTTTTTCTAGTTCCCATTAATACCAGCCTCTCAGTGGATCCACCATCATATCCCTGATCTCTCCATCCGTCACCACTATAGTTCCATTTTGTTTATTATTTTATTTATTTTAATTTAATTTATGTTTTCTTTTTATTTCAATTTATTTTTTATTTTTATTTATTTTAGTTTATTTTTAAGGTTTAGGTTTAGGTTTTGATTTATTTTTTAGTTAAGTTTTATTTTTATTTTATTTATATTTTAGGTTTTATTTTTTATTTTAGGTTTAGGTTTTTATTTTATTTTTTTTAGGTTTAAGTTTTAGGTGTTTATTTTAGGTTTAATTTTAGGTTTATTTTTAGGTTTTATTTTTTAATTTAGGTTTATGTTTATTTTTAGTTTATTTTATTTTATTTAGTTTAGGTTTAACTTTAGGTTTAGTTTTTTTAGGTTTAGGTTTAGGTTTATTGATTTTAGTTTAGTTTCTTTTAGTTTAGGTTTAGGTTTATTTTATTTTGTTTATTTTAGTTTTATTTTATGTTTATGTTTTTTTTTTAAGTTTAGGGTTTAGGTTTAATTTTAATATATCTTTAGGTTTATTTATTAGGTTTAGGTTATTGTTTATTTTATTTTATTTTATTTAGGTTTATTTTATTTTTAATTTACATTTAGTTTTAATTTTATTATTTTTTATTTAGTTTTATGTTATTTTTTAGTTTAGTTTTATGTTTTTAGATTTTATTTTAATTTATTTTATTTTTTTATTTTATTTTAATTTTGGTTTATTTTAGGTTTAGGTTTTAGTTTAGGTTTTATTTTATTATTATTTTTATTTTATCTAGTTAGGTTTTATATATATTACTTTTTTAGGTTTTTTATTTAGGTTTAGGTTTTAGTTTTTTAGGGTTTAGGGTATTTTAGCATTTTAGGGTTTTGGGTTTAGTTTAAGGTTAGGGTTTGGGGTTTAGGGTTTAGGGTTTTAGTGTTTAGGTTTAGGTTTTAGTTTGAGGTTTAGGGTTTAGGTTTATTTTAGGGTTTAGGTTTAGGTTTAGGTTTTGGTTTAGGTAAGTTTTTTAGTTTAGGTTTTAGGTTTAAGGTTTAGGGTTAGGGTTAGTGTTTAGGGTTTATTTTAAGATTTAGAGTTTAGTATTTGGTTTATTTAGTTTTTAGGTTTAGGGTTTAGGGTTTTAGGGTTTAGGGTTATTTTTAGGTTTTTTTAGGTTTAGGTTATTCTTAGGGTTTATTTATTTTAATTTATTTCATTACTTTTAGATTAGGTTATTTAGGTTTAGTTTATTTGGGTTAGGTTTTAGGTGTGTTTAAAATTTAGGTATAGGGCTTAGGTTTAGGGTTTATAGTTTTAGGTTTATGCTTTTAGGTTTAGGTTTTAGGTTTAGGGTTTAGGGTTTATTTATAATTTAGGGTTTATAGTTTAGGGTTTGGTTTAGGTTTGGTTTGTTAGTTTTAGGGTTTAATTTAGGGTTTATTTTAATTAAATAAACTAGTAGGTTTTAGTTTATTTAGTTTATTTATTTTATTTTTTATTTATTTTAGTTTATTTTATTTTTTATTTTTATTTAGGTATATTTTTTATTTTCATTTATTTTAGGTTTATTTAATTTAGTTTTTTTAGGTTTAGGTTTATTTTTTAGTTGAGTTTGTTTTATTTTATTATTTAAGTTTAAGTTTTACTTTTTATTTTTAGGTTTAGTTTTAGGTTTTTATTTTATTTTTTTTATGTTTAGCTTTTAGGTTTTTATTTTAGGTTTATTTTTAGGTTTTATTTTTTAGTTCAAGTTTAGGTTTGTTTTTACTTTATTTTATTTTTGTTAGTTTAGGTTCAAGTTTTGGTTTAGTTTATTTTTGGTTTAGGTAGGTTTATTTATTTTAGTTTATTTTATTTTAGTTTAGGTTTAAGTTTATTTTATTTTATTTATTTTATTTTATTTATTTTATTTTTATGTTAGGCTTAGGTTTGTTTAGTTTAAGGTTTAAGATTTATTTTTTTATTTATATTTAGGTTTAGGTCATTATTTAGTTTTTATTTTATTATTATTAATTTATGTTTAGTTTTAATTTTATTATTTTAATTTTAGTTTTATCTTATTTTATAGTTTAGTTTAGGTTTTACATTATTTTATTTTAGTTTATTTTTTATTTTTAATTTATTTTATTTAAGATTTAGTTTTAGATTATGTTTTATTTTATTTTATTTTTTATATTATTTTTTTAGTTTATGTTTATTTTATATTATTTTATATATTTTTTTTTTTTATTTTTTTATATATTTTTTTATTTTTTTATTTATATTTTTTTTTTTTTTTTTTTTTTTATTTATTTAGTTTAGGTTTTAGGTTTTTTAGGTTTTAGGGTTTATATGGGTTTAGGGTTTAGGATGTGGGTTTAGGGTTTAGGTTTTAGGTTTAGGGTTTAGTTTAGAAGGTTTAGTATTTTGGTTAGGTTTAGTGTTTTAGTTTAGGGTTTAGGGTTTAGTTTTAGTTTAGGTTAGTATTTTAGGTTTAGGATTTAGGAGAGTTTTTTTAGGGTTTAGGTTTATGATTTAGGTTTTTAGTTTTAGTTTAGTTTAGGTTTAGGTTAGGTTTGGGTTTAATTTAGGTTTAGGTTTAGTTTTAGGTTTAGGGTTAATTTTAGGTTTTAGTTTATTAGATTTAGGTTTAAGCTTTGGGTAATTTTTTAAATTAGGTTTAGGTTTATTTAGTTTATTTATTTTTTATTCTTTTTATTTTATTTTTTATTTAGGTTTATTTAGGTTTAGGTTATTTATTTTAGGTTTATTTATTTTAATTTAGGTATTTTATTTTAGTTTATTTTTTAAGTTTAGGTTTATGCTTAATTTTTGTTTAGTTTTATTTTAATTTTATTTTTTATTTTTACGTTTAGGTTTATGATTTTTATCTTATTTTTGGTTTAGGTTTAGGTTTTTTTATTTTAGGTTTATTTTTAGGTTTTATTTTTTAGTTTAGGTTTAGGCTTATTTTAGTTTATTTTATTTTATTTAGTTTAGGGTTTAGGTTTAGTTTATTTTAGGTTTAGGTTTTATTTATTTTAGTTTAGTTTATTTTTGTTTAGGTTTAGGTTTATTTTATTATGTTTATTTTAGGTTATGTTTTTTTGTAGTTTATGGTATAGGTTTTATTTTTTATTTAGATTTAGGTTTTATTTTTTATTTATTTTTTAGGTTAGGTTTTATTTAGTTTTATTTTATTTTTTATTTTATTTAGTTTTATTTATTTAGTTTTTTTTTTATTTTATTTTATGGTTTAGGTTTCATTTTATTTAATTATATTTTTAAATTTAGGTTTAGGTTCAGATTTATGTTTTAGTTTAGGTTTTTATTTTTTTATTTATTTATTTTTTTTGAGTTTAGGTTTTATATTTATTTTATTTTTAGGTTTTATTTAGTTTAGGTTTAGGTTTTTAGGTTTTTAGAGTTTAGGGTTTCATGTTTAAGGTTTAGGATTTACAGTTTAGGGTTGTATGTTTTAGGGTCAAGTTTTAGGGTTTAGTGTTTAGGGTTTAGGGTTTAGAATTTTAGGGTTTAGTGTTTAGGGTTTAGTGTTTAGGGTTTAGAACTTTAGGTTTAGGTTTGTTTAGGTATATGGTTTTAAGATTTAGGGTTTAGGGTTTAGAGTTATAGGATTGTTAGGTTAGGTTTAGGGTTTAGGTTAGTTTTAGTGTTTTAGGGTTTAGGGCTAGGGTTTTTTAAATTTTTTATTTTTTATTTTTAGTAATTAAGTAAATTACGAGGTTTAGGTTTATTTAGTTTATTTATTATTTATTTTAGTTTATTTTATTTTATTTTTATATAGTTTTTTTAATTTTTTATTTAGTTTAATTTATTTATTTTAGTTTAGGTTTTTTTATTTTAGTTTATTTCTTAGTTTTAAGTTTATGTTTAGGTTTATTTTTTAGATTAATTTTATTTTTATTTTATTTTTGAGGTCTAGATTTTGTTTTTTATTTTTAGGTTTAGGTTTAGGTATTTATTTCATTTTTTAGGTTTAGGTTTAAGTTTATTTTAGGTTGTAATTTTTTAGTTTAGGTTTACATTTATTTTAAGTTTATTTAATTTTTTTTAGGGTTAAGTTTAGGTTGAGGCTTAGTTTATTTTAGGTTTAAGTTTAGGTTTTATTTATTTAAGTTTAACTTATTTTAGTTTAAGTTTAGGTTTATTAAATTTTTATTTTAAGGTTTGGTATTTTTTTAGTTTAGGGTTTAGGTTTTATTTTTTATTTACTTTTAGGTTTATTTTTTAGGTTTAGGTTTTTATTTAGTCTTTATTTTACTTTATTTTAGGATTTTTTATTTTTATTTAGGTTTAGTTTTTATTTTATTTAGGTTTTAGATTTTTTTAGTTTAGTTTAAGTTTTTATTTATATTATTTTGGTTTAGTTTTTTATTTTTTATTTTATTTTATTTTTAGGTTTAGGTTTAGCTTTTAGTTTAGGTATTTATTTTATTTTATTTTGGTTTAGGTTTTTATTTAATTTATTTTAGGTTTTATTTAGTTTAGGTTTAACTTTTAGCTTTTAGGTTTAGGGTTTGGGGTTAATTTAGGGTTCAAGGTTTGGGGTTTATGGTTTTGGGTTTAGGGTTTAGGCTTTAGGGCAGTTTTATGGTTTAGTGGTTGAGTTTAAGGTTTTAGGATTTAGGGTTTAGGGTTGTTTAGGTCTAGGTTCATGTTTTTTGGGATTAGGGTTTTTGGTATTTTTTTTAATAGAGAACAAATTCATATTCAACATTTCTTCTATTTGATTTCATCAACCAAGTAACACACTAAGTTTTCTAAGACACAAGCGATGACATAGATAAGAAATGAGCATGCATAGAGCAAATTAGAAACCCTGGATTACTAGAACTGTCTCCACTGTATAGACATAGTTCCATAACTAGCATATTGGATCGGTAGTTCTTTAGTTTCTCCAGTTCCCATCAAAACCATCACGACCTCTCGAGTAGTGTCATCCGCCATCATATCCCCTATCTCTCCCTCCGCCACCATGACGATTGTAACCTCCATCACTCCTCCCACCTCCAAAACCACCATTGGTCCTAACACCACCTCTCTATCCACCAACACCTCTAGATCCCCCACCACCACTGTAATTCTGCTTATTTTAGGTTTGTTGATGATGACGTTCCTTCCATCAAAGTTTTGCCCATTCTTAGGGTTTATGTTTAGGTTTACTAGGTTTTAGGGTTTAGGTTTATTTTTAAATTTATTTAGTTACTTTAGGTTTGGGTTTAGGGTTTAGGGTTTAGGGTGTTGAGTTTAAGGTTTATGGTTTAGGATTTAGGGTTTTAAGGTTTATGCTTTTAGGGTTTAAGGTTTTGGGGACTAGGGTTTAGGGTTTAGGGTTTAAGGTTTAGGGTTTAGGGTTTAGGTTTAGGTTTAGGGTTTAGGTTTAAGGTTTAGGTTTAGGCTTGATTTAGGATTTAGTTTTGGGTTCTTTTTAAAATTAAGTAAACTAGTAGGTTTTAGTTTATTTAGTTTATTTAGTTTATTTTTTTATTTATTTTAGTTTATTTTATTTTTCTTTATTTAGGTTTATTTTTATTTATTTATTTTAGTTTATTTATTTTAGGTTTTTTATTTTGGATTGACTTTTTAGTTTATTTTTTGGTTTAGGCTTAAGTTTATGTTTATTTTTTAGTTGAGTTTTATTTTTATTTTATTTTTTAGGTTTAAGTTTTATTTTTTTTATTTTTAGGTTTAGGTTTAGGTTTTTATTTTATTTTTTAGGTTTTGGTTTTAGGTTTTTCTTTTAGGTTTATTTTTAGGTTTTATTTTTTAGTTTAGGTTTAAGTTTATTTGTAGTTTATTTTATTTTATTTAGTTTAAGTTTAGGTTTAGGTTTAGGTTTAGGTTTTATTTAATTTAGTTTGTGTTTATGTTTATTTTATTTTGTTTATTTTTTTTTATTTTAGGTTTAGGTTTTTTTGATTTTAAGTTTATGTTTTATTTTCTATTTAGTTTTAGGTTTTACATTTAGGTTTATTTTATCTATTTAGGTTTTGATTTAGTTTATTTTTCTTTAGTTTTTCATTTTATTTTTATTTTACACTTAGTTTTAATTTTATTATGGTTTTTTATTTAGTTTATTTTATTTTAGTTTAGTTTAAGTTTTTCTTTATTTTATTTTGTTTATTTTTATTTTTTATTTTATTTTATTTTAGGTTTAGGTTTAGGTTTTAGTTTAGGTTTTTATTTTATTTTATTATTTTATTTTATCTTGGTTTACATTTTTTTATTTATATTTTTTAGGTTATATTTATTTTAGGTTTAGGTTTTTAGGTTTTTAGGGTTTAGGGCATAGGGTTTAGGGTTTTAGGGTTTAGGTTTTTATTTTATTTTATTATTTTATTTTATCTAGGTTTGCATTTTTTATATATATTTTTAGGTTATATTTAATTTAGGTTAGGTTTTTAGGTTTTTAGGGTTTAGGGTATAGGGTTTAGGGTTTTAGGGTTTAGGGTTTTAGGGTTTAGGGTTTAGGGTTTAGCATTTAGGGTTTAGGGTTTTTTATTTTTTTTAAGAGAATAAATTATTCAACATTTCTTCTTTTGATTTTTAAGTAACACACCAAGTTTTCTAAGACACAAGCAATGACATAGATAAAAATGCGCACGCATAAAGCAAATAAAAAACCCTAGATAACTAGAATCATCTCTACTTTAAGGCCTAGTTCCATAAGCAGCAGATTGGATCATTTTATTTCTCTAGTTCCCATGAACCACTCGACTCTCGGTAGCAGGATCCACCATCATATCCCAGATCTTTCCCTGCACCACCACCACCATCTATTAATTTTGGGTTGGATTTTTAGTTTAGTTTTATTTTTATTTTATTTTTTAGGTTTAGGTTTTACTTTTATTTTTAGGTATAACTTTTTGTTTTTATTTTGTTTTTTTAAGTTTAGGTTTTAGGTTTTTATTTTAGGTTTATTTTTAGGTTATATTTTTGTAGTTTAGGTTTAGGTTTATTTTAAGTTTATTTAATTTTATTTAGGTTTAGATTTAGGTTTAGGTTTAGGTTTAGTTTATTTTAGTTTAATTTATTTTAGTTTTTGGGTTTAGGTTAATTTTAAAAATATATTAGGTTTAAGTTTTTTTTATTTAGGGTTTTGGTTTTATTTTTTATTTAGTTTTAGGTTTATTTTAGGTTTAGATTTTATTTAGTTTTATTTTATACTATTTTATGTTTATTGTTTTATTTAGGTTTAGTTTTATTTTATTTAGGTTTTAATTTAGTTTAGTTTAGGTATTTATTTATTTTATTTTAGTTTAGTTTTTATTTTTATTTTATTTTATTTAGGTTTAGATTTTTTTTTGGTTTTAGTTTAGGTTTTAGTTTATTTTATTTTATTTATTTTATTTTGGGTTAGGTTTATTTATTTATTTATTTTAGTTTAGGTTTAGGTTTCTAGTATTTAGGGTTTAGGGTTTAAGTTTTAGGTCTAGGATTCAGTTATTAGTTTAGAATTTAGAGTTTTGGTTTTTTTTTAAGAGAATAAATTGATTCAATATTTATCCTTTTGATTTCATCAATCAAGTAACACCAAGTTTTTAAGATACAGGACATAGATAAAAAATGAGCAGTAAACATATTATAATTTGAATCATCTCTACTTTATTTTAAGCAAAGATTGGATCGATCATTTTATTTAGTTATCGAACCACTATTCGAGTTTAGGATCCGATCATATCCCCAATATTTCCCTCCACCACCACCACCATGTATTATTTTTGGGTTTTATTTTTAGTTTAGTTCTACTTTAGTTTTATTTTTTTAGGTTTAAGTTTTATTTTTATTTTTAGGTTTAGGTTTAGGTTTTTATTTTATTTTTTTAGGTTTAGATTTTAGGTTTTTATTTTAGGTTTATTTTTAGGTTATATCTTTGTAGTTTAGGTTTAGGTTTATTTTAAGTTTAATTAATTTTACTTAATGTTTAGATTTAAGTTTAGGTTTAGTTTATTTTAGGTTTAGGTTTAGGTTTTATTTATTTTAGTTTAATTTATTTTATTTTAGGTTTAGGTTAATTTTATTTTTATATTGGATTTAGGTTTAGGTTTTTATTTAGTTTTTATTTAGTTTTATTTTATGTTTATTTTATTTTTATTTAGGTTTAGTTTTTATTTTTTTAGGTTTTTTAATTATTAGTTTATTTTAGGTTTTTATTTATTTTATTTTAGTTTAGTTTTTATTTATTATTTTATTTTCTTTTTATGGTTTAGGTTTAGGTTTTGGTTTTAGTTTACATTTTTATTATATTTTTATTTTATTTTATTTTGGTTTAGGTTTTTCTTATTTATTTTATTTTTATTTTTATTTAATTTAGGTTTAGGTTTTTAGCATTTTAGGGTTTAAGGTTACTTGAGAGTTTATAGTTTAGGGTTTAGGTTTAGGATTTAGAGTTTAGGGTTTAGGGTTTAGGGTTCTTTAGGGTTTAGGGTTTAGGGTTTAGGGTTTAGGGTTTAGGGTTTTAGTAGTTAAACTTAGGTTTATTAGTTTATTTTGTTTATTTTAGTTTATTTTATTTTTATTTTATTTAGTTTATTTTTTTTTTTATTTTAGGTTTATTTATTTTAATTTAGGTTTTATATTAGTTTATTTTTTTAGGTTTAGGTTTAGTTTATTTTTTATTTTTTAGTTTGGTTTTATTTTTATTTTATTTTTGGGTTTAGGTTTATTTTTATTTTTAGGTTTAGATTTTATTTTTTATTTTTTTAGGTTTAGATTTTATGTTTTATTTTAGTTTATTTTGGTTTTATTTTTTTATTTAGGTTTAGGTGTATTTTTAGTTTATTTTATTATATTTAGTTTAGGGTTTAGGTTCAGTTTATTATAGTTTAATTTATTTTAGTTTAGGTTTAGGTTTATTTTATTTTGTTTATTTTTGGTTTAGGTTTATTTTTTTAGTTTAGGGTTTAAGATTTATTTTTTATTTTTTTATGCTTAGGTTTTTATTTAGTTTTTATTTTATTTTATTTTAGGTTTATTTTATTTTTAGTTTACATTTAGTTTTTTATTTTATTTAGGTTTTTTTTTAGGTTTCTTTTATTTATTAGTTTAGTTTAGATTTTTATTTATTTTATTTTTAGTTTATTTTTTATTTTTTATTTTAATTTATTTTTAGATTTAGGTTTAATTTTATTTTATTTTAGTTTTATTATATTAATGTTTTTTATTTATTTATTTTATTTTAGGTTTTATCTAGCTTAGGTTTAGGTTTTTATGTTTTTAGGATTTAGGATTTAGGGTTTAAAGTTTGGGCATTAGGGTTTAGGGTTGTATATTTTTGGGTTTAAGATTTAGGGTTTAGGGTTTAGGGTTTTAGATAGGGTTTAGTGTTTAGGGTTTAGGGTTTAGGGTTTAGGGTTTACGGTTTGGGGTTTAGGGTTTATTTTAGGTTTTGAATTTTTTTATTTATTTATTTTTATATTTTTAAATTTTTTTAGTTTATTTAGTTTATAGTTTATTTTTTATTTTTATTTTTTATTTTTTTATTTTTATTTTATTTAGTTTAGTTTATTAATTTTATTATATTTTGTAGGTTTAGGTTTAGGTTTATTTTTAGTTTAGTTTTATTTTATTTTATATTTTAGGTTTAGATTTTATTTTTTTACTTTTAGGTTTAGGTTTATTTGTATTTTATTTTTTAGGTTTAGGTTTAGGTTTTATTTTAGGTTTATTTTTTAGGTATTATTTTTTAGTTTATGTTTAAGTTTATTCTTAGTTTATTTTATTTTATTTAGGGTTTAGGTTTAGTTTTATGTTTAGTTTATTTTAGGTTTAGGTTTAGGTTTTATTTTTTTTGTTTTAGTTCAGGTTTTGGTTTATTTTATTTTTATTTTAAGTTTAGTTTTTTTTAGTTTAGGGTTTAGGTTTTATTTTTTTATTTATTTTTAGGTTTTATTTTTAGGTTTATTTTTAATTTTTAAGTTTTTAATTAGTTATTATTTTATTTTATTTTTATTTTAGGTTTAGTTTTTATTTTATTTATTTAAGTTTTTTATTTTTTTTAGTTTAGTTTGGTTTATTTATTTTATTTTAGTTTAATTTATATAATTTTTAGTTTAGTTTAGGTTTAGGTTTAGTTTAGGTTTTTATTTTATTTTATTTTCTTACTTTATTTTAGGTTTAGGTTTTTTATTTATTTTATTTTAGGTTTTATTTAGTTTAGGTTTAGGTTTTAGCTTTTTTAGGGTTTAGGGTTTAGGGTTTGTTAGGGGTTTGGGGCTTAAGGTTTAGGGTTTAGAGTTTAGGGTTTAGGGTTTTAGGTTTTAGGTTTAGGTTTTAGGGTTTAGGGTTTAGGGCTTTAGGGTTTAGGGTTTAGGGCTTTAGGGTTTAGAGTTTAGGGTTTTGGGTTTATGATTTTTTTTAACAGGGAACAAATTCAGATTTAACATTTCTTCTTTTATATTTCATCAACCAAGTAACTCACCATGTTTTCTAAGACACAAGCAATGACATAGAGCAAATCAAAAACCCTAAATAATTTTAACTGTCTCTACTATAAAGACACAGTTATTTAGATATTGGTGGTTCTTATTTTCTAGTTTAACCACTTAGTAGATCTACCATCATATATGATCTCTCCTGCCACCACCAGTTTTTAGGTTAGTTTTAGGTTTAGGGTTTAGGTTTAAGTTTTTAGTTTATTTAGGGTTTAGGGTTTTAATAAATTGGTGGGTTTAGGTTTATTTAGTTTAGGTTTTTTTTGGTTAGGTTAGGGTTTAGGTTTATTTATAGTTTATTTTATTTTATTTAGTTTAGGTTTAGGTTTAGGTTTTGTTTACTTTAGGTTTAGGTTTAGATTTTACTTATTTTAGTTTAGTTTATTTTAGTTTTGGTTCATGTTTATTTTTTATTTTAGGTTTAGGTTTTTTTTTAGTTTAGGGTTTAAGTTTTATTTTTTTTATTTTTTAGTTTTATTTTTAGCATTTTTTTAGGTTTAAGTTTTTATTTAGTTTTTCTTATTTTATTTTAAGTTTGTTTTAGTTTTATTTTATTTAAATTTTTTATTTTAGGTTTAATTTATTTTTTTATTTATTAGGTTTTTATTTATTTTAATTTAGTTTATTTTTATTTTTATTTTATTTTATTTTTTTTATTTTAGGTTAAGTTTTTATTTATTTTATTTATATTTTTTTTTTTAGGTTTGTTTATTTTAGGTTAGTATTTAGTTTAGGTTTAGGTTTAGTTTAGTTTATTTTAGTTTAGGTTTTAGGTTTATTTTAGTTTAGGTTTAGTTTTTATTTTATTTGGGGTTTAGTTATTTAGGTTTAGGGTTTAGGTTTAATTTTTTAGGTTTATAGTTTAGGTGTTTAAGGTTTAGGTTTAGTGTTTAGGTTTAGGGTTTAGGTTTAGGTTTAAGTTTAGGGTTTAGGTTTAGGGTTTAGGGTTTAGGTTTAGTTTAGGTTTAGGGTTTAGGGTTTAGGATTTAGGGTTTAGGTTTAGGGTTTAGGGTTTAGGGTTTAGGGTTTAGGGTTTAGGGTTTAGGTTTGTTTTAGGTTTAGTTTTTTAGGTTTAGGGTTTATTTAGGGTTTAGGGTTTTGATTTTGGGTTTTGATTTTATTTTTTATTTATTTTTAGGTTTGATTTTAGGTTTAAGTTTTTATTTAGTTTTTATTTAGTTTTATTTTATTTTTATTTTATTTTTATTTAGGTTTATTTTTTATTTTTTTAAGTTTTTTAATTTTTAGTTTATTTTAGGTTTTTATTTATTTTATTTTAGTTTAATTTTATTTATTATTTTATTTTCTTTATGGTTTAGGTTTAGGTTTGGTTTTAGTTTAGGTTTTATTATATTTTTATTTTATTTTATTTTTGGTTTAGGTTTTATTTATTTTATTTATTTTTTTTATTTAGTTTAGGTTTAGGTTTTTTAGCATTTTAGGGTTTATGGTTTTAGGTTTTATAGTTTAGTTTAGTTTAAGATATAAGTTTAGGATTTAGGGTTTAGGGTTTTAGTTTAGGATTAGGGTTTAGGGTTTAGTGTTTAGTTTAGGTTAGTTTTAGGGTTTAGGGTTTAAAGTTTTTTAAGTAAACTAGTAGCTTAGTTTATTTAGTTTATTTAGTTATTTTTTTTATGTTAGTTATTTTTATTTTTTTATTTTTATTTAGATTATTTATTTTAGGTTTATTTATTTTAATTTAGGTTTTATATTAGTTTATTTTTTAGGTTTAGGTTTAGTTTTTATGTTTTATTTTTTTGGTTTTTTTTTATTTTATTTTTTGGGTTTAGGTTTTATTTTTTTATTTAGGTTTATGTTTAGGTTTTTTATTTTATTTTTTTTAGGTTTAGGTTAATGTTTTTTATTTTAGCTTTATTTTTAGGTTTATTTTTTATTTAGGTTTAGGTGTATTTTTAGTTTATTTTATTATATTTAGTTTAGGGTTTTAGGTTTTTATTATAGTTTAATTTATTTTAGTTTAGGTTTAGGTTTATTTTATTTTGTTTATTTATTTTTTTGGTTTAGGTTATTTTTTTTTAGTTTAGGATTTAAGATTTATTTTTTTATTTTTTTAGCTTAGGTTTTATTTAGTTTTATTTATTTTATTTTAGGTTTATTTTATTTTAGTTTATTTTTATTTTTATTTTAATTTATTTTTTAGATTTAGGTTTAGTTTTTTATTTTATTTTAGTTTTTTATTATATTTAGGTTTTATTTATTTTATTTTTTAGGTTTATCTTTAGGTTTAGGTTTTATGTTTTTTAGGGTTTTAGGTTTGGGTTTAGGTTTAGTTTAGGGTTTAGGGTTGTATGCTGTTGGGTTTATAGGGTTTAGGGTTTAGGATAGGGTTTAGTGTTTAGGGTTTAGGGTTTAGGGTTTATTGGTTTAAGTATTAGGGTTTGGGTTTAGGGTTGTAGGTTTAGGGTTTAGGGTTGAAGGGTTAGATTTTTTTATTTATTTATATTTTTTATTTTTTTTAAATTAGGTAAACTCGTAAATTTATTTAGTTTAATTAGTTTATTTTTTTATTTTTTAATTTTATTTAGTTTAGTTTATTAATTTTAGTTTATTTTTGTAGGTTTAGGTTTAGGTTTAGGTTTAGGTTTATTTTTTAGTTTAGTTTTATTTTTATTTTATATTTTAGGTTTAGATTTTATTTTTATTTTTTAGGTTTAGGTTATATTTTATTTTATTTTTAGGTTTAGGTTTTGGTTTTTTATTTTAGGTTTATTTTTTAGGTTTATTTTTTTAGTTTATGTTTAAGTTTATTTTAGTTTATTTTATTTTTTTATTTAGTGTTTAGGTTTAGTTTTATGTTTAATTTATTTTAGGTTTAAGTTTAGGTTTTATTTATTTTTATTTTAGTTCAGGTTTAGGTTTATTTTATTTTTATTTTACATTTAGTTTTTTTTTTAGTTTAGGGTTTAGGTTTTATTTATTTATTTATTTATAGGTTTATTTTTTAGTTTTAGGTTTTTAATTAGTTATTATTTTATTTTATTTTTTATTTTAGGTTTAGTTTTTTATTTATTTATTTATTTTTTTATTTTTTTAGTTTAGTTTGGTTTTATTTATTTTATTTTAGTTTAGTTTATATTTTTTTTAGTTTAGTTTAGGTTTAGGATTTAGGTTTATTTATTATATTTTCTTACTTTATTTTATTTAGGTTTTTATTTATTTTATTTTTTAGGTTTTATTTAGTTTAGGTTTAGGTTTTAGTTTTTTTTTTTAGGTTTAGGGTTTAGGGTTTGTTAGGTTTTAGGGTTTAGGGTTTAGAGTTTAGGGTTTAGGGTTTAAGGTTTTAGGTTTAGGTTTTAGGGTTTAGGGTTTAGGGCTTTATGGTTTAGAGTTTAGGGTTTGGGTTTATGAATTTTTTAGAATAAATTTTATTCTTCTTTTATATTTCATAAGTAACTTTATGTTTTCTAAGACCATAGATAAAAAATGAGCACATAGAGCAAATTAAAATAGATAACTATAATTGTCTCTTATAAGACAGTTTAAGCATCATTATTATTCTTATTTCTCTAGTTTTACCACTTTAGTAGTAGGTTTCATATCAGATCTCTTTACCATAGTTGTAACCTTCATCTGTTTAGAGTTAGTTTTAGGGTTTAGGGTTTAGGGTTTAAGGCTTTGGGCTTAGTGTTTAGGATTTAGGGTTTAGGGTTTTTTTAATAAATCGGTGGGTTTAGGTTTATTTAGTTTAGGTTTTTTTTATTTAGGTTAGGGTTTAGGTTTATTTATAGTTTAGTTTATTTTATTTAGTTTAGGTTTAGGTTTAGGTTTTGTTTACTTTAGGTTTAGGTTTAGATTTTACTTATTTTAGTTTAGTTTATTTTAGTTTTGGTTAAGTTTATTTTATTTTTTATTTTAGGTTTAGGTTTTTTAGTTTAGGGTTTAAGTTTTATTTTTTTTTATTTTTCAATTTATTTTAGCATTTTTTTAGGTTTAGGTATTTATTTAGTTTTTTTATTTTATTTAAAGTTTGTTTTTTCAGTTTTTGTTTTATTTAAGTTTTTTATTCTTATGTTTAATTTATTTTCTATTTACTTTAGGTTTTTATTTATTTTAATTTAGTTGTAGTAAAAGTGGAGGGTTGCGTTAGGTAGTATGAAGTAAAATTTATCGAAATAATTATGACATGAATCCTTTAAATCATTTGTGTTAATCTAGGGTGTCCCACAGATTTATATGGCTTGAATAAAAGTGAAAAATGTGCTAGAAATTGCATCGGTTAGTGTTAAATAAACAAGGTTACATTATGGGGATGCAAAGTTAGTCCATGAAACTAGAATTAGGTTAGGATCTTGGAATATAGGTACTCTTACAGGTAAATTAATGGAATTAATAGATATTATGGTTCATAGAAAGATAAATATTTTATGTGTTCAAGAAACTAAATGGGTTGGTGAGAAGGCCAAGGAGATTGATAGTTTAGGTTTTAAACTTTGGTATTGAGGTAAAGTCGAACTAAAATGGTGTAGTGTGATTATAGATAAAGTTTGAAGGATAATGTTATAAGTATTAATAGATGTGGAGATAGAATTATAGCTTTAAAGATTATTGTGGATACTAAGATTATCAATGTTATAAGTGTCTATGCTCCTCAGTAGGTTTGGAGGTAAGCTCAAAAGAAATTTTGGAATGAATTAGAGGATTAATACAAAGATACCTCTTGAAGAAAAAATATTTATTGGAGATTTAAATGGACATGTTGGTAGAGTGGTAGAAGATTTTAAAAGTATTCATGGTGGTTATGGATTTGGGTGACTAATGAAGAAGGTAGGGCTATATTAGATTTTGCCTTAGCTTATAATTTTGTAGTTACTAATACTTTATTTAAGAAAGAGATGAACATATTATTACTTATAAAATGGATCTAGTAAAACACATTAATTATTTTGATAAAAAATAAATCATTTAGATTGTAAAGATTGTAAGGTCATTCAAGTGAAATTTTAAAAACCCATATTAGTTTTAGATTTTAAGATGAAAGGTTATAAGAGACAAAATAAACTAAATTATTGTCCTAGGATTACATGGGGACACTTAAAGAACACAAACAAAATATTTTTAAGAGCAAACTACAAAGAAATTAGAATTTAGGATGTTCATAAGGAAGCGTTATGTGGGAAAAAATATCAAGTGAAATTAAAAAGTTGCTAAAGATGCTTGGAGAATCAAAAGGAAAAGCTTCTTTTAATAAGAATAGTTGGTGGTGGAGTCGAGTGTGCAAGAAAAGATAAGAAATAAGAAGCATTGTTATAAAACTTGGTTTAGATGTAAAACTTGGAGAATTGGGAAAGATATAAAGTGGCAAGAGATTCTAAGAAAGCAATATATGATGCAAAAATTTAGCTTTAGTGATTTATACAATAGATTAGATACCAAAGAGGTGAAAGATGTATGTATAAGTTAGCCAACCAAAGAGATAGGAGAAGTAAAGACATAGTTCAAGTGAGGGGTATTAAGGATGAAAATAATAAAGTGCTTTTCTTAGAAAAGATATTGAAAATAGGTGGATGAGGTATTTTGATAAACTTTTCAATGAAGGATCTGAAATGCGATTGATTTTAGCAACCTTAATACCTAAACAAAATAGAGAATTTCATTTTATCGTCGCGTAGTAAATCTGAAGTTAGTGAAGCTTTAAATAAAATGAAATGTGGAAAAGCAGTAGGACCAGATAATATTCCAATAGATGTGAGGAAATGTTTAGAAGATCAAGGAATTTCTTGGCTTACAAATCTTTTTTAATGTTATTTTAAAGACTAAAAGATGTCGAGATGAGTGGAGAAAGAGTTGGTTGGTTCTATATTTAAGAATAAAGGTGATGCACAAGAGTGTACAAATTATAGAGGAATTAAGTGTGCCATACATTAAAATTATGGGAGAGTAATTGAGCATAGGTTACGATGTGAAGTTTCTCACAATGTTTGGTTTCATGCGGGTAGATCTACTATGGATGCTATACATTTGTTAAGAGGTTTGATGGAGAAGCATAGAGAAAGTAAGGATCTACATATGATATTTATTGATTTAGAGAAAGCTTATGATAAAGTCTCAGAGATGTTCTTTGGAGTTCTAGACGAAAGGAGTTAATATTGGTTATATTCAAGTGATTAAGGATATGTATACTAGAGTTACTTGTGTACAAACACAAGGAGGATTGACAAAATATTTTCCTATTTATTGGATTACATCAAGGATCAACATTAAGCCCTTATCTTTTACTTTAGTTATGGATGTTCTTACTAGGCATTTACAAGAAGATGTACCTTGGTGTATACTTTTTTTGATGACATTCTTCTTGTTGATAAGACTAGAGATGGAGTCCAAGAAACTTGAATTATGGAGGTCAACTTTAGAGTCTAAAGGTTTTCGTTTAAGTAGATCTAAAGCGAATATATGGTGTAATTTTAGTTGTAGAAGTTTTTAGTGATAGTGTTGTGACTTTAGGTGATCAAGTCATTAATAAGAGTGTCGTCAGATGATGATTAGAAGAGTAGATGCATTAGATTTCATATGTTAAGAAAGGTAGAGGTAGACTAAAGACTTGGTTAAGATGTATAAAATGATCTTAGTATACTTGAATTAAATGAAAATTTGACAAATAATAGGACACAATGGAGGCAAGGATTCATGTAAGATTAGTGGGATTGCTTTCTAGTTTGTTGTTATTAGGTTTATTTTATTTTATTTTATTTTTTTATTTTATTTTGGGTTAGGTTTTTTATTTATTTTATTTATATGTTTTATTTAGTTTAGGTTTAAGTTATTATATTTTTAGGGTATATCATTTAGGGTTTAGGGTTTAGGGTTTTGAGTTTAAAGTTTTAAGGTTTAGGGTTTAGGGTTAGGGTTTAAGTTTAGGGTTTAGTGTTTAGGCATTAGGGTTTAGGGTTTTATTTAGGTTTAGCATGGGTTTAGGGTTTATGTTTATTTAGGGTTTAGGGTTTAGGTTTAGGGTTTAAGGTTTAGGTTTAGGTTTTAGTTTAGGGTTTAGATTTAGTGTTTTAGGTTTATTTAGGTTTATTTTAGGTTTGTTAGGGTTTATTTATTTAGGTTTAGGTTTTTTTTAGAGTTTAGGTTACATTTTAGGGTTTAGTTTATTATTTATTTAGAGTTTTAGGTTTTAGTTTAAGTTTAGAGTTTAGGGTTTAGTGTTTATTTTTAGGTTTAGGTTAGGTTTAGGTTTAGGGTTTAGGGTTTAGTTTTTTTGATTAGTTTATATTTAGTTTTAGGGTTTAGGGTTTTTTTTAGAGTTTAGGGTTTAGTTTAGGTTTAAGTTAGTTTAGGTTTATGGTTAATTTTAGGGTTTAGGTTTAGGTTATTTAGAGTTTTCTTAGGGTTTAGGTTTAGGTTTAAGTTGGTTAGTTTTATTTTAGGTTTAGGGTTTTGGTTTTTTTTTAATAGAATAAATTGATTCAACATTTCTTCTTTATTTATCAACCAAGTAACATATCAAGTTTTTTTAAGACCTTTTAGATAAATGGGCATGCATAGAAAATCTGATAACTAGAACTATCTTTATAAAGTTATTTAGTTTATTCTTATTTTAGTTATTAAAACCACCATATAGGATCCACCATCATATTATCTTTATACTTATAGTTATTTAGTTTATTTTTTTATTTATTTTATTTTATTTTATTTTTCCTTTTTATTTAGGTTTATTTTTTATTTATTATTTATTTTAGCTTAGTTTTTTATTTTAGTTTATTTTTAAGGTTTAGGTTTAGGTTTTGATTTATTTTTTAGTTAAGTTTGATTTTTATTTTATTTTATATTTTTAGGTTTTATTTTTTATTTTTAGGTTTAGGTTTTTTTATTTTATTTTTTTTAGGTTTAGGTTTTAGGTTTTATTTTAGGTTTATTTTAGGTTTATTTTAGGTTTTATTTTTAGTTTAGGTTTATGTTTATTTTTTAGTTTATTTTATTTTATTTAGTTTAGGTTTAACTTTAGGTTTAGTTTATTTTAAATTTAGGTTTAGGTTTTATTGATTTTAGTTTGTTTCTTTTAGTTTAGGTTTAGGTTTATTTTATTTTGTTTATTTTATTTTTATTTTATATTTAGTTTTTTTTTAAGTTTAGGGTTTAGGTTTAATTTTAATTTATCTTTAGGTTTATTTATTAGGTTTAGGTTATTATTTAGCTTTTATTTTATTTTATTTTGGGTTTATTTTATTTTTATTTTAAGTTTAGTTTTAATTTTATTAAGCTTTTTTATTCTTAGTTTTATGTTATTTTTTAGTTTAGTTTAGGTTTTTCTTTATTTTATTTTAATTTAATTTATTTTATTTTATTTTATTTTAGGTTTATTTTAGGTTTAGGTTTAGTTTAGGTTTTATTTTATTATTATTTTATTTTATCTAGGTTTAAGTTTTTATTATATATTATTTTAGGTTTATTTAGTTTAGGTTTAGGTTTTAGTTTTTTAGTTTAGGGTATAGGGTTTAGATTTTAAGTTTAGGGTTTTAGGGTTTAGGTTTAGTTTTTAGGGTTAGGGTTTAGGTTTAGGTTTAGGTTTAGTGTTTAGGTTTAGGGTTTAGGTTTTTTAGTTTAGGGTTTAAGGTTTAGGGTTTTAGGTTTAGGGTTTATTTATGGTTTAGGGTTTTAGTGTTTAGGTTTAGGGTTTAAGGTTTTGTGGGTTTAAGTTTAGGTTTAGTATGGTTTAGGTTTAGGGTTTATTTTAGTTTATTTTTTATAGTTTGAGTTTAGGTTAGTTTTAGGTTTAGCGAGTTTAGGGTTTAGAGTAACTTTATGATTTTAGGGTTTTAGTTTAGGGTTTAGGTTTAGGTTTATAGTTTTAAGGTTTATTTTAGGTTTAGGTTTAGTGTTTAAAGTTTAGGTTTATTTAGGATTTTTGGATTTATAGTTTTTAAGGGTTAGGGTTTATGGTTGTAGGTTTATAGTTATAAGATTAGGGTTTAGGGTTTATGGTTAATTTTAGGCTTTAGGGTTTAAGGTTCAATGTTTAGGGTTTTTTAGGCTTAGGGTTTAGGGTTTAGGTTTTAGTTTTTATTTTAAGGTTTAGGGTTTTTTTTAATAGAATATATTCAACATTTCTTCTTTGATTTCATCATCCAAGTAACATATCAAGTTTTTAAGATATAAGTGAGACATAGATAAAATGAGCATGCATAGAAAATCAAAACTAGATAACTAGAATTATCTCCATAAAAGTTCCATAAGCGATGATCGGATCGGTTCTTAGTTTTCTAGTTCCCATTAAAACCCTGCCTCTCAGTAGCGGGATCCACCATCATATCCCTGATCTCTCCCTCCGTCACCACTATAGTTTCATTTAGTTTATTTTATTTATTTATTTAAATTTAATTTAAATTTTCTTTTTATTTAGATTTATTTTTTATTTTTAGTTATTTTAGTTTAGGTTTTTTATTTTAGTTTTTTTTTAAGGTTTAGGTTTAGGATTGATTTATTTTTTAGTTAAGTTTTATTTTTATTTTATTTTATATTTTTTGGGTTTTATTTTTATTTTTTAGGTTTAGGTTTTATTTTAGGTTTAGGTTTTTTTAGGTTTTATTTTAGGTTTATTTTTTAGGTTTTATTTTTTTTAGTTTAGGTTTATGTTTATTTTAGTTTATTTTATTTTATTTAGTTTAAGTTTAACTTTAGGTTTAGTTTATTTTAGGTTTAGGTTTAGGTTTATTGATTTTAGTTTAGTTTCTTTTAGTTTAGGTTTAGGTTTATTTTATTTTGTTTATTTTAGTTTTTTATTTATGTTTAGTTTTTTTTTTAAGTTTAGGGTTTAGGTTTAATTTTAATTTATCTTTAGGTTTATTTATTAGGTTTAGGTTATTTTAGCTTTTTTTTATTTTATTTTAGGTTTATTTTATTTTTATTTTACATTTAGTTTTAATTTTATTAAGCTTTTTTATTCTTAGTTTTATGTTATTTTTTTAGTTTAGTTTAGGTTTTTCTGTATTTTATTTTAATTTATTTTTATTTCTTATTTTTTTTTATTTTTAGGTTTATTTTTAGGTTTAGGTTTTAGTTTAGGTTTTTATTTTAATATTATTTTTAGTTTATTTAGGTTTTATATATATTATTTTAGGTTTTATTTAGTTTAGGTTTAGGTTTTGGTTTTATTTTAGTATATTTATTTTATTTAGGGTTTAGGGTTTGTTTAGTTTTAGGGTTATTTATTTTTTATTTAGTTTAGGATTTTATTTTAGGGTTTAGGGTTTATTTAGGGTTTTATTTTATTTTAGGGTTTAGGTTTTAGGTTTATTTTAAGTTTATTTTATTTATAAGGTTTAGGTTAGGGTTAGTTTTTTGGGTTTATGGTTTAGTTTAGAGTTTAGTATTTATGGTTTAGGGTTTAAGTTTAATTAAGGGTTTAGGGTTTAGGGGTTTTAGGGTTTAGGGTTTTCGTGTATAAGGATTTTTAGGATTTAGGGTTTTGGGTTTAGGGTTTAGGGTTGTAGGATTAGGGTTTAGGGTTTTGGGTTAGTTTTAGGGTTTAGGGTTTAGGGCTTTTAGGACTTAGGTTTTAGTGTTTAGGGTTTAGGGTTTAGGTCTAAGGTTTAGCTTTTAGTTTAGGGGTTAGGATTTTTTATTTCTTTTTAATGAAGAATAAATTTAGATTCAATATTTCTTTTTTGATTTCATCATATCATAGTAAGTTTTTTTTAAGACACAAGATGACATATATAAGAAATGAGCAGCATAGTAAATCAAAACCAGATAACTATCATCTAGACATTTCATATAGTATTCTTTTCTCTAATTTTACAGGTTAGTGATCACCATGATATCATCTCCTTATAGTTGTAACCTCATTTACCTCCATAACTATTTGCTTTACCTCCATATTAGATCCCCACAACCACTAATGTTTTTAGCCTTAGGTCTGTTTGATGTTTTATCAAGGTTAGCCCATTCTTAGGGTTTAGGTTTATTTTTTAATTTATTTCATTACTTTTGATTTAGGTTCACAATTTAGTGTTTAAGGTTTAGGATTTTGGCTTAGGTTTTAGGGTGTAGGGTTTAAGGTGTAGGGTATAGGGTATAGGGTTTAGGGTTTAGGGTTAAGGGTTTTAGGGTTTATGCTTTTAGGGTTTAGGGTTTAGGATTAGGGTTTAGGGTTTAGGGTTTAGAGTGTAGGGTTTATGGTTTAAGGTTATAGGTTTAGGGTTTGAGGTTTAGAGTTAGTTTTAGGGTTTAAGGTTTTTTTTAGTTAAGTTTAGTAGGTTTTGGTTTATTTAGTTTATTTATTTTATTTATTTATTTTAGTTTATTTTATTTTAGTTAGGTTTATTTTTTATTTTATTATTTTTTAGTTTATTTATTTTAGGTTTATTTATTTTAGTTTTTTAGGTTTAGGTTTATTTTTTTTAGTTGAGTTTGTTTTATTTTATTATTTAGTTTAGGTTTATTTTTTATTTTAGGTTTAGGTTTAGGTTTTATTTTATTTTTTTTACATTTAGGTTTTAGGTTTTTATTTTAGGTTTATTTTTAGGTTTTATTTCTTAGTTTAGGTTTATATTTGTTTTTACTTTATTTTATTTTAGTTAGTTTAAGTTCAAGTTTAGGTTTTATTTATTTTAGTTAAGTTTATTTTAGTTTAGGTTTAAGTTTATTTTATTTTGTTTATTTTATTTTATTTATTTTATTTTATTTTTATGTTAGGCTTAGGTTTTTTTATTTTAAGGTTTA
This sequence comes from Cymbidium sinense, assembly GCA_021442155.1. Lineage (NCBI taxonomy): Eukaryota > Viridiplantae > Streptophyta > Magnoliopsida > Asparagales > Orchidaceae > Cymbidium > Cymbidium sinense. Next base: position 79,165 of record JAKCPB010000151.1, read on the forward strand.
AGATTTATTTTTTATTTATATTTAGGTTTAGGTCATTATTTAGTTTTTATTTTATATTTTTAATTTATGTTTAGTTTTAATTTTATTATGGATTTTAATTCTTAGTTTTATCTTATTTTTTAGCAGTTTAGGTTTACATTATTTTATTTTAGTTTATTTTTACTTTTTAATTTATTTTATTTTAGGTTTAAATTTTAGTTTATGTTTTATTTTATTTTATTTTTATATTATTTTAGTTTATGTTTATATATATATATATATATATTATTTTTAGGTTTATTTAGTTTAGGTTTAGGTTTTTTTAGGTTTTAGGGTTTAGTATTTAAGGGTTTTTAGGGTTTTAGGGTTTAGATTTTAGGTTTAGGGTTTAGGTTTAGGGTTAGGGTTTAGGGTTTAGAGTTTAGTTTAGTGTTTACTTAGGGTTTAGTGTTTTTTAGGTTTAGGGTTTAGTTAGGGTTAGCTTAAGGTTTAGAGTTAGTATAGGGTATAGGGTTTAGGATTTAGGGTTTAGAGTTTTTAGGGTTTAGGGTTTACGGTTAACGGTTTAGGGTTAGTTTAGGGTTTAGGGTTTAAGGTTTATTTAGTTTAAGGTTTAGAGTTTAGGGATTGATTTTGGGGTTTAGGCTTTGGGTTATTTTAAAGAAAAATTTAGTAGGTTTAGGTTTATTTGTTTATTTTTTTATTTTTTTACTTTATTTTTTTATTTTTATTTAGGTTTATGTTTAGTTTAGGTTATTTATTTTAGGTTTATTTATTTTAATTTAGGTATTTTATTTTAGTTTATTTTTTTTAAGTTTAGGTTTATGTTTATTTTTTGTTTAGTTTTATTTTATTTTATTTTTAGGTGTATATTTTATTTTTTATTTTTACATTTAGGTTTATGATTTTTATCTTATTTTTTAGGTTTAGGTTTTAGGTTTTTATTTTAGGTTTATTTTTAGGTTTTATTTTTAGTTTAGGTTTAGGTTTATTTTTAGTTTATTTTATTTTATTTAGTTTACGGTTTAGTTTTAGTTTATTTTAGGTTTAGGTTTTATTTATTTTAGTTTAGTTTATTTTAGTTTAGGTTTAGGTTTATTTTATTATGTTTATTTTTTGGTTATGTTTTTTTGTAGTTTAGGGTATAGGTTTTATTTTTTATTTATATTTAGGTTTTATTTTCAATTTTATTTTTTAGGTTAAGGTTTTTATTTAGTTTTTATTTTATTTTTATTTTATGTTTAGTTTTTATTTTATTTAGTTTTTTAGGTTTATTTTATTTTTAGGTTTAGGTTTTCATTTTTTATTTAATTATATTTTTAAATTTAGGTTTAGGTTTAGGTTTATGTTTTAGTTTTGGTTTTTATTTATTTATTTTTTTTGAGTTTAGGTTTTATATTTATTTTATTTTTAGGTTTAGGTTTTAGGTTTTTTAGGGTTTAGGGTTTATGTTTAGGTTTGGGATTCTGATTTAGGGTTGTATGTTTTAGGGTCAAGTTTCAGGGTTTAGTGTTTAGGGTTTTGGGTTTAGGGTTTAGGGTTTAGAATTTTAGGGTTTAGTGTTTAGGGTATAGGGTTTAGGGTTTAGAATTTTAGGTTTTAGGGTTTACAGTTTAGGGTATATGGTTTTAAGATTTAGGGTTTAGGGTTTAGAGTTATAGGTTTAAAGTTCAGGGTTCAGGGTTTAGGGTTAGGGTTTTTTTTTTAATTTTTTATTTTTTTAAATTAAGTAAATTTGTAGGTTTAAGTTTATTTAGTTTATTTTTTATTTATTTTAGTTTATTTAATTGTTATTTTTATATAGTTTTTTTTTATTTAGTTTAATTTATTTATTTTAGTTTAGTTTTTTTTATTTTAGTTTATTTTCTTAAGTTTAAGTTTAGGTTTAGGTTTATTTTTTAGATTAGTTTAATTTTGTTTTATTTTTGAGGTCAAGATTTTGTTTTTTACTTTTAGGTTTAGGTTTAGTTATTTATTTCATTTTTTTAGGTTTAGGTTTTAAGTTTATTTTTAGTTATAATTTTTAGTTTAGGTTTACATTTATTTTAAGTTTATTTAATTTTTTTATGGTTTAATTTATTTTAGGTTTAAGTTTAGGTTAAGGCTTAGTTTATTTTAGGTTTAAGTTTAGGTTTTATTTATTTTAGTTTAACTTATTTTAGTTTAGGTTTAGGTTTATTTAATTTTTATTTTAAGGTTTGGTATTTTTTAGTTTAGGGTTTAGGTTTTATTTTTTATTTACTTTTAGGTTTATTTTTTAGGTTTAGGTTTTTATTTTACTTTATTTTAGGTTTTTTTTATTTTTATTGAGGTTTAGCTTTTTATTTTATTTAGGTTTTAGATTTTTTTTAGTTTAGTTTAGGTTTTTATTTATATTATTTTAGTTTAGTTTTTTATTTTTTATTTTATTTTCTTTTTAGGTTTAGGTTTAACTTTTAGTTTAGGTTTTTATTTTATTTTATTTTGGTTTAGGTTTTTTTATTTAATTTATTTTTAGGTTTTATTTAGTTTAGGTTTAACTTTTTAGCTTTTTTAGGGTTTAGGGTTTAGGGTTAGTTTAGGGTTCAAGGTTTGGGGTTTAGGGTTTAGGGTTTAGGGTTTAGGCTTTAGGGCCTAGGTTTTATGGTTTAGGGTTCAGAGTTTAAGGTTTTAGGATTTAGGGTTTAGGGTTCAGGTTTTAGGTCTAAGGTTCATGTTTTAGATTAGGGTTTAGGGCTTTTGGTATTTTTTTTAACAGAGAACAAATTCATATTCAACATTTCTTCTATTTGATTTCATCAACCAAGTAACACACTAAGTTTTCTAAGACACAAGTGATGACATAGATAAAAAATGAGCATGCATAGAGCAAATTAGAAACCCTAGATAAC
>JAKCPB010000152.1:0-78450 GCA_021442155.1 Cymbidium sinense
CTTGAATATGAAAGAATAATTATAATTGTATTAAATGCTATGGGACCTAAACCCTAAACTAACCCTAAACCTTATACTCTAAGCCCTAAACCCTAAACCCTAAACCCTAAACACTAAAACTTAAACCCTAAACCCTTAAACTAACCCTAAACCCTAAACCCTAAAACCTAAAAACCCTAAACCCTAAACTAACCCTAAACCCTAAACCTTAAACCCTAAAACCCCAAACCCTAAAGCCTAAACACTCCTAGCTCACCTTAGAAAGTTTTCAGCTAAGTTATGCATATACGACACCCTTGTCTTATACAAAGAGATGAGGAAATCTCTAATCAAGGCCTTAATTGATCTAGAGATATGCATAGCTAGCTAACTAGTACTAAAGAGGAGGCATGCCACTCGAAGGATATCTTAGGCGTTACATTCAATGATGAAGACTTACTCTTAAAGACGACTGAGTAGAACTGCCGCTTTACATTATAGTGGAGATTGGCAGATACATGCTATCTAGAATTTTGGTTGACCCAGGTGTATCAATCAACATTATGAGTCTAAGAACCCTTGCCTCCTTGAGGATCGGCATCTCCAAACTCCAAAAAGAAAGGATGATGTTGAGAGGATTCAATAAATAAGGTGAGAGGGTTTTATGGTGTTTATTTTTGGATGTAAGTGGGGGGGTACTTTTTGAGGTGATCGAGTATAACATTGAGGTATGATATACTATCTTGAAAGATAGAGACATCACCCTACAATGGACCTAATCACATAATAAAGACTCCTAAGGCATGATGGGTCTTCAATGTATGAGAGATTTTTTCCTACTTTATATGGATGAATAAAGGTGGTTTATATTAAACTAGGTTCTTAAGTTCCAATTGGAGGCAAGCCTCCATAGTTAATTACATCTTAGAAATAAAATTTTCTAAGAATACTCGATTAAAGTAGACAATTATCATCTCCAAAATTTCAAGGTTAGACTATCAAAATATTGGTTTTATTTGGAAAATCAATTAGAAAGCTCAAGGAGAAGACTTAATTTTGGAATCCAAATGAAATAAGTAAGAAATGCTCATGATACTAGGAAGCCTAGTGAGCATTCCAATCTATCCTATGGTTAGGCTTTATAATTTTGAATTGAGAGATTTATATATTTTGAGTTGAAATTTAATTAGATTACTGGCTTATAATCAACCAACACAAGGTTGTGGGAATGCTTAAGAGGTGAGGATTTATGCTTGTAGCAAGGAAATAGCTAACTATCCTAAATCTAGGGAGCTTTAGTGACCTAAATCTAAGCTGGTGGACATAAGGGTTTACCTCCACAAGTGAGAATAAATTGTCTGACTTTTGGACTTATAACTGCCAGAAGTGGCGCCACTAACCTCCTATGATTTTAAAATCATGTAGTTCAATCTTATGAATTGCAAGATAGCTAAGGTAATGGTGGTGAAAATTTTCAATTTCTCTAAAAGAAATGTGTACTTCCATCTTCACTCTATACAGGATAAAATGAAGATAGAAATATACTTTCTTTTTTTTATGCATTTGGACACCACGTAGATCCGTAGATGTTCTTATTAAGGTGATCGGGTACGACATTGAGGAGAAGTGTACTATCTCGAAAGATAGAAGTCACTACCCTACAATGGACCTAATCACGAACAAGGACTCCTAAGGACAATGGGTGCATGTGTTCCCCTACTTTACAAGAAAAGTAAAGCAGGGTTTATTTTAAATTGGGTTTGTTAAGTTCCCTACAGGGGAAAGCCCCCATAGTTAATTACATCCTAATGAAGGGGATTCCTTTGGAATACTCGATTAAGGTAAATGATCGTTGTCTCTAAAGATTGCAATAGGTAGGACTATTAATCTATTAGTTTATTTTGGAAGATCAAATGGGATTGGTCAAAGAAAGGGAGTTATTATCGAAGCCAAATGATAGGAAACCTAGCGAGCATCTCAAACTATCCTATGGTTGGGCTTTACATTTTTGAAATTGATTTAATTTATTTGAGTTGAATTTTTCATTAAAAATTTAGGGCTTATGATTCCACAACACAAGATTATGAAAATGCCTAGGAGGTGAGGATTTATACTTATGGCCCACAAAAGGGAGAAGCAACTAACCTAAATCTATGGAGCTTTGGCGAGGGCAAAAGCATAACCTAAATCTAAGGAAAATTGGGTATATGGTTTACCTCCATAAGAGAGAGTAAACCACTAGCTTGGACTTAAAATTGCCTAGGGGCTAATTAACTCCTCCTATGATTTTAAATTCATGTAGGCAAGTCATATGCTTTATGCAAGATAGCTAGGCTATTATTTATTTAGAAAGAGACTAAGTCCTTAAACTCACTCCCTAAGAGACTAGATCATGTAAATGCATGAAAAATGACCTAGATCTAATGTAAAACATATTACATATTATTTTCATTTTTGGACGATCATTTTGACTCAGAATTATAGGATTCATATACCTAATGTATGAGAAGTAAGATTATTGGCTAAAATCAGTGAGAAGGGAGGAGGTGTGGTTCCACCATGGCTCTCAAAGGTCAAGCCAAGTTTCTCTGAAAAAGGTGGAAGCCCTCCAATCAAGAGTGAAATAAGATGCTTTTGTGCATGATATTATAAAAGAAATACTCATCCAGCTAAGGGGTTGCTAATTCTTTTATCTTGATTTTAACTTAGGCTTTAAGTGAGGTTATGAGTTGTTTATTTTTTACTTTGATTGATTAATTTGGTAAAAGATTTATTTTCCCCTAAGAACCTAATAGTCATCCAGGCCATACATCAAGCAAGAAAGAAACTAGGAAAAGGATGCCATCTTAATGCACAAGCTAAACAAATCATCAATCAATTTATAAAGCTAATGTAAAAGAATAAGAGGCCATTTGTGATTGGGCACCACGGCACAAACCTGAAAACAAATTGAGCTCTACCCTTATACACTAGATTACAAATGAATTAATTTACAATCAAGTAAGGAAATTCATGTTATCCTTCAAGCTTCATTTCTCCATTTTCATTTCTTCTTCTTTCTTCTTTATTCTTGATTCCTTCTTTCAGATAGTTGGAATGTGGATGCTCCAAAGGCTTCACATGGTACATAAGATGAGATCTTATGACCAATGCTCATCCTAATACCCATAACAATCATTCTAAAATCCTAATTGCCAAAAATTACATGAAAAGGGAAAAATGGAAATCTAACTAACACCTACAAAATAGAGATTAGATAAATCAAACCATACAAATCCCACGCATGTATATTGGACTTAAACTTAACACCCCACACATGGGTGACTAAGTCCACCTGACCTATTGGATTATGCTTAGGGGTATAAGCACTTGCATAGCAAAAAGATTTATATTTTTATTTATTACAGTGTCCCTTGAGCACAATCCCTTGCAGAAGACAATGGTTAGACTAAGATCACCTACCATTCTCTATGAACATACACCCTAACATCCAGACTAAAACAAAAAACATCAAAAATAACATCAAACCATGCACCGCCTAATCTAAAGCTAGAAGTGGTGACTTAGCCTAATGTGTGTGCTTTTAAGGTTTATGTGGTATGCTTAGCTATGGCTTTAAGTTAGAGTTTTCTAAGTTTGAAGAGTGTTCAACTTAGAGGGGGGTTTCATTTAAGTTGTTTAGTTATCTTGGGTTGATTTTTTTTTTTTTTTTTGATTAGGTTCAATTGAATCCTACAATTAATTACTCAGTTATAAAGAGAGGGGAAGAGAAGAAAAAAACTACTCTTTCCTTCCCTACCTTAAGTAATTTCTAAAGTAGATTCATATTTTAGTTTTTTTAGTGAATATTTTATTATGTTTTTTTAATTAATCCTAAGTTTAGAACAACTCTAAACAAGCCTATTCAAAAGAAAGGCATTTTAAGATTAAGTTAAGTGAATTAATTTCACAAAACACACATCACTTGATTTCTTTCCCAACATGTATAACATGCACATGGATGAATCCTAAGCATATCTATACACATCAAATGGGAATGTTTACCATACTTTATGATGAATGCTAAATAAATTACTTAAGAAAATTTGAATCCTTATGATGCATGATTTTCATTAAGCAGAAAAGGGGAGTTTCTTATCCAATTTTCACTTGCACACATGAATGTATGAAAGGCATAAGTGAGTATTGCCATTGTTAGCACAAAGCAAGATACAGACCTACTTAAAAGCCTCACAACCCAGGGGTTGTCATGACTAATATACCACTTTCCTTAAATACAAGCATATGTACAAAAGAAATGAATAAAAAAAAGAATGCAAAAGTTATACATTATTATTATTTGTTTATGCAATTTATATGTGTGAATATGAAGATCCTTCTTAGGTTATAACATGGAAGGGGATAAGAGTAGATTTGAGCAAGTGTTATGTTCTTTTAAAAGAACTATACACTTTGCAAATCTTATTTAAATCCATGTTAAGAGGAAAGAAAGGAAACAAACATAAGACACATTTTATATTCACATGCAAACTTATAAATAAAATATAAGTAACACACTTTCAGTTTTGGTAATTGATTCATATATTTTGAAAATAATTTGGAATTTAATAGTGATAATAGCCATTCATATTTTATTTTTAGCCAAAACATGCAATTTGACATAAAGAAAACATTTTCATTTTAATTTTATTTTTGAAAAGCATGAATGCATGAAATCCATATGACATACACATTTAGCATGCTAGGAAAGAAATCAATTGATGAAAGCAATGTAAATTCATCCACCCTAATTAATTCCTAAAGACAATCTTATGAAATAAGAGAGCTTAAAGCAAATCAAGTTGTTTTTTAAAGAAGGTTTGATTTTATTTTGAGTTTAATTTGAGAAATGTGAGGTGATTTTGCTGTTCCTAACCCATTCCCACATGTGTATGATATTTAAATTCAATTTTAGATGATTAGATCCATTTTATTTTTTGATTAGGTTAAGGTATGAATTAAGTGTGTTAATTACCCTTACCTATACCACCTTAGCATAGTTAATCAAATAATTATGAGCCGATGAGATGACATAAAATCACACAAGGAATTTAACTCAGCAACACACCTAGTAATAAAAGTGCTTAATGCATTTGGCTCATGATTAATGATTAATTAAACTAAGGGGTTTAACTTAAGTACTTTCATAACCCCCCTCACACATGTGAGTTGGATTTTGATTTCTTTAATTGTACTTAGGCTCTTAGACACCTAAGCATCTACCCAAGAAAGATTAATTAAGTTCTGGAAAGTTTTAGAATTTTATGAAATTAATTAAGGGGTAATTAGTGAATTACCCTTAATTAAAGATGGATTAAGAAAGAAAAGGGGGTTTAGAAAATATCTTGAGGAAAGTATCTCAAAATTACTCCCTAAACCTCATATTCACTTAATCAAATTTTAATTGACTCAATCAGAGGGTTAAACCACTAATTATACCCTTAATTAATCTTAATTACATTAAGGGAGTGATTAAGGAATGAGCTAGCAATTCCCCTAATTAACCAATAAATCCCAAGAAAATTAGGGGGGAGTCATCCCAATTATTCACAAGAAGTTTGGATTAATTAAAGGGTAATTAATAACATTCCTAATAAAACCTAAATTTAGAGAAAAGAACTATTCAAAATTAATTAAAATCAATTTTAAAATATTCTATGTTCAATTATCTTTCCAATGCAATTTTTCTCATATATTTGATTTTCTAGGCTTAGATATGAATTTAGGAAGGTTTGTTGATTAAATAATAATTAAAAGAGCCTAATTATATGTTTAATCTCGTGCCACTAATGCAAGATGTGCCACATATGACAAGATTGGGTCTTTAACTTGTACAATGTAGCCGCTAAGCTACATGTTTTCTTCAACCGTCGATCATGGATCGATGGTGAGATTAAAGTTGCAATTCTAAAGGGTGAAACATGGGATGCTACATTTTTTAATCTCGGTCGTCCATCCAAAATGCGTGGATGGACTGTCAGAGATTCATCCCTGTAATTCCCTATGAGAAATGGAGATCGTCCATGTTCTAGGGCAAGATCCAAGCTCGATTGAGCTCAAATTGAGCTAAAATTTAGCCCACACCTTCATCATACAATGGAGATCATATCCAATAGCTAGTTTATCATGCAATGAAATATTCTTTCACAAAGCTCTACACTATGGCTATATTAGAAAATGGTTTACCTCACGGAGGTGATCCGACTTGATTCCTTGGAGAAGCTTCATCTAGTGGAGATGAAGCTTTGTTGAGAGTTTGAGGTCTTGAGATTGGTTTCTTCTAGGCCAACTCCACCTTGAACTCCTTGATTTGATCAACTAGCCCCTTTTGCCTTTGGAGCTTGGGAAAGAGTTTAGACAAGTTCGATTAGGGTCCCTTAGGAAGCTTGCAAAGAGAATTGAGCTAGTTTTAAGTGTGGAGTGAGATTGGATTTTGGTTTTCTTCCCTATTTTTAGCTTGAGAAAGCAACAAATGGGAAGTTCAACCTCTCTCTAAGAAGCTTGGGAAGAGTAGCTAGGGCTTGCTCTGAGTTCATTTGTTTCAATCAAATTAGCAAGAGTGAAGATCGAGTTGAATGTGGGGAAGTATATCTCCCCCAAGGGCAATCGGATAGCCATAAGCCTCCTTGCCATTTTGATCCAATTGAACTTATGCCATGGGTTTGTTAGGCCATTTAGGATGTCCTTGAATCCGATTTTGGCCAGGGAAGAAGTGGGTGAGGTGGCCATGTGCTTGAATTGAGTGGAAGGAGGATTCCATGTGCTCCATTTCAAGGCATGTGGTCTGGTTGGCTATTGGGCTGGTTGGCTGACCCAAACCCATTGCACCACACTCCTAGTGTTCACTTGATCCACTAAGAGGGTGCTAAGTGATTATGGAGAGGATTTGACCAAATTCCAAGTGGATATTTCCTAGGGGTAAAATGGTCATTTGACCTTGATTTTAGTTTGGGCATATTTGGTATGATGAGAAAATAGGTTTGGCCATGTTTCATTGAATTTGGAGTTGATTTGATGTGATTTGGCTCATGTTGACCCATTTAGGTCAAAATGGGCCAACTTCAAGTGGACCAATTGGTCAAATTAGGTCAAACCAAAGGTTGGGTAAGTTCATATGACCATTTAAAATGTTTTGGTGGCTTTGGTTTGATGCAATTTGGTATATTTGAATTTGGTTTAATTGAGTTCATTTAGGTCAAATGGGTCAAGTTGACCAATTTGACCCATTTGACTTGAGTTAGTCATGGGTTGGTTTAGGTTTAGTTGGTCATATGAAATAGATTGGTATCTTTGTTTCCAATCAATTTTAGTTAAGATTGAATTTGGCTCAATATGACCTTTAGGTCAAGTTAGGTTCAAGGTTGGGTTAGAGTCTAGTTGGCCAATTGAGGCTTTGGTCAAGTTCAACAATCATTTTGGGATGAACTTGACCCATATTCAATCAATCAATTGGCTTAGATCAAGTTTTGATACATTTTGACTTTTAGGTCAAGTTGGATCAAGCTGGGTCAAGTGGCCAATTGGGCTAGGTTAGGCTCAAATGTTGACTTGGTCAATTTTGAACATTGATCATGAATGAACTTAGATCATTGGTTTCAATCAATTTGGCCTATCGTGGATTTTGGCTATGTTGGGCTTCATTTTGGCTAAGTGTTGACTTGGTCAACTTAGGTTTGACTTGTTTGACCCAATTTGAGTGATTGATCATCTCATGATGATTGTTGATCATGATGAGAGGCTTAGGTGGGCTTAGTTCAATCCAATTTAGATTAGAATTTGGCTCATAAGGGTACTTTAGGTCACTTTGGGTCAAGTGAGCCTAAGTAGGTCAAATGCTTGGTCAAAGCTTTATTTGAGTTTGGTTGAACTCACATATGGACTTATGATTGAAATATAAATCCATTTGCAAGTGGTTTGAAGTAAATGGGTTTTGATTCATTTGATAATTTCATGTTCAAAGGGTGAACATGAGATGGATTTTAGCTTGATTTTGAATTGAGTTTTGGTTAAGTGTTTTATATTTATTCATGATTGAAAGATTAATTGAATCATGAAGAAAAATCAATAGTTTGGTTTGATTTGAAATTGATTTGTCTAAGTTCAGGATTTTGACTTCAAAGGCATAGGTTAGATTTTGAATGAATTTGTGTTTGATTTTTGGATTTGGTTTTGGTTGTTTGAATTTATATTTCATTTATATATGTGAATATAAATGAGAATATAAATGGGTTATGAGAAAATTTCAAGGATTTGAAGTGATTTGAATATGATTTAGGCTAAATCCTTAAGAGAGGATTAAAGGACTTAGGAAAGATTAGAATTTTGGATTTAGTTTGATTGATGAATTTATATTTCATTTATATATGTGAATATAAATGAGAATATAAATGGGTTGTGAGAAAATTTTATGAATTTGAGATGTTTTGAACTTGATTTGGGCTAAGTTCTTAAGAGGAAATCAAAGAACTGGAAATATTTCAAACTTGGAATTTCAATCATGGGTTTCAATCATGGGTTTCAATTAATTTCAATCATGGATTTCAATCATATGGAGCTGATTTGAGTTTCGGAGAAAATCAATTAGGTTGGAATTGATTTAAGTTTGATATTGATTTGATTTAGAGTTTGACTTGAAGGAAGGAAGTGAGGAATGTGGTTCAAGCTATAGAGTGGGAAAATTTTCTTAACACCCCTAAGGCATGACCTATTTCTATGGCTAACTCTTCTAAGTCTCTAGGGATAGTTAAGTGTCCACCTAATCACTAGATGTGTCTTAAGAATAAGGAACTCTTAATGTCTAAGAGAAGTCCTATGTCTAAGAGGGAGGGGTTGAGAGCTCATTCTAAAATTGAGATCAACAAAAGGCGCCCAGTAGGTTTGGTGTGACTGACAAGGAACATTGCATGTATTGGTGTTGACCAAAATGTTCAACAACACGAAAGATGAAAACACTAACATAATCTACCCCAAACCAAGGTGTAGAAGGAATCTAGAGTTTAGTGCAATGTGGCTCTACTTATGTCAAAAAACATAAGAGAGAAAAGGAGAAACTAGGGATAGAATATGAACCTTCCAATTGGAAGCAGGTTCGAGTCATCCACAAGGGGATGAGAGGTTTGATTTGATTTGAGTCTCACTGGAGAGAGAATTTGATTTATTTAAGAAAGTTCCACTGGGGAAGATGGTTGAATTTGTTTAAATTTGTTTTTTATTTCATTTGTGTTTGTTTTGACTCCATGGGGGATAGAAAAGGGAACTCTCCACTAGGCAAGTTCAAGTCATCCACAAGGGAGGGGTTGTGAAATCACAGGGATTATAATTCTAGATCCATTGGGGACTAGAAAGATTTGCATCTTGAGGAGAAATAAAGATTTGATTTAGATTGATTGATTATTTTGTTATGTTTGTTTCAGATTTTGTTTTGTTGAATTTTTTTTAGATTTTTAGATTTTAGATTTTGAGATGAACCCTATTGATTTGCAATGGATCGCACTGAGTAGGAGTCAAAGAGGCCTAGACTTAACTATCAACCAATCTAAAGTGGTAGTCTACTAAACACATGGTAGGACTAACCAACCAAAGGGATGCCTTTTATGCGCATTGGAAGAAAGTATAGTAGACTTACATCCTCCAAACTAGGGACCAATTGCTGGGGTAATCTATTGGCAAGGCAACAGATTGAACCCAACTTAGGGCTGATTATTGAGTGAATGCCACTAGGGAACTTAGATCAACTCAAAGATAGCCAAGATTAATTTCATTTTTAGATTTGTTTTGATTAAGATGGATCCCATCAATTTTTTGATGGATTGCACTAAGTAGGGGCCATGGTGGCTAGACTAACTGACTCACCAAAGCAGTAGTCTACTAACCACAAGATAGGACTATCCAACCAAAGGGGTGCTTTTTGGTGTGCAATGGTCAAGTTAAGAAGAAAGCGGGGACTCACATCTTCCAAAATAAGGAACCACTAGGGTGATCGGTTGCTTTGGGCAACAAATCGAACTCGACCTAGGGCTGGCTATTGAGTGAATGCTGCTAGGGTACTTAAATCAACTCAAAGATAGTCAAGATTAATTTCATTTTTATATTTATTTCAATGGATTCCATTGGTTTGTGATGGATCAGAGAAGGAGCTTATATCATCCAGACCTATCTGATTCTTGAACCAAAGGGAGTAGCTTCCTGACCGATGGGTGAATTATCTGATCAAAGGAGTGCCTTTTAGTTTATAATAATCAATTTAAGGGAAGAAAGCTCGGGGACTCACATCTTCCACTACAAAAGACCACTAGGGTGATCGGTTGCTTTGGGCAACAAATCAAACCCGACCTAAGGCTGCCCGTCAGTTTGCGATAATCATGCTAGAAAGAATGCATCATAGTCTTATATCTTCCAAAGTGGAAAGACTATCAAGGTAACTTGTTTGTGGAAAAATAGATTGAACCTGACCTAATGGCGACTATGGAGTGAGTACCAACCCAGGGATTTATCTCAACTCATGTCGCAAATCTATAGGGAGTTCTGCGACACTTCCCTAAAGATAGGATGCTTGGAAAAGGGGCCTTTGGGGACTTGAATTCTAATCCACAAGTGAATTAATTTGTTTATTTTTTTAATTTGTTTTAACGTGGACCCTATTTGAGGGATCAAGCGAGAAGGAGCTTATATTAGCCTAGACCTAACTCAGATTTACAAACCAAGGGAGAATCTGCCATTTGAACATATTCTTCAACCATGCTATGGCTACTAGGAAAGGGGACTGTCCAATCCAAGGTAACCCGGTAGTGTCTAAATGGGGCAAAGGATGTGATCCAAATAAAATGCCCATGGGAGAAGGCGCTAAGGCTTAATCCAACACCCTATAGAAGATGACATGGCTAGTCATATATCCAATAGGTATTTGGTGTCCAACTCAAGGACAAAGCTCGGTGACTCACGCAAGAGTGGTGTACTCACCGGGTGAGTCACTATCAGCATACATCAACCAACCTAAGGTGCCCATCGGTTTGCAATAATCGGTCTAAGAAAGCTCGGGAATCAACATCCTCCTATAGTGGAACTGATTCCAGGGATAGTCTCTTTAGCTCGACAGTGCCATCCACCTAGGTGATTTGAGTGAATGCACCGAAGACTTATATCAACTCAAATGTAGTTAAGAGAAAGGAGCCTCTGGGGACTTATCCTAAACCTCAAATATACTTGACCTAGTTAGATCATGATTAGTTCAAGAAGAAAGCTGGGACACACATCTTCTTAAATAAAATCAACATGATAGTTTACTGGGCGGGAAATATACCATACTAACAAGGTGCTCATTGGTTTGCAATGATCAAGTTAGGAACAAAGTGTAGGGACTCACATCCTCTAACAAATGACCACTGGGGTAACATACTAGCAAGGTAGCATGTAAACCCGACCTAGAGCAGCTAATGAGTGAGTGCCACAAGAGGCTTGCTCCCATATCAAAATAGCCCAAGATAAAAGATATGTGTTTATTTTTGTGCATGTGTTAAAAGGAATAGGATGCCTCCTGGGTTCTCTCACACCTATCCTAAACATGCTGGGGAGTTTGATGAAATGGCACCACGGATGGAAATCGGGAATTCCCACCAAGAAAGGATGTCGCTAGGATTTTCTTATACCTAACTTAGTTGTGCTAATCGAAATAGGATGCCTCTTGGGTTCTCTCACACCTATTTTAATAGTATCGGAGGTTGTGTTTGTGATGTGAAAGAGGGATAGGATGCCGCTGGGACTCTTACACGTACCCTAAACACGTCATGGTAGATTCACAAGACAAGCAAATAATGCTTAGAAAGAAGAGGATTTGATGAATGGAATCGATTTTGTTCTTTTTATTAATAATATTTTCAAATATGATTTATTTCATGGGTAATATTTCTTTAGATAGAGCCCATTAATTGGAAGCATCAATTGTTCCCCTTTACAATCGATGAGCTGATATGATCCTCCTTGGTAGGCCTTCTCTATAGTATAGGGGCCTTCCCAAGTGGGTTCAAACTTGCCTCCCATCTTTCGACAGGCAACAATTGGTCTCCTTAGGACTAACATAAGTTCTCCTACTTGGAAAGACCTAGGTCAGACCAGCTTACTGTGAGCTTGAATCATTTTGGCTTTGTACAACTCGAGGTTCTGACATGGCCGTAGGCGACTCTCCTCCAAACCTTTGAGTTCTTCTAATAGCAACTTTGCATTCTGATCTGTAATGATCTTGCTACCCAATGCTATCCTTTGTGATGGGAGTTGAACTTCTAAAGGTAGAATGGCTTCAGACCCATACACTAAGGAAAATAGGGTAGATTGAGTTGGAGTTCGGTATGTGGTGCGGTAGGCCCACAAGGCTTCAACCAACTGCTCATTCCACTATCACTTGTTGTCATCAAGAGTCTTCTTAAATATCTGGATGAGAGTTTTGTTGAATGCTTTTGCTAAGCCATTTGCTCTGGGTAGTAGATGGTGGAGTATCTCCAATCTATATTGTGTCTTCTAGCGAAGCTGTTAATCTTTGTGCTTTTGAATGCAATACCATTATCAGATATAATTTATCGAAGCACCCCAAACCTATATATGATATGGTTCTTGAAAAATGAAAGCACATGTTAAGCTGTGACCTCTCTGTGTGAGATTGCCTTCGCCTACTTGGAAAAGAAGTAGGTGGCAGCTAAGATGACCTAGTGACCCTTGGAAGAAGGAAGATCAATCGACTCACAATGTCGGTACTAACACTCAAATGGCCATGAGGCCAATGTAATGGTAGAATGTAGAATGTTGGTGGAGACCACACCATGTACCGACAGATGATCTCCTAGCTACATCCATGCAGTAATCATTGGCCAGTATCCAAGTCATTTGATCTTCATCTTCATCTTTGAGACCGATGCTCCACATACTGAATGCACCTCATTATAATGCCATGGCTTCATGTTTGTCTAAATAATGTAACCACATTTAGTCAAAGGATCGATGCTGGTGCCATCAATGACCATAGGAGAGAGGTCTCTTTCACAATGGGCTTGTGACTTTTCTTGAGGTAGTTTACTAGTGTTCAAATTGTCTATGAATGGTTTCTAATCAGCTCCTTGTCCATTTTGAATGACAACCTCCCTTCAAGAGAAAGTCTCTCGATGAGACATCAATAAGGGATAGAACTTGTCAATTTTGGACCCTTATTGGAATGGACTCTTCTTCCAGACATGCCAATTCTTTGGCAAGTTTGGCCAAAGCATCTGCTACTATGTTCTCTACTAGGAGAACCTTGTAGATGGTGACTTCAGGAATTTGGGTGAACAGCTTCATGATATATTTGTGGTAATGATGAAGCTTGGGTTTGAGAACCTTGTAAGACCCAACAATTTGGTTGATGACCAACTGACATCCCCGTAGATGTTGATGCTCTTGACACTAATTCTGATAGCTAACTCCACACCGGCAATCAAAGCCTCATACTGCCTTCATTGTTGGTGCAGGGGTTGGATAGATAGTATGAGAATTTCATCATTTCGTGGTCTAGAGTTAGAAGAACTATTCCTACCCCTGCCTTTCCTGAGAGAATAGATCGTGATGCTTCCCCTTTATGAAAAGAAGCTGCACCATCAAAATACATCTCCCATCGAGGTTGTCGGCCTCCCCTAAGTTCATGATTTGTTCATCAGGGAGATTGTCACTAAGCGGTGAATCAACAGGAAGTAGGTGTGCTGCTAAGAAATTCTAGTACTATCCTTTTAACGCATGAGGGGCATGAATGTAATGTCAAATTGTAAAGTATCATAGACCATCATGCCAACCATCAGGATAACATTGGTGTCATGAGATCTGCAGTGGATTAGTTTAGAGATCAAGTTCACCTTATGAGAAAGCATATAATACCATAGCAAAGATCAAAGCCAGGCAATGTTTCTCAATAGGTGGGTAGTTCACTTCAGTAGGGATCAGACGATGGATGAGGTAGTAGAGGGTGCTCTCCTTTCCTTTGTCATTGGCTTGGGCCAACAAAGTGTCAAGCAAGTCATCTAATGCAGCAGGGTAGAGGATGAGTGGCCTGCAAGATAGGGCTAGAACAGGCTTCACCAAATACCGCTTGATGTCTTCAAAGGCATGTCCACTTGTCATCCCTCTTGAACTTGGCATCCTTTTTGACAAGTGCTAAAAATGGCTTGCATCTCCATGATAGGTTGGAGATAAGGCATCTCAGATATGCCAGCCATCCTTGGAATGATCTGATTTGTGTAAAACTTTTAGTAGATAGCATTTCTAAGATAGCTTCGATCTTTTAGGATCTATCTCTATTCCCGGTGTCGACAAAACAAAAGAATTTTTGAAGCTACTAAATGCACACTTCAAGGGATTCATTTTGAGGTTCTATTTAACCATTTGAAAACTACTCTTAAGTCAAAGAGATGGTTTTCCTTTTCTCTGCTCTTAACTACTAGATCATCAATATAGCACTTAACCTGATGATGGATGAGTTTATTGAAGTTCTAAGTCATGGCCTGTTGGTATGTATCACTAGCATTTTTAATGTCGAAAGACATGACCTTATAATAAAAGATTCTGATTGAGGTTTAAAAAGTGATGTTTCTTTCATCTTCAAGAGACATTTTGATTTTGTTGTAGCCACATAAGCCATCCATGAAAGAAAACACTGCATGAGATGAGGCATTCTCCACCATTAACTCTAGTATAGGAAGAGGAAACTCATCCTTAGGACACGCCTTGTTTAAGTCCATGAAATCGATGCAAATGTGAATTTGGCCATTCTTCTTCTTAACTGGTATGACACTGGCTAACTAAGTAGGGTACTTTTCTTCCCTGATGAAACCAGCATCGATCAATTTCTTGACTTCAGAAATGACCTATTATTCGATTTCTAATCGCATGCATCTAGGAGCTTGCTTGATAGGGATAGCGTTAGGATCTATTGCAATCTTGTGGATTGCTATGTTTGGAGATAATCTGAGCATCTCTTCATAACTCCATGTGAACCAGTCTTTAAGCTCAATCAATAGCCTAACTAATTCATTGGTTTCTTCTTCATTCAGCAATAAACTGATGTAGTCGGGCATGGATTTTCTTTTATCCCGAGGTTGATTTCTTTAAGCTTGTCTATTATTGAATGAATCTCCTCTTCAAATTCTAGAGGTACATCCTTGATTTGGAGATCATCTGGATCATCTGAGATTTCTAAACACACATTCTCATAAGAGTTGGTGTTGTGTGAAAAGAACCTATCAGACTCCAAATGATTGGTAACAACTAAGCAGTAATTGTCATCATCGACTGGACCTATACCAAATCCTAGTCCTACTCTTGATTATGCTTCCCTGCATGTATTGTTCCATAGCTTTTCAAAATACTCTAACCTGTGCCTGGACCATGTATGAGGAACCAAACCTTTATGTATAAGATTATGAACACACGATGAGTAAAAGTCAAGTGGTAATTCCATTAATTCTTTAAATGAATCTTCCTTAAGCTCTACATCAACTTCAGGACTTGAGGATGGTGATCCCAAAAAGAATCTCTTCAGCTTCATATCTTTGGAAGACTTAGGGGCTTCTTTAATTACTAAACCTTTAGCTTTTTGAGATGAAAGTGAAGTTAGAGCTAAGGTTGCCAGCTACTGCCTAATAGTCTCACATAAATCTAATTTGAATACTTGCTTTGTCTGGAGGCCCAGTCTTCGTCGCTATTTGGATTGAAAGTCACCTCCAATGGAACCTGATGAGAGGGGTTGGCTGGTATGCTAATCGCATTAGACTCATCCTCTAAGCTGGATTCCAAGTCTATATAAATAGTAGGGGTACTCCTATGAACTGGAACATAACCCTATTGGCTGACGGCCAACCAGGTGGTCTTCCACCACTAGAACTACCTTTTTGCCTCGCCGCCTAGTGGAGGTTGAGCCATCCTACCCACATGTCCATATGATGGAATGAATGGGTGGAATGTGATATGGATCTATTTCTTCTTCAATTTCTTCTTGTTCACTTGGATTTTCATTTTCTTTTCTTTTCTTTTCTTTCTTTTCTTTTCTTCTTTTCTTTTGCATTTGCATTTGAATTTTGTCCAAGTTGACAAGAAAGGGTGTTTTGAGAAGATAGTAGGTCATCCTCATAAATCTCAACTCTAACTAAAAATGACTTTTCATCCCCATTGACATTCAATCCCATCCTTTCTAAATTTGATGCATTGGAGGGAGGATAGAATCATCTTATTTTGATGTATCCAAGGCCTACCAATCAAAGCTATGAATAAAGTATTCGAGTAAATTATGTAAAACTTGGCTTCAATCTTCCAGTCACCTATCTCCATGGGTAACACTATGGAACCTAAAGCCCTCTCGCCTTGTTCATTGAATCCTCTCAACATCATCCAATCTTCTCAGAGTGTGGAGATGTCAATCCTCAAATAGGCAAGAGTCTTTAGACTCATAATGTTTGCTGATGCACAATTGATGAGAACTCTAGTAAGTTTGAATCTTCCATGTCAACGTGATGTGAGGGACGGTTGTGCTCCAAATCTCCCAAAAGAAGGTCTTCATCTATGAAAGTGATCCCTTGGGATTTTTTTGCATAATGCACCTCTTCACCAATAGTGATTATCTGAGCTAAGCATATTTTGGATCAAGGAGAGTTTTGATTAATGACTCCCTCATCTCTTTGGATAAGATGAGGACATCGTATATGCCTAGCTTAGATGGAAACTTTCTTAGATGAGAGAGGACATTGTAGTCCACCTTGGGCTAATCCTTCACAAGCATATCCAAGGTGGATCATTCTGGAGGGATTCTCAATCTCTATCTTCTTTCCTCTATCTTGGTGCTAGGAGGTAGAACCACCACTATGGAGGTTGACTGGTGATCTCTGTAAGGGAAGGTTCCACCCGCTCTGCCTATAGTTTCTTTATGGGACCGAATTGGATGATTCCAAGTCTATCTCAAGAGGAAAACTCATAGTGTTTAGAGTGGGAAAGTCAACTCAATTAGAAAGAGGAGATCAAAATTGTTATATATTATGACTTGAAGAGTTATCATTAGAATAGAAGAAGACAACCCATCAGTGACAGATGTAATTCAAGCTAGCTTTATTCTTCAATTTCTTGAATTTGATAGGAGGTACAAAGTAGAAGTCAAGTAAAGTAAGAGGGGTAACGGAGTTGAGGCCCTTATCCACTGGTACAAGAGTTCAACTAGTAAAAGTAGAAGAGTTAGCTGAACTAGGAGAAGTCTCTGATGCGGTAGCTGGAATGGTTGACTGAAGGCTGTACTTGGTCGGTGGTTGCGCTACTAGACTATCTGGCAATAGTTCTGGCTTATTCTGTGAGCTCCCTCTTTCCCTGAGTTGGTACTGGTAACTTGCAAACCTTCCTTGATATTGGAGGTTTGAGCTGAGTTAGGCACCTGCACAGAATGTTTCTTGATCTTTTGAATGATCTTTTTAGAGGTTTTGGATAAGGAGATATCCCAACCTTCTTTCATTTTGGAGAGATTGTATCCCAAGGATTACCTTGATGGAACGGATGGTTGTTCCATAAGGTATTCCTTTAGGATAACTATAGCATTGGTCTTGAAGCTATGTTCAAGCCCCTTGAAAGTGAAGCAATCTTCCAAAACATGACCTAGCATATGGTGGTAAAAGTTAGGATCATGGCTTTTGCCTACTTCCTATTCTAGGTTGGGTTGTTAAAAATTAGGCTTCTTTAAGAGGTTCTTAAAGATCTTCTTGATTACCTCTTAAATGAATAAGGCTTGTTAAGCTTATCTAAAAGAGTAGGTGAACCATAGCTATGTGAATAAGTGTGCCACTTGGTGATGATATGGCGAGGAGGCAACATGTAGGCCATGGAGGCCGCAGGCTGGTAGGGCCATGGTGGTGGAGGAGGGAAGAAGGCCCGAGGTTGTGGTCTCACAAACTGATCTCTAGCTGGTTGTTTCCCCTTATCAACTATTGTCACTATTCCTGACTTCTTCACATCAGCTTTGGCTTAGTGATCTTGAAAAGGCAACTATTTGGCCTCCTTGGAGACTAGCCTTGTTGAATAGCTTCTCAAAAGTTTTGATAGTGAAGCCCTTAAGCATGAAGGCGACGTGCCATGGATATTCTTTAGAAGAATCTTAATGGCATGTTGTTCATAGTTGAGACTTATTTCATACTCGGTTATGCCATCTGAGAATGTAGTCAACAAAGGAGTCACTTGGGTGTTGTTGTGCTACAATGAGATCACCCACAATAAAACTTTGCTGAGCTACAGTAAACCTTTTGATGAAGAGTTGCTCCAACTCAGAAAATGTCTTCACTGAACTATTGGGAAGTTCATCATACCAATCAAAAGCTATCCTTGTATTACTAACAAAGACATAAAAAAAGCAAAGCATCGCTGTCACCAGTGTTGCAACAACTAGCTCTGAAATGGGCGATGTGCTGCCTCAGGTTTCCACTGCCATCAAAACTCTTAAAGGAAGGTGGCATGAAACCCTTGGGATATTGGATTGCATCAAATTCCTCTAGGTAGGGTCTACCCTTTGAAACTGATGATCCTCCCCGGGCTTGAGCCAACACTTCCTTCACTTGCTGCTCAACCATGGACTTTATATCTTTTTCTTGTATGGAGGTATTTTCTACTACCTTCTTATACACACTAATGCTGCCTTGCTCAATGGGAGGTAAGGTCTTGCCTGGGTCCAAGACATGCACTAACTCTGACTAGTCTCCGTAGAAGGATGAACCGGGCTTTGTTTCAAGCTTGACTGCTAATAAGTCCTCAACCTTTCTTTCCATCCTATCTATCTTTTCATCTTTCTGCTTTATTTATGCTAGGAGGTGTTGGTGCGAGTGGGTTGTGTCTTCTTGCTCGGCCTCATCACCTTCCATAGCCTGCTCGAGGAGGGATCCCCTAGTATCTACCATGCAAACCCCTACTAAGTCTCCCAATAAATAATCTTCATTGAGATCAATCGTATCTTAGAATTTTTTTCTTTTCCATAAGATAATGTCCCACTATGTCCTCTAGAGAATGATCAATCTGAATAGGCACGAATGATTTTGGCTGATCGGTGTGATCACTGTCATGTACTGAGAGGCAACGGACCTCCCCTACTACTGGAGAATCAATCCTATGAGGACTATACTCATTAGAAGAGACACACTCCTGACTATCAAAGGGGTGACACTCTAGGAGGTTCTATGATCATGGGTGCAACTGGGCTATCATCGCTCCTCTACAACGGCAACCATCTCTATGTCCTAAATTGGTGGTGTTGGTAGGGACAACCACTTTGCTTGAGGTCACCATTCCTTTCATACCACAATGAGGATAAGGTTGAGTGGGAGAGGCCTCACCATAGTAGGTGGTGTAGATGGAATGGGATCCTTTATAGTGGATCACCAACGGGCAGCTTCTCCCGGATGTGGCCTTCATGGCCTTCACAAAAAGTGGAGATACAACACGAATGGTGATGATGGATGGGGTAGAGCGGTGTGGTGGAGACACCACCGACTCTCTTGGAACAGGGACCCTTCTCCTATGATGGGTCATCCCTGTAAGCAGAATATTGTCTGTGTGATCGGCATGGGTAGCATGCTAATCAGGAAAATCAATGAGCACAGAGGCCGCTGAATGTCGACCAAACCTTTGCTTCTCTTGACTAGTGATCTGAACTGTAGTTCAGGCCTCCCTGGTCCTCTCTTATTGGAGATGTTTCCCCACACTATGGGGGATAACAAATCTAAAGTCAATTTGAGTTCCAGATTCAGAACTTTTGTATGCTCCACCAACATAGCATAAAATTGAATGGAGGCGGCATACCTCCTACTGCAACGCTGGTACAATCACCGGTGGAGGTGAAGTGGGATCCTCTTAGCATCCTCTCTCCTAGAGAGAGGATGAAATGGGTTCATTGTAACTAGAGGGAAATCAAAGTGGGCAACTCCACAAACCCATGTGGCCCCTCATCTCCCAGCAATGCGTATGGTACCCCTTAATCATGCAATTTTGTTCCTCCTCGAGTCAGGTGAGTGAGGAGTAAGAGCTAGAACCAACCTCAAAAGCCGGGAGATAATCTCCGGTATCAAAGGAGCCTTACCCTTCGGTGCTAATGAGTGGGTGCTATCCTCACTAGGCAGACGAGAACCACCGGGTACACTAGCATTGTCACAAATCCGGCATTGACACCTACTTCAGAAACTATCACCGCCTTCCTCTTAGTGAGGGGATATCAAAGTCCGATGGAAAATCAATTTGAATGACCCACCACACTACGGTCCCGCTAATAGTTGTGAGGAGTGCCTCATAGAATGTGGATGTAATTGTAATCAGGGGAGATTGGCCTGATCTAAGGCCAAGTCCATGCCATAGGGAGAGTAAACACATACTTTGATGCTATTATAGTCAACTAAAAATTGAAAATGAACGTAGCTTCAACTAAGATTGATCTGAATGCTTGTTGGAAACAAACTTGGATCATTTCTATTTTGTTGACTTCTAAATTTGAATTTAAAATTTGAACCCACATCCAACATCTTGGAAGTGTTAAGTGGGTTCAAATTGATTTAGAGAAGATTTAGAGATTTGATTGGAAAGATGAATTTTTGGATATGAATCCAATTTCAACAAATTTGGATATGTTGAAAACAGGTTCAAATATTTTTAGAAAGATGCTTCCATAGGTTCATGGTTGAAATTAGATTTTGATTTGAGGACCATTTCCTTTAACAAATTTGAGTAAGTTAAAACAAAGGGTCAATTGATTCTATTTTTGATTTGATATTTTGAATTCACTTAGCAAATTTGGGTATGTTAAGTGAGGTGTTTGAAAATAATTGTTTTTTTCTTTGTTTGCTTTGTGAGTCTTTGGTGATTTTGAAAATTGGATTTCCCACTTAGCAAATTTGGGTACGCTAAATGAAGAACCCAAGTGTGTTTTATTTTTTGAAAATTTTGAAAATAGATTCTTAGAAATTTGAGTATGCTAAGAAAATCTAAAGTGTTTCATTTATTTTGGATATTTTGATTTTGAAAAATAGGATCCTTAGCAAATTTGGGTATGCTAAGGAAATCTAATGTGTTTCTTTTGAAAATTTTGATTTTGAAAAGTTGGATCCTTAGTAAATTTGGGTATGCTATGGAAATCCTAATGTGTTTCTTTTGGTTTTGATTTGTTTTGAAAGTAGGATCCTTAGCAAATTTAAGTATGCTAAGGAAATCCTAATGAGTTTTTTTTTTTGGTTTTGATTTGTTTGTGAAAAATAGGATCCTTAGCAAATTTAAGTATGCTAAGGGAATCCTAATGTGTTTCTTTTAGTTTTGATTTGTTTTTGATTGAAAGTGGAGACTTCACTTTAGCAAATATGGTATGCTAAAAATGAAGTTCCAAATATGTTTTGAAAATGTTTTGTGAAATGGAAATTTTACTTAGCAAATTTGAGTATGCTAAATGACATTCCGAAGGTGTCTCCAATTTTTTTTTTTTAGAAAAGGGAGACGTCATTTTAGCAAATGGGATGTGCTACAATGAAATTCCAAATATATTTTGAAAATTTTTTTTTTTTGATTGATTTTGAAAAGAGAGATTTCCATTTAACAAATTTGGGTATTGTAGTAAAATATTTCATTTATCCTTTCTGGAGGATAAATGAAAATAGAAATATAGCCTTTAGTTGGGACACCACGTAGATATGCATGCTCTATTGAGGGTGATCATGACATTGAGGAGAGGTGTACTATCTATAAAAATAGAAGTCATAACTCTATAATGGACTTAATCACTGACAAGGACTCAAGGACAATGGATATGTACCAAAGATTCTTCCCTATTTTACATGGAAAAGTATAGTAAGGTTTATTTTAAACTGGTTGTTTCATGGGGCAAGCCCCATAGTTAATTACATCTTAAGGAATGAGATCCCTTAGGAATACTCGATTAAGGTAAATGATCATTGTCTCCAAAGATTTCAATAGGTTGGACTATCAATCAATTAGTTTATTTTGGAAAATCAAAGATTGACCAAGGAGAGGGAGTTATTATAGAAGCCAAAGGAAGATAAGTAAAAGATGCCCATGATGCTAGGAAACCCAAACATCTCAAACTATAAATTAATTTAATTTGTTTTGAGTTGAATTTTCATTATAAATTTAGGGCTTATGATTCCACAACACAAGATTACAAAAATGCCTAAGAGGTGAGGATTTATGCTTATGGCCCACAAAGGGGAGAAGCAACCTCAAAACTTAAATTTAGGGAGCTTTGGTGAGGGCCAAAAGCACAACATAAATCTAAGGTGAAAATGGTCATTTGGTTTGCCTCCACAAGAGAGGACAAACCACATCATGACTTACACCCACCTAGGGTGGTACAACTAACTCCTCCTACTTTTAAATTCATGTAGGCAAGTCATATGTTTTATGCAAGATAGCTAGCTATTATTTATTTAAATAGAGACTAAGTCCTTAAACTCACTAAAGAGACTATCATGTAAGGGCATGCTATAAATGACCTAAATCAAATGTAATTCGATATCATTTTATTTTCATTTTTGGACAATCATTTTGACTCGTGCTAATAGGATTCATATGCCTAATGGAAATAAGATTATTGGCCAAAATCTGAGAAGGGAGGAGGTGTGTTTCCACCATGGCTCTCAAAGGTCAAGCCAATTTTCTCTGGCAAAGGTGGAAGCCCTCCAATCAAGAGTGAAAATAATATGCATTTTTGCATGATGTTATAAAACAAGTACTCATCCATTGCTAATTCTTTATTGATTTTAGCCTAAGCTTTAGGTGAGGTTATGAGTTCTTTATTTTTAGTTTTGAATTGTTAGATTTGGTAGAAGATTTATTTTTCTCTAAGAGCCTAATCCACATCTAGGCCATACATAAAGTAAGGAAGAAACTAGGAAAAGGATGCCACTTAATGCACAAGCTAAACAAATCATCAATCAATTTATAAAGCTAATCTAAAAGAATAAGAGCCATTATGGTACCATCGCACAAACCCAAAAAATAAATTGGGTAGCCAACTCTACCCTTATACAACCCGGATTACAAATGAATTATATACAATTAAACATGGAACTCAATGATCATTTAAAGAGAATCAGAAGTTGTTTAAAGAGACTTTCATTTTTGCTTTGATTTGAATTAGGAAAGTGTGAGAAGGTTTATTGGTCCTTACCCATTCCACATGTGTGCATTATTTTAGTTTAATTTTAGGTGATTAGATTAATTTTATGCTTTGGTTAGATAAGGTGTAGATTAAGTTCATTACCTTACCTATACCACTTTAACATATTTAATCAAACATTTATGAGCCAATGTATGACATAAAAACAT
Organism: Cymbidium sinense; assembly: GCA_021442155.1. Classification (NCBI taxonomy): domain Eukaryota; kingdom Viridiplantae; phylum Streptophyta; class Magnoliopsida; order Asparagales; family Orchidaceae; genus Cymbidium; species Cymbidium sinense. The sequence goes on from JAKCPB010000152.1 coordinate 23,368, forward strand.
GAATTTAAACCAAGAATGCATCCTAGGAAAGAAAGGTACAATGCAATTGGCTCACAATGATTAATTAAGCTAAAGGGTTTAATTTAAGTACTTTCATAACCCTTCCCACACATATGGGTTAGGTATGATTTCTGTTTACTTAGGTTATTGAAAACCTAAGTATCTACAAGAAGGATTAGGTTTAGGTGATTAAGTTTCTAGATTAATTTTTGTTTTGAGAATTTGATTTGATTAATTAAGTAGATCATTAGTGGATTAACACTTAATTAGATTTGGATTTAAGGAAGAAAGGGGTTTAGGAATAGCTTAAGGAAAATATCCCAAAATCATTCCATAAACCTCCTAATCACTTAAAAGAAGTTTAATTATCTTAATCAAATAATTAAATCACTTTCACATGCTTAATTAACCTTAATTACATTAAAAGAGTGATTAGGGTTCATTAGTTAGGTTAACTCATTAATAAATTCTAAGAAAATTAGGGAGGTAGAAGTCATCCCACCAAACATGCAGAAGTTTGGAATTAACTAATGTTATTAGAGTAATTAGGGTATTAAGTTTTAAATAAACCTTAAGGAAAATCTATAATCAATATTCAATCAAAAATAATTTTATTGGATTCTCCTTGAAGTATCTTTAAAATGAACGAGTATGTATTTTGAATTTTCTACAATAGTTATAAATTTAGAAGTTTTAATTGATTTAAGTGATTTTTATGAATTCTAATAATTTATTAAAAATAAATCATTTGACACTCAAAATTCAATATCTTTTAATACAAAGGTCATTTTGATGGAAGGTTACCTCACCGGGGATGATTTTCAGTGATGGTGGTGACTCGAGCACACTGTCGAGTGAGGGAAGAATCCTTGTTGAGCTTAGATCCTCTCCATGTTGAAATGATGTTTCCTCATCATCATTTCCTCACTAAATCCCCTTAGTTTTGGAGTATTTCTCCAAAATGAAGTGGATGTGATTTTTAATGGCTTTGGGAGTTCTAGGAGAGGGAGAATGGGAGGAATGAGGGTTTCCTTCAGCCACTAAAGCCTTAGAATGAAAAGTGAAGTAAAATGAACTAAAATCCACTTTTTGTTTAAAATTTTGGCTCCAAACTCATGTCATTTGGCTTGGGGTGGTTGGGAACGGAAGAGAATCATCCTAGGTTGCTTCTATGGTTGGCTAAGGCATGGAAAGTGGCTGCCATGAAGGACAAGTGGGTGCCCTAGCCAAAGGGAGGTGAGTGTCCTTCATGCCAAGTGTTCCAATGGGAGAGGAGGTGTGATTTTACCTCCCCAAGAGTCATGGCTGCCCCAACCACTCCTTGGGTCAAAAAATTAGTATCCTTGGTGCCTATGTGGACTAATGGATGAGTGCCAAGTGGCCAAGGAAGAGAAGTGACCACTTAGGAAAGTGTCTTTTCTCATGGAACGCCCTTGACCCAAGGGAAAAGTGGTCATTTGACATTGAATTTGCTTTGGGTAGATTTTAAATAAGTCAAAAGTTAGTTGGACCAAATTTTATGTCATTTGAAGTTCAATTGGTTTAATTTTGGTTAAATTGACCCATTTGGGTCAAATCGAGTCAAAATGGGTTAGGTTTGCCAATTGGTCAAATTAGATCAAACCAAGAGTTGGGTCAAGTTCAAATGGCTATTTGGAGTATATTGGTTCAATTAGTTTCAATTAATTTGGTATAATTTTGATTTAATTTATATTTTGGCCAATTTGATCCTTTAAGTCAATTTGGGCTAAGTTGATCGATTTGACCCAATTGACCAAATTGGCTTGAACCATGGATTGGTTTGAGTTTGGTTGATCATTTAGAATGGATTGGTGTCTTTATTTCCAATCAATTTGGTTTATATTTGATTTTGGACTGATTTGACCTTTTAGGTCAAGTTGGGTTCCTGGTCAATTGGGCTAAGTTGGGTCTAGTTGGCCAATTGGCCAAATTGGGTTTAATTAAGGCTTTGGTCAAGTTAAATAATCAATTTTGAGTGAGCCATTGTTGCACTCAATTGGGTTTTGCTGTTGGCTAGTTTGGGTTCATGTGGGTTAAAGGGTTGACTTGGTCAACATGCTAGGTTGACTTTATTTGACCCCATTTCATGATAATTTATTAACCTATGATGATCAAAAAGGATGAAATGAAGTTTGGATTGGCTAAATTTATTTTGATTTGGGTTGAAATTCATGTAGGTCAAATTGGCCAATTTGGATCAAGTGAGCCAATTGGGTTTAGTTGGCTTGATCAAGGCTTGATTCAAGTTTGGTTGAACTCACATATGGATTTATGATTGAAATATAAATCCATTTACAAGTGATCTGGAGTCAAATGAGTTTTTATTTATTTGACAATTTCAAGTCAAAGGGTGAACATGAGTTTGACTTAGGCTTGATTTTAGAAATTGGTTTTGGTTTGAGGATTGAAGTTTATGTTTATATTTTGATTCATGATTGAAGGATTGATTGAATCATGAAGAAAAATCAAGAGTTTGGCTTGATTTGAGTTTGATTTGGTTAATTTCAAGAATTTGACTTGAAAGGCTTAGGTTGGATTTTGGTTGAATTTGAGTTTGAGTTTTTGGATATTTGAATTTATAATTCATTTATATTTGTGAATATAAATGAGAATATAAATGGTTATGAGAAATTTCTTAAATTTGAATTGATTTGGATTTGATTTGAGCTAAGTCCATAAGATAGAATCAAAGGGCTTGGGAAAGATTTTGGAATTTGAATTTGAGTTTTGGATCATGGGTTTCAATTATTTGGAATTAATTTGAGTTTAGGTTAGTTGGAATTGATTGTTGATTTAATTTGGAGTTTGACTTGAAGGAAGGAGGTGAGGAATGTGGTTCAATCTATAGGGTAGGCAAATTTTCCTAACACCCCTAAGGCATGATCTATTCCTATGGCTAACTCTTCTAAGTCTCTAGGGCTAGGTTAATTGTCCACCTAATCACTAGATGTGTCCTAAGACTAAAGAATTCTAAAAGTATAAGAGAAGTCCTATGTCTAAGATGGAGGGGTTGAGAGCTCATTCTAAAAATGAGGTCAATAAGAAGGTTTGATGATTAAATAATAATTAAAAAAAGCCTAATTATATGTTTAATCCCATCAGCGCCATGTGGGCCATGCAAAGATGCGCTTTCCACATGGGTGAAGTGATTGGGTCTTTAACTTACCACATAGACCCACGAGTGGTGCTACGCTTTCTCCTCGACCCAATCAAGGATCGAATGACGAGATTAAAGCCACAGTTCTAAAGGGTGAAATCTGTGGGATGCTATGTGTTTTAATCTCGGCCATCCATCCAAAATGCATGGATGGATGGGAGATTCATCCATGTAATTCCTATGAGCAATGGAGACTCCATGTTCTAGGGCAAGATCGAGCTCGATTGAGCTTGGATTGGCTAAAATTTAGCCTACACCTTCATTATATAATGGAGATCATATCCAACGGCTAGTTTATCATGCAATGAAAATTCCTTTCATAAATCTCCACACTATGGTTAGATTAAGATTGGAAAAATGGTTTACCTCACCAGAGGTGATCACCGGTGTTTGATTCCCTTGGAGAAGCTTCGTCTAGTGGAGACGAAGCTTTGTTGATAGTTTAAGGTCTTGAGTTGGGTGGTTGCTTCTAGATGCCAACTCCACCTTGAATTCCTTGTGACTTTGATCGAACTAGCACCCCTTTTACCTTTGGAGCTTGGGAAAGAGCTTAAACAAGTTTGATTGGGGTCCCTAAGAGAGCTTGCAAAGGGAATTGGGCTAGTTTTAAGTGTGGAGTGAGATTGGATTTTGGTTTTCTCCTATTTTTAGCTTGAGAAATCAGAATGGGAAGTTCAAACTCTCTAGGAAGCTGAGAAGAGTACCAGGGCTTGCTCTGAGTTCCTTTGCTTCAATTGAATTAGCAAGGGTGAAGATTGAGTTGAATTAGGGGAGTATATCTCCCCCAAGGGAAATCAAACAATTGCAAGCCTCCTTGCCATTTTGATCCAATTAGGCTTATGTCATGGGTTTGTTGTTTAGGATGTCTTTGAATTCGATTTTGGCCAAGGAAGAAGTGGGTGAGGTGGCCATGTGCTTGAATTGAGTGGAAGGAGGATTCCATGTGCTCCATTTCAAGGCATGTGGTTGGGCCATTGGGCTGGTTGGGCTGACCCAAACCCATTGTTGGGTGCACCACACTCCCTAGTGTTCACTTGATCCATTAAGAGGGTGTGGTGAGAGGATTTGACCAAATTCCAAGTGGATTTGGCCAAAATTTACCCTATGGCCTAGGGTAAAATGGTCATTGACCTTGATTTTAGTTTGGGCATATTTGGTATGATGAGAAAAAAGGTTTGGCCAAGTTTCATTGAATTTGGAGTTGGTTTCATGTGATTTGGCTGGTGTTGACCCATTTAGGTCAAAATGGGTCAAGTTGACCAATTTGTCAAATGGGTCAAACCAAAGTTCATATGACCATTTGAAATATTTTGGTGGCTTTGGTTTGATTCAATTTGGTTGAGGTTTGAATTTGGTTCAAGTGAGTTCATTTAGGTCAAATAATTGACCAATTTGACCCATTTGACTATTTGGGTTAGGTCATGGGTTGGTTTAGGTTTAGTTGGTCATATGAAATGGATTAGTATCTTGTTTCCAATCAATTTTTGGTTAAGTTTGAATTTGGCTCAATATGACCCTTTAGGCCAAGTTAGATTCAAGGTCAATTAGGCTAGGTTGGGTCTAGTTAATTGAGGCTTTGGTCAAATTCAACAATCATTTTGGGATGAACTTGACCCATTGGTTTCAATTAATTTGGCTTAGATCAAGTTTTGACACATTTTGACCTTTTTAGGTCAAGTTGGGTCAAGTTGGGTCAAGTGGTCAATTGGTCAATTGGGCTAGGTTGGGGGCTCAAATGTTGACTTGGTCAAGCTCAAACATTGATCATGAATGAACTTATATCTTTGGTTTCAATCAATTTGGCCTATGGAGGATTTTGGCTATGTTGGGCTTCATTTTGGCTAAGTGTTGACTTGGTCAACCCTTAAGTTTGACTTGGTTGAACCCAATTAGAGTGATTGATCATCTCATTATGATTGTTGATCATGATGAGAGGCTTGATTAGTTCAATCTAATTTGGTTAGGATTAGAATTTGGCTCATAGGGTATTTTAGGTCACTTTGGGTCAAGTGAGCCTAAGTAGGTCAAATGGTCAAAGCTTGATTTGAGTTTGGTTGAACTCACATATGGACTTATGATTGAAATATAAATCTATTTACAAGTGGTTTGAAGTCAAATGAGTTTTGATTCATTTGAATTTCATGTTCAAAGGATGAACATGAGATGGATTTTAGCTTAATTTTGAATTGAGTTTTGGTGTTTGAAGTTTGTATTTATATTTGGATTCATGATTGAAGGATTGATTGAATCATGAAGAAAAATCAAGAGTTTGGCTTGATTTGAAATTGATTTGGCTAAGTTCATGATTTTCACTTGAAAGACTTAGGTTTGATTTCGAATGAATTTGAGTTTGATTTTTGAATGAATTTGAGTTTGATTTTTGGATTTAGTTTGAATTTGAATTTATATTTCATTTATATATGTGAATATAAATGAGAATATAAATGGTTATGAGAAAACTTCAAGGATTTGAAGTGATTTGAATATGATTTAAGCAAATAAGAGAGGATTAAAGGACTTAGGAAAGATTTGGAATTTTGTATTTGAATTTTGGATTTAGTTTGATTGATTTGAATTTATATTTCATTTATATACATGAATATAAATGAGAATATAAATGGGTTGTGAGAAAATTTTATGAATTTGAGATGGTTTGAACTTGATTTGGGCTAAATTTCAAGAGGAAATCAAAGAACTTAAGAAATATTTTAAACTTGGAATTTCAATCATTGGTTTCAATCATGGGTCTCAATCATGGATTTCAATCATAGAATTGATTTGAGTTTGGAGAAAATCAATTAAGCTGAAATTGAAAGTTTGATGTTGATTTGATTTGAGTTTGACTTGAAGGAAGGAAGTGAGGAATGTGGTTCAAGCTATAGGGTAAGGAAATTTTCTTAATACCCCTAGGCCATGACCTATTCCTAAGTCTTCTAAGTCTCTGGGCTATGTTGAGTGTCCACCTAATCACTATATGTGTCTTAAGACTAAGAACTCTTAGTTTAAGAAGTCTTATGTCTAAGAGGGAGGGGTTGAGAGCTCATTCTAAAATGACATCAACAGTACTTATTTAATTTGAAAGAGACTAAAGTCCTAAACACACTAAGAGACTAGAGCATGAGTGAGTATGTGACTTAATCTATAGATGCAAAATCATTTCAAATTTTATTTCATTTTAGACACATCATTTTGACAGAGGCTTTATGATTTCTTATGCCTAAATACATGATGAAATAGGTTATGGGTCAAATCAGTTAGAAGAAGGTGCTCTCCATCATAAGGGATGCCCTCACAGGTCAAGCATTCCTTTATCATGCAAGGATGGAGATCTTTCATGTTCAAGAGAGAAAGAATATGCATGATATGAAATAGAAACCATGCTAAGGGGTTGCTAAATCTTTTAATTATCTTATTTATGTCTTAGGCTATATGATGAGGTTATGAGTTATTTAAAATTATGTTATGAGTGATTAGTTTGGTAGAAAAGTTATTATTATCCAGCATCCAAGCCATACATTAAAGCATCAATCATTTAAGAAACTATGGAAAGCATGCCATCCTAATGCATAATGTAAACATAACTTAAAACAATTATATAAACTATCATAAAGAAAAAAGGCGGTGCACTAATACTATCATACAACCCAAAGAGAGAAGATGGTACAAGTTCTGCCCTTATACAACGGAATATGAAAGAATAATTATAATTGTATTAAATGCTATTGGGGTCTTCTTTATTCATATCTCCATTTTTGATTTTGGTTCCTTCCTTGATTTGGATGGTGCTTGGTTCAAAGGCATCACAAGCACGTGATAAAGCCTTCTCATCATGGCTCATCCCAATCCCCAAACACTAATCCTAATTCTATTGTAAAATTATAGTTTATGTGGGAAAAGTAAATCTAGCTACAATTGCAAAATAGAGGTTAGCTAAATATACAAATAATCTAAGCTATTGTATTATTTATAATTTGGACTTAGCACTCTTATGGGTAACTAAGTTCACCCATCTAACTTGAATTATGCTTAAGGATTTAAGCAGCAAAACAAATCATTCACCTTTATTTTTAAGCATTCCTTAAGAATAATCACATGTAGAGAACATGATTAGCTAATATTGGCCTATCATCCAGTACCATACAACATCTAATCTAAAATAATACATCATGAAAGAAAATACATCACATCATACACCATCCTAACTTAGAGCTAGAAGTGGTGACTTAATTTAAATGTGTGTATTAAGGCTTGTGTGATAAGTCTTGTTATTTAGTGTTTTATTTTCTATGTGTACAAGGCTTCAATTTAACATGAAAGGTTGATTTCACTTGAAGTAGTTTAATTGATTTGAGAATCTTAATTTGTGTTTTCTTTTGTTTCATTTTTACACTAACAACTAAGTGGTATAAAGAGAGGAAAAGAGGATTGCCCTCTTTCATCCCTACCTTAACTCACTTTCTAAAGTATATTAATTTAATTTTGTTCTCTTTAGTAAATGGTATTAATTGATTTAATTCTTCCTAAGTTTAGGTTTACTTTAAATAATCCTATTCAAAATGAAATCCATCTTAAGATTAACTTAATTGAATTACTACCATGACATATATTAAATCAATCCTTTCCATCACATGTAACATGATTATGATTTAATCTAAGTGTATTTTATATACATGCAAATATATTTTAGCACACTTAAATGATGAATGTATGTGTATGTTTAAGATTTGTATTTTTTTTTTTGATTGAATTATTTAATATATATATAATTTAAAACTTTATCCAAATTCTTATACAAAAATACATAAGAATGAAATTAAATAAGCATGAGCCATTGTTAAACCAAGGAAGTGAGGTAATCAAATGACCTCCTTGGAGTTAGCTAAACCCTCGTGTTCCCGGGATGTCCAGACTATATACCCATTACCATTCAATCTTATATAAATCAACACATGAATAGAGGAAAGAGAACTCAAAATTCATACACTTAAGCTATAAGCACATGCATTACTTATGTATTTATAACTAGCATCATAACAAATATTATTATTCATTTATAAGCTTTTAAGAAATACATTTGGATTTAATAGTAATAATAGCCACACATATATTAAATTAAATCAACAAATGCAAGCTTACATAAAGGAAATCCATTTTATTTTACTTGATTTTGAAAAGATGGATGCATGAATTCAAATGACATACCAAATTTAACATGATTGGAAAGAGGATAATCAAATATAAGCATGTGATTCATTCAACCAAGCTAGTTCTTAAGGACAATCAAATCAAATAAAATTATTTAAAGCAAACCAAAGCTTTTTATTAATTAAGTTTTGGATTTGATTTGATTTAAAGAGGAGAAGAGAAATCATCACTTGCTATTTTAAACCCATTCCCACATTAGTGATTTGATTTAATTTAAGGAAATGTAATTAAGTTGATTTTTATGGGTTAATTAAGTTGAACCCTTAATTAAATGAATTAATTACCCTTACCTATGTCACCTTAAAGTAATTAACTAAATAATTATGAGCTAATATGATATGCATGGAAAATAAACTTGCAATGATCCTAGGAAATAAAATAGGCCAAATGCAATTGGCTCATGATTAATAGTTAATTAGATTAAGGCACTTAATTAATTACTCTTAGGGTTTTCCAACACATGTGGACTAACCATAATTTCATTAAACTCTTTAGGTTTTTAAACACCTAAAGATCTACCCCATGATTTAATTAATTAAGGTTTGATGTGATTATAATTTCAATTTGATTAAGTTATTTAATTAATTAGTTAAATCTTAATTAATTTCATTTTTAAAAAGGGTGAAATGAACTTAGGGAAAGGGGTCCCAACCCTATTCCTTAGTTCACTTACTATTAAATAATGATTAATAGAATTAATTAACCAATTTTTTATTGTTCATAGGATTAATTAATCATTAATTAATTTAAAAGAGTAGTTTAGGTTTAATTAGTCAATTTTCTGAATTAAGTGAGCAATAAATCCCAATAAAATTATGGGAGGTAGAGGTCATCCTATTAAATTAACCCATAAAATTTGGGATTAATTGCTCAAGTAATTAAGGAGTAATTAAACTAATCAATTTTGTAAATAAACTTTAATTACTATTTAAAATTAGTTAAGATCATTTTAATTAATTCTCCTTTGAAATATCTTTAAAATGAGTATTTATTTGCATTTTTTATTTATCTATGATTTTTTTAAGATTTTATAAGTTTCAGCCATTAAAATGATTAATTGTTAAGCCTAATCCTGTTGGCACACGTGGCATGACGCGGCTTTCCACATGGCATTGCGGATTTACATAAAACTTATCACTCCTTCATGATGGTGGTGGACATGCTTTCTAGTCCATCCGATCTAAGATTGACAACTATGATTAATCTCAATTAATAGGATTAAATGGATCAATCTAGTGATCTAATGATGACCATTCCATCATGCAATGAAAGATGCATGATCTAACATCATATGAGTGAGGGAGAATGGAGTCTTTCCACCATTGCTCACTTGATCTGATCTTACTCGAGCTCGGATCAACTCTAAAAGGATCCCACACCTTCACGACATCAATCGGAGGGGATCTAATGGTCAAGATCACACAAGATGCAAGTTTTCTTCAAAAGCTTCAACCTAATTTTTCCTAAGGATCAGTTTTGGAAGCATACCTCGCCAGATCTCAAGATCGACAGCTTGAATGATTGAGGAAGCTTCATCTAGTGGAGATGAAGCCCTGTTGAGTAGCAATTGGATCAATTCCTCGATGTTCACTCAGAAGGCCATGAATCAATGATTTAGTGCTCGCTTTGATAAATCCCTAGTGCAAAAAAAGCTTGGGAGATGATTCTTGCTTTAAAAGTAAGTGCAAAGTTAATTTGAGTTTGATGGAAATAGGGGTTAGGTGAAATGGGATGTCCTTTTGAGAGAGGAATGGCATTTTGAAAGAATGAGCTTGGGAGCTTAGAGAATGGCTTTAGCTGCTGACTTGGGTAGTTAGGCTCAAAGAATGATTTTTGTATGTGTTTGAGTAGAAATGAGGGGTGTATACCCCTTCATCTTGATTGGATGGTGGGATTTTGGCTTTTAGTGGCCATCCAACCATCTCAGTAGTGGTAGGGGAGGGGTGAGTTGGCAGCTTGGTTGGTTGAAGGTGTGGAGGTGGCTACCAAGGAATCATGTGTCCTATGGGTTTCAAATGCAATAGGGGTGAGGTGATTTCACCTCCCATGGGTTGGCCAACCCAACCACCCCTTTGGTTAGTGCCTAGGGACCATTGGGAGAGTAAGTGGCCAAGTAATGGAAAATCACTTACATGGGTGATTTGTCTCATGTGATGCCCTTGACCCAAAGGTAGAATGATCATTTAGCATTGGATTTGATTTGGGTAGATTTGCAATAAAGTGGGTTAGCCCAAATTTCAAGTCAATTGGATTTGATTTGGTTAGTTAGGCTCAATTTGACTCATTTAGGTCAAATGGTTAGTCAAGTTGACCAATTGGTCAAATCAAACCAAAGGTTGGGTCAAGTTCATATGATCATTTGGGATGTTTTGGTTCAATTGGTTTTAGTTGGGCTTAGATTTGATTTTTGCTCATTTGAATTCATTTAGGTCAAATGGGTTAAGTTGACCAATTTGACCAAATTGGTAAAATTGACTTGGGTTCGATGTTGGTTTGGGTTTAGTTGACCAATAGAAGATTATTGTAGGCTTTGATTTCAATTAATTTAGAGTTGGTTTTCTTTAGACAAACTTGAATATTTAGGTCAATTTGGGCTAAGTAGGTCAATTGGGTTCAATTGGGTCCAATCATGGCTTTGGTCAAGTTCAACAATCAATTTAGAATGAACTTGAGCCATTAGTTGCAATCAAGTTGGTTTATATTTTGATTTGACCCAATTTGATCTTTTAAGTCAATTTGGGTCAACTTGGGTCAAAAGGACCAATTGGGTTTGGTTTCACTCAATTGATGGTCAAGTCATATTCAAATAATGATTTTGATTTGGTATGAAACATTGGTTTCAAGGGATTTGAATCTTAGGTTACAATTTGGCTAGTTTGGGTTCATATGAGTTAAGTTGACTCAAATGACCAATTTGACTTGGTTTGACCTTGATAAATTGATCAACCTAGGTGATCAGCAATCATGATGGGAGGTTTTGATGGGCTTGGTTCAATCCAATTTGGGAAGGATTAGAACTTGGCTCAAATAGGTCAATTGGCCACTTTGGGTCAAGTGGACCAATTGGGTTTAGTTGGTTTGATTTTGGGCTGAGTTTGATTTAGTTGAGTTTATATATGGATTTGGGATTGATATATAAATTCAATTGCAATTAGCTTGGGTTCAAATGGGTTTTGGTTCATTTGAACATTTCAAGTCAAATGGGTTAAGTTGGGTTTGATTTGGGTTGATTTTGGTTTAGCTCGATGATTATAGATTTCATTTATATTTGTGAATATGATTGAAGGCATGATTGATTCAATTTGTGAAGATGATTAAAATATGATTGATTTGTGAGAAAATCAATTGAGTTTGACTTGATTTGGATTAAGATTTGGCTAAGTCCATGGATAGGTTATATGGCTTGGAAGGGTTTTGATTTAATTTGATTTAGTTTCATTTAGTTTTGATCATTTGAATGTAGATTTGATTTATATTTAGAAGATGATTGAAGATATAAAATGATTATGAGAAAATCAATTGATTTTGGATTGATTTGATTAAGATTTGGCTAAGTCCATGGGATAGGTCATATGGCTTGTAGAAGGGTTTCAAGTTTGGATTTGATCATGGGCTTCAATCATTTGGTTTTGAATTTGGGTTTGGATTTGATTTGAATTTGATGTTTGAATTGAACTTGATGTTTGGTTTGAGAAGGTGAACATGGATTGGATTTGGGTAGGTGTGGATTATCCTAATCCTAAGGCATAACCTAACCCTATGGTTAACCCTTCTAAGTCTTTAGCTTAGGTGTGTTTACCTAATTGTTAGAAGTGTCTTATGACTGGAAGTCTTAGTATCTAGAAGACTCCTAAGTCTAAGATAGGAAGATTGAATCCGCACTCCAAAAGTGAGGTCAATAGGCCTTAGGCTCCATAGTGTTACCCTTGGAGATAGATGATTGGAAGATCAAAGCCAAGTTTCACATTATAGACTTGGATACATCTTTCAAAGCTTTGCTTGGGAGACCATGGATACATGAGAACAACATAGTTCCATCTTCTCTACATCAGTATATGAAGTTTATGAGAGGTGGGATCATCTATTATGTCAAAGAGATCTCTCAAGTCACGAAGTTCAAGGTCGTCAAGATATATGAGGATGCCGCAACTTACTACCTCCTCAAAATCAACAAGTCTATTCTCATGAACTTGGCCAAAGTTTAAAATAAAAGAAAAAAGAAAAGAAAGAGAAAAAGATAAAGAAAAAGAAATGAGAAAATGAAAAGAAAATAAAAGGGAAAAATAGACTTGGAGGAGGAAGTGGAGCCTGACATTAGATTCCATCCACACTTTTACTCCATTTGAACATATGGGTAGGACAACCTGACCTCCACCATGCAAAGGAAAAGGCTAGTTCAGAGGCGTCCCAAGGGTGGAAAACCTCTAATTGGTCATCCCAATAGAAGATATATCCTGCCAGAGTACAATCCATATAACTTAGAATCTAGTTCATAGGATGATTTTATGGTTAGCACACCAGCTCTTCAGTAGTAGATTCCCTTGAGGTGACACTTGAGCATAGATAGACCAAGCTCCAAAGCAAAGCATAAGTTTATTCAAGTCTATGTGAAATAGTTAGGCATCGCTTGGGAACCTTAGCTCTAACCCCACTTTCCTCTCAAAAGTCGAGGGTTTGTAGTTAAGGAAGCCCCTAAGTCATCCATCGTGTGAAGACTCACAAGTTCTTTCGGGAGCATCATCCTCAAGTCAAGAAGTTGATGTAGAACGAGGATGATTCATATAAAGATTTAATAGATTACCTTTTTGGTACTTGCCTTGTGTTCATAATTTAGCAAAGAAAGGGTTAATCCCACATACTTGGTCAAAGCATAAGTTAGACTACTTCAAAAGAATATGGAAGAACAAATACAAAATCTCTCAATCAAGACCAAGACTAGATTTGGTACGTGGTCCAGGATGATGATGACTATTGCTTAGCCATCACCAATCATTTGAAATATGATAGTTCTTTTCAAATCACATTAACTCATATGAGGAGCTATGCTTAGAAACTGATGATCTAGATGATTTGAAGTAAAAGATGCACCGCTGAGTTCAAAGAAGAGATCAAGTCAACCATCAAGAGCTCAAGGAAATAAACTTAGAACTCAAGAAGATCCATGCCTAATATACATCATTCTTTATTGAATGAAATTGAAACCAATGACTTTGTTAGGCTATTCACAAAGTTTAAGGACTACTTTGCATGGAGTTATGAAGAGATGCCTAGATTGGCACATAGTAGTCATAAACTAGCAAAAGAGCATACTGCTAACCCTATCAAGCAAGCTCCTAGATGCATGCGATTAGACATAGAACAATAGGTCATTTATGAAGTCAAGAAACTGATCGATTGCTTCATCCGGGAAGAAAAATACCCTACCTGGTTAGTGTCATCTCACTTAAGAAAAAGAATGGCCAAATTTACATATGCATCATTTTAGAGATTTAAATAAGGCATGTCCAAAAGATGAATTTTACTACCAATGTCGAGTCGATAGTATTCATTGCCTCATCTCATGCGCTTCTCTTTCATGGATGGCTCATCCGATATAACCAAATAAAGATAGCCCCTAAAGATGAAATAAACACTACTTTTAGAACTGATCAAATCTATTGCTATATGGTCATGCCTTTATCCTTAAAATGGTGCTATACAGGCTATCACTAATCTTTGATGAACTCATTCATCATCAAGTCCAAGTTATGTCAATGATCTCATGGTCAAAAGTAGAGAAAAGAAGACCTTCTTTGACTTGAGAGCAATTTTCAAATAGTTAAGATAATTTAACCTCAAAATGAACCCCATGAAGTGTGCATTCATAGTAGCTTTAGGGAAATTCTTGGTTTGTTGTCCAACATGAGGGAATTAAAATTGATCAGAGAAGATCAAGGATATTAGAAATTCCACCCCTAAAAGTTTAACTCAACTTAGATCATTCCAAGGGTGGTTGCATATCTAAGATGCTTTATATCCAACCTATTAGAAGATGTTAGCCATTCTCAACTTGTCAAAAGGATGCCAAGTTCAAGTGGGATGATAAGTGAGAGCATGCCTTCAAAGACATCAAGCACCTGAGCATGCCGCCTAGTTCTCTATCCCGCAAGCCCATACTTTACTCTACTGCATTAGATGACTCCTTAGTGCTTTGTTGGCCCAAGCCAATAACAAAGGGAAGGAAAATGCACTATACTACCATCATCTAATCCTCTGAGGCTAATTATCCACCCATTTAAAATCATTTCCTAGCTTTAATCTTTGCATCCCAAAAGCTACAACACTACATGCTTCCTCATAAGGTGAACTTAATCTCTAAGATTAATCCACTATAGTATCTCATGACACGGTCGACGCTATCTGGACGATTGGCAAGACGATCCATGATCTTCTCACAGTTTAACATCACCTTTCTACCCCTCCGTGCGGTGAAAGGACAAGAGATATCTTAGTACACCCACTTCTGCCGACCGCTTAGTGATGATCTCCCAATGAACAAATCATGAATTTAGGAGATACTACCATTCATCGCTAAGAGATGTACTTTGATGTTGAGGCTTCCTCTAAAAGAGGAGAAGAATAATAATCTACTATTCCAAGAAAGGCAAGCGTAGGAATAGTTCTCTTAACTCCGAACTGTGATGTGATCAGATTCTCATATCATCTGTCCAATCCTTGTACCAACAACAAAGCTAAATATGAGGCTCATTGTTGGTCCGAGTTAGCCATTACTCTAAGCCTAGAACATCAACATCTTGGGATTCTCAACTAATTATCAACCAAATCAGGGTCCTATAAGGTTATAAAGCCCAAGCTCCATCACTACCACAAGTACACCATGGAGTTGTTGCCCAAATCCTAGAGGTTACCATTTATAAGATTCCTCGAGAGAACACCATAGCATATGCTTTAGCCAAGCTTGAAAAGTGTGGTATTGAGGATGAGTTCATATCAATAAAGGTCCAAAATAGACAAGTCTATCCCTTATTGATATTAAACTCATCAAAAGTACTCTCTTGAAGGGGAGGTTGCCATTGCCAAGAAGGATGAGGAGTTAGATTGGAGGCAACATGGATTACCTAAATAAAAAACTACCTCAAGAGAAGTCCCAAGCCCATCGATGAAGCAGAGTACTTTCCTATGCTCTGTGGATGGTGTCTTATACCGAATTTTCGATCATATGATTATGTTATATAGACAAGCACAAGCAGTAAGATCATGATGAGGTACACTGATTATGTGGAGCCAACCATCGGTCAAGATGAAAGCCAAGATCAAGAGACTAGGATACTACTGACCTTCAATGATTAAATATTACATGGATATGGCAAGGTGATGCCACCAATGTCAAATACACGGTGTGGTCCTACACCAACCACCCAACATTCTACATCCTACATTGGCCTCATGGCCATTCAAGTGTTGGGGTATCGACATAGTGGGTTTGATTGATCCTCCTTCTTTCAAGGATTATCAGTTCATCTTAGCTACTAGCTACTTTTCTAAATGGTAAAGGCAATTTCTACTTAGAGATGTCACTTAGCATGTGCTTTTTAAGAACCATATCATATAGGTTCGAGTGCCTTGATGAATTATATCCGATAATGTTATTGCATTCAAGAGCACAGATCAACAACTTTTCCTAGAGACACAACATAGATTGGAGATATTCTACCATCAACTACCCTAGCAAAAAATGTCTTGGTAAGCCTTCAATAAAAATTCTCATCCAAATCAAGAAGATACTCAATAACAAGATGGCATGAGCGCTTAGTTGAAGCCTTGTGGGCCTACCACACCACATATAGAACTCTAACTTCCTACTATTTTCCTTAGTGTATCCAAGTCATTCTACCATTAGAAGTCCAACTCCCATCACTTAGGATAGTTGTGGTAGCAAGATCACAACAGAAATGTAACACCAAGGAGAAGAGCTTGAAAGTTTGGAGGAGAGATGCTTGCGATCATGCTGAAACCTCAAGTCATACAAAGATAAAATAATTTAAGCTCACAACAAGTTGGTCCATCCTAGAACTTTTCAAGTAGGAGAGCTAATTTTAGTTCTAAGGAGACCGATTATTCCCATCAAGATGGGAGGCAAGTTTGAACCCACTTGGGAAGGCCCTTGCCATAAGGAAGGCCTACCAGGATCTTATCGCCTTATTAATCATAAGGAGAGCACTCAATGCTTCCAATCAATGGGCTCTACTTAAGAAATATTATAAAATCATGTTTAAAAATAATTATCATCAATGAAAATTCCATTTTGAATTCAATCTCTTCCATGTTGAAAGTATTCTTATTTACAATCATGATGTGTTTTGGGTAGGTGTAACGAGAGATCCTACCATCATTGACATAATACAAACATAAACTACACATAAATATATACAATAAACTAATATCTTTTATCTCGGCAACTGAGTTGAGATAATGTAGTGACACTCACTCAAAGAATGCCTAATCTAGGTCGAATGACTACTCTAGTGTTTCACCCTATCTTCTTACTTTGGAGGATGTAAGTTATTATACTTTTCCTTCCTTACTTGGCCACTGCACACTGATGAGTGCCTTGTTAGTTTGGTAGGCCTTAATGCATGGTCGATAAGCTACCTTATGTTGGCTTCATTTAAGAGGATGTGAGTTTCCTATGCTTCTTTCTTGGATTAACCTTCATCCACTAACTGTGTTGAGTATATTTGATGTTTAAGATAAATCCCCTAGAAGCTCCTTCTCTCCTGACTGCTTCAAGTTTGGGTCTAGTCCTTCCTTAGGGCTCCCTGCTTAGTAGTCGCTCTATGTTAGATAGCATCTGTCCCACTGACTATAGACTATCCTAATGATCAGTTCTGCTTGGAAAGTTGTAAGCCTACATGCTTTCTTTCCAGATTAATCATTGCACACTGACGAGCACCTTAGGTTGGTTGGTTCTCACTACGTTGATAGAAACACCATATTGACAAATACACCTTAGTTGTTGGTTCTAGCACCTCAGATACACCACCATATGTGATGCGTATGCTACGCTTTCTCCTTGAGTTACCACACCTATAGGCTTTCTTTTCATGGCTCGTGATAATGCCTAGAGACCTCCTCAGGCACTATATTTGGATCACATCCTTTATGACCCAATTTAGACACTACCAGAGTTACTATAAGATTGGATAGTTCCCCTTTCCTAGTAACCACCCCTGTGGATGTGTAGATTTTCCCATTTATCTAGTAAATCTGAGATAGGTCAATGCTGACATATCCCTTTCTTAATGTGATCCGTTACATACCAACAGGGTCCACATAAATATATAAGAAAAATATATATTCACTTGTTGATTAGAAGGACACCCCTAGCAATACCTTTTTCTAAGTAGGCATCCTCTCTTTAGTGCAGTGTCAGTAAAACTCCCTATAGAAATTGTCGACTACTCTTGAGTTGATATAAGTCCCCAGCAATAATCACTTAGTAGTCACCCCTAAGTTGGATTTGATTTGTTATGCTACCAATAGGTCACCCTAGCAATTTTTCCCTTCTTTAAAAGATGTAAGTTTGCTACGCCTTCTTCCTAGCATAGCCATTGCACACCGAAAGGCAATCCCTTAGGTTGGCTAGCTCTACCCCACAGCTAGTAGACTATCCCTTTGGATTTGTAAATCTGAGATTGGACAAGTCTGATATAGCCCCTTCTCAGTGGGTCCATCGCACACTAACATGATCCATAAAATAAATCTATCAAATTTGACCGAGCTCATATGCCTAGCTAATATGCCCTCAATCGAAAATCAAACTAAACCAAACAAACCATATCAAATCATATGAAATTAAGATAAAATTAATCCTGACTACTTTTGAGTTGACATAAGTCCCCAGCGGCATTCACTCAATAGTCGCCATAGGTCAGATTTGATTTGTTGTGCATTCAACAGGTCACCCCAGCGGTTGTTCATCACTTTGGAAGATGTAAGTCTGCTACACCTTCTTCCTAGCGTAGTCTTTGCACATTGAAAGGAAACCCCTTAGGTTAGCTAGCTCTACCCCACAACCGGTAGACTATCCCTTTGGATTTGTAAATAAGAGAAAAGTCAAAGCTGATATAGCCCCTTCTCAATGGATATATCACACACCCATGTGGTCTATACATTAACTCATCAAATTAAACCCACCCAATTCTCCTAGTGGAGCCTCAAATCATATATAAATAAGTCAAGCAAATAAATCAAATTGAAAACCAACCTCTTTAGTTGAGCCAAATTAAACCAACTCCCTAGTAGAGTCTAAATCAAAAAAAATCCAACCAAACTCTTATTTTGGATACATCCCCAAACAAATCTATGAAATCAAATTCAATCCCTAGGAGCTCAACTTGCTTCCCTAGGGAAGGTTCATATTCCCCATCCCCTACTTTAGCCCATATCTCTAGCAGATATGCCTCCACATCAATTAAAACATAATAAATTAAAGTCAATTCGATCTTAATGCCTAGTGGATTATAAATTCTTATCCCTAACAGATCTTTTTTTCCATAAATCATATAATTAAATCAAATTCAAACTTTATCCCCAACAGATTTTCTTCTTCTATGCCCTCGACATAGACCCCTCGCATGTCATGTCCAATGCATGTATGTTCCCCTAGCAGATCTCCCTCCAAGTTCTTGGCATAGAATTCTCTTCAAATCTTATTTTTTCTCTTATGCACACCTTTAATACTTCAACCAAAAGCCTAACAATGTATTCATTCAAATTACATCATCTTAACATTGTAATCAACATTTTATGATTTGTGATGCAAGCTCAAACTAACTATACAATATCATGCTAAGCATATTATAGTGAATTAACATTATATTATATATTATAATATATGATGTTATATTATTAGCTATAATATTATATTATCTAACATACACCTCATTAGAATCACTTAAAAGGAATAAATAACTAAATTTTCTCAAAATATGAATAATGTTCATTTTAGATGTAAAATTATGATTTTCTATTAGAAATGGGACAAAATAGCATAATTTAGGTTTTTGGTGCATGAATTTGGCCAAAATTTTCTATCTCAACCTTGAAATTAATATTTTTGTGAGTTTTGATCCAATGTATTATAACAAAAGTAAAATATACTAAAATGTACAATAACATTTAGTAACACACAGCCACATTCATATATATTTGAAGTTAAATTGTTATGTACATTATATTTTAATGCTTTCATATAATATATTATCTTACATTACACCTAAAATGAATCATTTAAGCAAAAAAAAAAATTATAAAATCTAGTTGAAAATGAACATTTATTTTGGATGCAAAATTCCATTCTTTTGTTTAAATGACACACCATAGCACATCCCAATAATGTTTAAAGCTTACCTTAAATTTGGCGAAATCCCATCATCTCAACCTATAAATAAGAATTTTTATGATTTATACCAATACAAACTCTACTACATCATATTATACCAAACTAAAATATGATAAACAACAAGCAAGTAATAATAGTATTATAATGCATGATGCTACACTATGTTATGGCATCTTATATTATAATACACTATAATATATTATATTTTATTATATTGTATATCACATCACAAGGGATTGCTTAAAGTAGAAAATCATTAAATTAGTTTAAAGAATTAAAGACTATATATTTTAGTCGTATCACTTACATATTTTAAATTGAAATAATATATTATGATGCCATGCTCTACTTATTATAAATTTGGCCAAATTCCACCATTTTAAAGTCTAAATCAACATTTTTATATATAATTATAGTGTAGGATTGACTACATGATTGCAAAATACTAAAATAATTTAAAATGCACATAATAATATATTATGGTATATGATGTGATACTATGCTACAACATATAATATTTATTTTTAACATAAAATCTTACTTATTAGAGTACATATGTCATAGCACTCCTTTGGTACTACAACCTAATCCCCACTTCAAATTTAATAAATTTCATTATCTAATTTATTAAATTAATATTTTATGATTTATGATTATAGATTACCATAACATACTAAAACATTTCAAAACATCTTATAACATCCAAAAATACATCACTACATGCTCAAATATATGATGCTACATTATACCATAATATGGTATTGTAATATGATTTAGGGTTAGGTTTAGGTATTCAAATCTCTAATAGTTAAGGGAAAGTCTCTGAAGGCATTTTCTTTAGCTACCATAACTATGTTAGATTATCATTCTTTAGATCTACTCCTAATGACATCTTTATTCAAAGTTTAAAGTTTAGGTTTGTTTAGGGTTTGGGTTTGTGGGTTTAGGGTTAGGTTTAGGGTATTTATGGTATGGTTTAGGGTTGTTAGTTTTAGAGTTTAGGATTATGGATTTAGCTTTAGGGTTTTGGTTTGGGTTTGGTTTAAGGTTTGTGGCTTTTGGGTTTAGGGTTTATGGTTTATGGTTTAGATTTTGGTTTAGGGTTTAAGGTTTTTTTAGGGTTTAAGATTTGTGTTTAGGTTTAGGATTTAGGTTTTAGTTTAGGTTTAAGGTTTTATTTTTTTAAGAAAAATTTAGATTCAATATTTCTTCTTTTTGATTTCATCAACCAAGTAAGACCCCAAGTTTTCTAAGACATAAGTGATGACATAGATTAAAAAAGCGCACCCATAGAGCAAATTAGAAAACCTAGATATGTAGAATCGTTTCTACGATAAAGACATATTTCAAAGAGATTGGATTAGTTGTTCTTTAGTTTCTCTAGTTCTATCATACCACCCCACCTCTCAAGTAGTGGGATATGCCATCATATATGATCTCTCCCTCCCACCACCACATAACCTTTATCGCCTTTAACTCCATAACCACTACCCAACCACCACCTTCATCCACACTCCTCAGATCCCCACCACCACTATAACAGCCACCAGCTGCTCCACTACCAAATCTAGATTGAGCCTAGAGATGGTGATGTTCCCATGGTTATTCTTAGGTTTATGCTAACTGTTTTAGGTTTAGGGTTTAGGCTCAGGGTTTATGTTTTTTGTGTTTTTTAGTAGGATTTAGTTTATGGTTTTGTTTTATGATTTTGGGTTTAGGGGTTTGTGGAGTTTTGTGATTTATGGTTTAGGTTTAGGGTTTAGGGTTTGGGCTCGTGGTTTGTTGGGTTTAGGCCTAGGGTTTAGGGTCAGTTTAGGGTTGTGGTTGATTTAGGGTTGGATTTAGGGTTTAGTTTTTTTTAAAATAAAGCAAACATCAGTTGATTTATTTATTTTATTTTATTTATTTTTTTATTAGTTTTATTTTTTATTTTAATTATTTTAGTATATTATTTTAGGTTTATTTTTAGTTTTGGTATTTTATTATTTAGTTTATATTTTTTTAGTGAGTTTTATTTATTTTATTTTAGTTTAAGTTTTATTTTTATTTTTAGGTTTAGGTTTACATTTTATTTTATTTCTTTATGTTTAGGTTTTATGTATTTATTTTAGGTTTATTTTTATTTTATTTATTTTAGGTTTAATTTTAATTTAGTTTATTTTATTTAGTTTAGGTTTTTTTGGTTTAGTTTATTTTGGTAGTTTAGGTTTATTTATTTTATTTATGTTTAAGTTTATTTTATTTTATTTTTTATTTTTTTATTTTAGGTTTAGGTATTTTTTTTAGTTTAGGTTTAGGTTTTATTTCTATTTTATTTTTTATTTTAAAGTTTATTTTTAGGTTTAGTTTTATTTAGTTTTTTATTTTAGTTTATTTTAGGTTTATTTAATTTATTTTATGTTTATTTTTATTTTATTTAAGTTTTTTTCTAGGTTTATTTTATTTTCTAGTTTAGTTTAAGTTTTTTATTTATTTTAGTTTAGTTTTATTATTTATTTATTTATTTTAAGTAGATTTAAGTTTTAGTTTATTTTATTTTATTTTATTTAATTAATTAATATTTATCTAATTAATTATTTATTTATTTTATTTTATTTATATTTTTATCTTTAGGTACATTTTGTGTCTGGGTGGTGTCAGTCTTTTTGGTCTGGGTTTGGGTTGTGGTATTAGTTCTAGTGGTTTAGGCTCAGCTCAATGATGAATGAGGGCTAGGGTCCAGCCTAGGTCACCCAGGTCAGTTAGTTTAGATCAGCTCTGGGCCCAGGGCTAAAGTCATTAGTGTAGTGGCTCAGCCTGTGGTTTAGGGATGGCTCATGGCTCAGGGCTCAGGTTATTTTAGGGGTTTAGGTTAGGGCCTAGGGTCATGGTTCAGGTAGGTCAGGTTTGGGGTGGGTTTGTGGTATAGGTAAGGTTGGTAGGTCAAGTGATCAGGGCTCAGGGTGGATTTTTTAGGGTAGTAGGGTTTTAAAAAGCAAATTTGTTTTAGTTTATTTAGTTTATTTTTTTTATTTATTTTAAATTATTATTTTATTTTTTTATTTAGATTTATTTTTATTTTTATTTAGTTTAGTTTATTTATTTTAGATTTATTTATTTTGTTTAAGTTTTATTTTACTTTATTTTAGGTTTAGGTTTAGGTTTACATTTTAGTTTAGTATTTTTATTATATTTTGGTAGTTTTATTTTATTTTTTTAGGTTTAGGTTTTATTTTAATTTTGGTTTATTTTTTATTTTGTAGTTTATGTTTAGGTTTATTTTAGTCATTTATTTTATTTTAGTTTAGGTTTAGTTTAGTTTATTTTAGGTTTAGGTTTAAGTTTATTTATTTTAGTTTTTTATAGTTTAGTTTAGGTTAATTTTATTTTGTTTATTTTATTTTAATTTTAGATTTAGTTTTTTTAGTTTAGGTTTTTATTTTATTTATTTTTAGTTATTTCTAGGTTTTAGTTAGTTTTATTTTATTTTATTTTAAGGTTATTTGATTTTTATTTTATGTTTAACTTTATTTTTTAGGTTTTTATTCTTAGGTTTTTTTATTATTTTGTTTAGTTTATGTTTTATTTATTTTATTCTAGTTTATTTTATTTTATTTATTTCATTTATATGTAGGATTAGGTTTAGGTTTGGTTTTTAGTTTAGGTTTACTTTATTTTATTTTTTAGGTTTAGATTTTATTTTATTTTAGGTTTTGGTTTGAGCTCAGATTTAGGGCCTGGGGTTAGTTAGGCTCAGTGTGGTTTAGGGTTTAGGTCAGGGTTTAGGGTTGCAGGTTTGGTATGGTTTAGTTTTAGGGTTTAGGCAGAGGTTTGTTTAGGGTTTTTTTTTTTTTAATTAAGTAAACCCATGGTTTAGTTTATTTTATTTACTTTTATTTATTTATTTTTATTTTATTTTTATTTTTATCAAGTTTATTTATTTTTTATTTTAGTTTAATTTATTTATTTTATGTTTATTTATTTTAATTTATTGTATAAGTATAGGTTTATTTTTTTAGTTTAGTTTTAATTTTGTTTTATTTTTTTGCTTAGTTTTATTTTTATTTTATTTAGGTTTAGGTTTCCATTTTAGGTTTATTTTTTAGGTTTTATTTTTTTAGTAGTTTATATTTTATTTATTTTTATTTATTTTAGGGTTTAGGATAAGGTTTAGATTTACTTTATTTTAGGTTTAGGTTTAGGTTTTATTTATTTAGTTTAGTTTATTTTAGTTTTTAGTTTATTTTATTTTCTTTGTTTAGAATTTTTTTTAGTTTAGGGTTTAGGCTTTATTTTTTATTTCTTTTTAAGTTATATTTTTAGGTATATTTTTTTAGGTTTAAGCTTTTACTTAGTTTTTATTTTATTTTATTTTAGGTTTTTTTTTGATTTTAAGTTTAGTTTTTATTTTATTTATGTTTTTTTTAGTTTAGTTTAGGTTTTTATTTATTTTATTTTATTTTAGTTTTTATTTTTTATTTTATTTATTTTTTAGGTTTAGGTTTAGGTTTATATTTTAGTTTAGGTTTTTATTTTATTATATTTTGTTTTTTATTTTTATATTTATTTTATTTTTAGGTTTTATTTTGTTTAGGTTTAGATTTTTAGCTTTTTAGGGTTTATGGTTTAGTGTTCCGGGTTTAGGGTTAGTTGAGGATTTAGGGTTGAGGGTTTAGCCTTTGGGGTTTAGGGTTTAGCCTTTGGAGTATATTTGATGTTTAAGATAAATCCCCTAGATGCTCCTTCTCTTATTCAAGTCTAGTCCTTCCTTAGGGCTCCCAGTAGGCCCTATGTTAGATAGCATTTTATAGGACTATCCTAATGATCGGCCTTGGAAAGTTGTTACATGCTTTCTTTCATTAATCATTGCACCGACGAGCACCTTAGTTGGTTCTCACTAGCTGATAGAAACACCACTCATATTGACAAATACACCTTAGGTTGGGTTGGTTCAGCACCTCGGATACACCACTCATGGCGATGCAAGTATGCTACGCTTTCTCCTTGAGTTGCATAACCTATAGGCTTTCTTTCAATGGCTCGTGATAATGCCCCTAGACCTCCCTTGGCACTATATTTGGATCACATCCTTATGACCCAATTTAGACACTCAGTTACTATAAGATTGGACAGTTCCCCTTTCCTAGTAACCACCCCTGTGGATGTGCAGATTTTTCCATTTATCTAGTAAATCTGAGATAGGTCAATGTTGACATATCCCTTTCTTAATGTGATCCGTTACATACCAACAGGGTCCACGTAAATATATAAGAAAAATATATATTCACTTGTTGATTAGAAGGACACCCCTAAATACCTTTTAGGCATCCTCTCTTTAGTGCGGTAAAAACTTATAGAAATTGTACTACTTGAGTTGATATAAGTCCCAATCACTTAGTCACCCCTAAGTTGGATTTGATTTGTTATGCTACCAATATAGCAATTTTCCCTCTTTAAAAGATGTAAGTTATGCCTTCTTCCTAGCATAGCACCAGGCTTAGTTATTTTACCCCAGCCTAGTACTATCCCTTTGGATTTGTAAATCAGATTGGACAAGTCCATATAGCTTCTCAGTCCATCGCACACTAACATGATCCATAAAATAAATCTATCAAATTTGACCGAGCTCATATGCCTAGCTAATATGCCTCAATCAAAATCAAACTAAACCAAACAAACCATATCAAATCATATGAAATTAAGATAAAATTAATCGACTACTTTGAGTTGACATAAGTCCCGGGCATTCACTCAATAGTGCCATAGGTCGATTTGATTTGTTGTGCATTCAGGTCACCCTGTTGTTCATCACTTTGGAAGATGTAAGTCTACACCTTCTTCTAGCGTCTGTCATTGAAAGGAAACCCTTAGGTTAGCTAGCTTACCCCAGGTATACTATCCCTTTGGATTTGTAAATAAGAGAAAAGTCAAAGCGATATAGCCCTTCTCAATGGATATATCACATGTATTCATACATTAACTCAATCTAAATTAAACCCAATCTAATTCTCCCTAGTGGAGCCATAAATCATATATAAACAAGTCAAGCAAATAAATCAAATTGAAAAACCAACCTCCTTAGTGGAGCCAAATTAAACCAACTCCCCCAATAGAGTCTAAATCAAAAAAATCCAACCAAACTCTTATTTCTAGTGGATACATCCCCAAACAAATCTATGAAATCAAATTCAAATCCCAATCCCGGATAGCAACTTGCTTCAGGGAAGGTTCATATTCCCATCCCAGACAGCCCATATCTCTAGCGATATGCCTCCACATCAATTAAAACATAATAAATTAAAGTCAATTCGATCTTAATGCCTAGTGGATTATAAATTCTTATCCCTAACAGATCTTTTTTTCCATAAATCATATAATTAAATCAAATTCAAACTTTATCCCCAAGATTTTCTATGCCCTACATAGACCCTTATGTCATGTCCAATGCATGTATGTTCCCTAGGATCTCCCTCCAAGTTCTTGCATAGAATTCTCTTCAAATCTTATTTTTTCTCTTATGCACACCTTTAATACTTCAACAAAAGCCTAACAATGTATTCATTCAAATTACATCATCTTAACATTGTAATCAACATTTTATGATTTGTGATGGTGCAAGCTCAAACTAACTATACAATATCATGCTAAGCATATTATAGTGTGAATTAACATACTATATTATATTATAATATATGATGTTATATTATAATTAGCTATAATATTAGATATTATCTAACACTACACCTCATTAGAATCACTTAAAGGAATAAATAACAAAATTTTCTCAAAATATGAATAATGTTCATTTTAGATGTAAAATTATGATTTTCTATTAGAAATGGGACAAAATAGCATAATTTTAGCGTTGCTTCTTGGTGTGTGCTATGAATTTGGCCAAAATTTTCTATCTCAACCTTGAAATTAATATTTTTGTGAGTTTTGATCCAATGTATTATAACAAAAGTAAATATACTAAAATGTACAATAACATTTAGTAACACAATCCACATTCATATATTTGAAGTTAAATTGTTATGTACATTATATTTAGTATGCTTTCATATAATATATTATCTTACATTACACCCTAAAATGAATTTAAGCAAAATTATAAAATCTAGTTGAAAAATGAACATTTATTTTGGATGCAAAATTCCATTCTTTTGTTTAAATGACACACCATAGCACATCCCAAACAATGTTCCCTAAAGCTTACCTTAAATTTGGCGAAATCCCATCATCTCAACCTATAAATAAGAATTTTTATGATTTATACCAATACAAACTCTACTACATCATATTATACCAAACTAAAATATGATAAACAACAAGCAGTTATACACAATAGTATGTTATATGATGCTACACTAGTTATGGCATCTTATATTATAATACACTATAATATATTATATTTTATTATATTGTATATCACATCACAAGGGATTGCTTAAAGTAGAAAATCATTAAATTAGTTTAAAAAATTAAAGACTATATATTTTAGTTTATCACTTACATATTTTAAATTGAAATAATATATTATGATGCCATGCTCTACTTATTATGAATTTGGCCAAATTCCACCATTTTAAAGTCTAAATCAACATTTTTATATATAATTATAGTGTAGGATTGACTACATGATTGCAAAATACTAAAATAATTTAAAATGCACAGAATAATATATTATGGTATATGATGCGATACTATGCTACAACATATAATATTTATTTTTAACATAAAATCTTACTTATTAGAGTACATATGTCATAGCACGCCTTTGGTACTACAACCTAATCCCCACTTCAAATTTAATAAATTTCATTATCTAATTTATTAAATTAATATTTTTATGATTTATGTTATTATAGATTACCATAACATACTAAAACATTTCAAAACATCTTATAACATCCAAAAATACATCACTACATGCTCAAGTATATGATGCTACATTATACTATAATATATGGACAATATATGAGGGTTTAGGTATTCAAATCTAATAGTCAAGGAAAGTCTCTTGAAGGCATTTTCTTTACCACCATAACTATGTTAGGATTAGTCCTTTAGATCTACTCAGCATCTTTATTTAAAGTTTAAAGTTTAGGTTATAATGGAGGGTTTAGGGTTTAGTTGGGTTAGTTTAGGGTAGGGGTTTATGGTTTAGGGTTTGGTTAGTTTAGGATTATGGATTTAGGTTTAGGGTTGTGGTTAGGTTTGGTTAGGGTTTATGGTTTATGGTTTAGGATTTAGGGTTTAGGGTTTAAGGTTTAAGGTTTAAGGTTTAGGGTTTAAGATTTAGGGTTTAGGTTTAAGGTTTAGGATTTAGGTTTTAGTTTAGGGTTTAAGGTTTAAGTATTTTTTTTGACACAGAAAAAATTTAGATTCAATATTTCTTCTTTTTGATTTCATCAACCAAGTAAGACCCCAAGT
This sequence comes from Cymbidium sinense, assembly GCA_021442155.1. Lineage (NCBI taxonomy): Eukaryota > Viridiplantae > Streptophyta > Magnoliopsida > Asparagales > Orchidaceae > Cymbidium > Cymbidium sinense. The sequence continues at coordinate 51,567 of JAKCPB010000152.1, forward strand.
TTTCTAAGACAAGTGATGACATAGAAAAAAAGCACCATAGAGCAAATTAGAAAACCTAGATATGTAGAATCGTTTCTACGATAAAGACACTATTTCATAAGCAGTAGATTGGATTAGTTGTTCTTTAGTTTCTCTAGTTCCCATCATACCACCCACCTCTAGTGGGATATGCCATCATATACGATTCTCCTCTCCCACCACCACCATGTAACCTTTATCGCCTCTTAACTCCATAACCACCACACTCCAACCACCGCTCATATCCACCACACCTCGGATCCCCACCACCACTACGATAATGCCGCCACCTTTTCCACTACCAAATCTAGATTAGAGATGGTGATGTTATCAGGCCCATTCTGGGTATTTAGGGTTAGTTTAGGGTTTATGGTTTAGGGTTTATGGTTTAAGTAGGGTGTGATTTGTGGTTTATGGTTTAGGGTTTATGATTTGGGTTTAGGGTTTAGGGTTTAGGTTTAGGATTGGGTTTAGGTTTAGGTAGGGGTAGGTTTAGGGTTTAGTAGTTTAGGGTGGGGTCAGGGTTTAGGGTTTTAGGGTTTAGGGAGATTTAGGGTTTTTTTTTAAAAAAAGCAAACATGTCTGATTTTATTTAGTTTATTTTATTTATTTATTTTATTTTATTTATTTTATTTTAATTATTTTAGTTTTATTTTAGGTTTATTGTTTTATTTTGGTTTTATTTTAGTTTTATTTAGGTTTAGGTTTATTTTTTAGTTGAGTTTCTATTTTATTTTATTTTTTAGGTTTAAGTTTTATTTTTTATTTTTAGGTTTAGGTTTACATTTTTATTTTATTTCTTTATGTTTAGGTTTTATGTATTTATTTTAGGTTTATTTTTTAGTTTTATTTATTAGTTTAGGTTTGGGTTAATTTTTAATTTAGTTTACTTTATTTAGTTTAGGTTTTTGTTTTGGTTTAGTTTATTTTATTTTTATTTTTATTTTAGGTTTGTATTTTTTTTTTAGTTTAGGTTTAGGTTTTATTTTATTTTATTTTATTTTAAAGTTTATTTTTAGGTTTAGGTTTTATTTAGTTTTTTATTTTAGTTTATTTTAGGTTTATTTAATTTTTTATTTTATGTTTATTTTATTTTATTTAAGTTTTATTTAGGTTTATTTTATTTTTTTTAGTTTAGTTTAAGTTTTATTTATTTTAGTTTTATTCATTTATTTATTTTATTTTTAAGTTTAGATTTAAGTTTTAGTTTTATTTTTTATTTATTTTATTAATTAATTAATTATTTATTTTAATTATTAATTAATCATTTATTTATTTAGTTTATTTAGTTTAGTAGGAGTGGTTTGGTGGTAGTTTGGGCTCAGTGGCTCAGGAGGAGTAGGGTTGAGGTCAGTAAGAGAATCAGAGGGTCCATCTTTGGTAAGTGGTTCAGTAGAGCTCAGGATAGTGGGTAAAGTCTAGGGTGGGCTCAGTTAGTATTTGGTAGGATCAAGATGGTAGTGAGGTTAGGGAGTTTGGTAGGGTTTAGGTTGGCTCAGTTTAGAGTGAGTTAGGGTTTAGTGGTGGGAGGTGGGAGTTTTAGGTCAAGGATTAGGTTTAGGGTAGGATTTGGTTTAGGTTAGGTTTTTTTTAAATTCAAAGGTTTGTTTAGGTTTATTTAGTTTATTTTTTATTTATTTTAAATTATTTTATTTTTCATTTCTTATTTAGATTTATTTTTATTTTTATTTAATTTAGTTTATTTATTTTAGATTTATTTATTTTTGTTTATGTTTTTTATTTTACTTTATTTTTTAGGTTTAGGTTTAGGTTTACATTTTAGTTTAGTATTTTATTATATTTTTTTTTATTTTATTTTATTTTTTATTTTTAGGTTTAGGTTTAGGTTTTCATTTTAATTTTTTTGGTTTATTTTTAGGTCTTATTTTGTAGTTTATGTTTAGGTTTATTTTTAGTCTAATTTATTTTATTTAGTTTAGGTTTAGGTTTAGGTTTAGTTTATTTTAGGTTTAGGTTTAAGTTTTATTTATTTTAGTTTAGTTTATTTTAGTTTAGGTTTAGGTTAATTTTATTTTGTTTATTTTATTTTAATTTTAGATTTAGTTTTTAGTTTAGTTTAGGGTTCAGGTTTTATTTTTTATTTATTTTTAGTTTTTATTTCTAGGTTTGGGTTTTCAGTTAGTTTTTATTTTATTTTATTTTAAGGTTATTTGATTTTTATTTTATGTTTAACTTTTATTTTATTGAGGTTTTTTATTCTTAGGTTTATTTTATTTTATTTTGTTTAGTTTATGTTTTTTTATTTTATTCTAGTTTATTTTTATTTTTTATTTTATTTCATTTATATGTTTAGGATTAGGTTTAGGTTTATGTTAAGGTTTTAGTTTAGGTTTTTACTTTATTTTATTTTTTTAGGTTTAGATTTTTTTATTTATTTTTAGATTTTTGGTTTGAGTTTAGATTTAGTGGGGTTTATTTTGTATTTTAGGGTTTAGGGTTTAGGGTTTAGGTAGTAGGTTTAGGTTTATGGTTAGTTAGGGTTTAGGCAGAGGGTCAGGGTTAGGGTTTTTTTTTTTTAATTAAGTAAACTCATGGTTTATATTTATTTATTTTTTTATTTTATTTATTTATTTTATTTTTTATTTTCATTCAAGTTTATTTATATTTTATTTAGTTTAATTTATTTATTTTATGTTTATTTATTTTAATTTATTGTATAAGCATAGTTTATTTTTTAGTTTAGTTCAATTATTATTATTTTTAGTTTATTTTTTTTATTTTAGGTTTAGGTTTTTTTAGGTTTCTTTTAGGTTTTATTTTTTTAGTGTAGGTTTATTTATTTTTAGTTTATTTTATTTTATTTAGTAAGATAAGGTAGATTTACTTATTTTTAGGTTTAGGTTTAGGTTTTATTTATTTTAGTTTAGTTTATTTTAGTTAAGGTTTAGGTTTATTTTATTTTATTCTTTGTTTAATTTTTAGTTTAGGTTTAGGCTTTATTTTTTATTTCTTTATTTTTAGGTATATTTTAGGTTTGCTTTTATTTAGTTTTTTATTTTATTTTATTTTAGGTTTTTTTTTATTTTGATTTTAAGTTTAGTTTTTTATTTTATTTTATGTTTTTTTAGTTTAGTTTAGGTTTTTTATTTATTTTATTTTATTTTAGTTTATTTTTTATTTTATTTATTTTAGGTTTAGGTTTAGGTTTATATTTTAGTTTTAGGTTTTATTTTATTATATTTTGTTTTTTATTTTATATTTATTTTATTTTTTAGGTTTTATTTTGTTTAGAGATTTTAGCTTTTAGGTTTATGGTTTAGTGTTTTAGTTATGAGTTTAGGGTTGTGGGTTTAGCCTTTTAGGGTTTAGGGTTTAGGAGGGTTTAGGTTTTATGGTTTTATGGTTTAGTGGTTTAGGTTTGTGGTTATTTAGGTTTAGGTTTAGAGTTTAGGGTTTTTAGGGTTTAGGGTTTAGGTTTTAGGTTTAGGGTTCATGTTTTAGTTTTAAGTTTAGGGTTTTCATTTTTTTTAACAGAGAATAAATTCATATTCCACATTTCTTCTTTTCAATTTCATCAACCAAGTAACATACCAAGTTTTCTAAGACATAAGCAAAGACATAGATAAAAAATGAGCACACATAGAGTAAATCAAAAACCCTAAATAACTAGAACCGTCTCTATTGTAAAGGCATAATTCCATAAGTAGCAGATCAGATCAGTCCTTATTTTATTTATCCAGTTCCTACCATAACCACCTCGGCCTATCGAGTAGTGGGATTCACCATCATATCCCTAATCTCTCTCTCCACCGCCACCACAGTTGTAACCTCCATTGCTCCTCCTGCCTCCATAACCACCACTACTCTGAACACCACCTCCATATCCACCAACACCTTTAGATTCTCGACCACCACTGTGATAACCACCGCCTCAACCTTCGCCTCCATCGCCAAATCTAAACTGAGCCTAGTTGACGGTGATGTTCCTGCCATTAAGGTTCTGCCCATTCTTAGGGTTTAGGTTTATTAGGTTTTAGGGTTTAAGTTTGTTTTTATTTATTTAGTTACTTTAGGTTTAGGTTTAGGGTTTGGGGTTTAATTGGGGTTTTGGGTTATGGTTTAGGGTTTGGTTTAGGTTTTGGGTTAGGGTTTATGCTTATAGGGTTTATGGGTTTAGGATTTAAGATTTTAGGATTTGGGTTTTTAGGTTTAGGGTTGTAGGTTTATGGTTTAGAGTTTAGTGTTTAGGGTTTAAGATTTAAGATTTATGGTTAATAATTTTTTTTCTTTCAATTAAGCAAACTGGTAGGTTTATGCTAATTTAGTATATTTAGTTTAGTTCTTATTTATCTGAGTTTATTTTATTTTTAATTTTTATTTAATTTAGTTTATTTATTTTAGCTTATATTTTAGGTTTAGGTTTATTTTTTAGTTGAGTTTTATTTTTATATTATTTTTAAGGATTAGGTTTTATTTTTGAATTTTAAATTTAGGTTTAAGTTTTTATTTTATTTTTTTTTAAGTTTAGGTTTTAGGTTTTATTTTAGATTTATTTTTTAGGTTTTATTTTTAGTTTAGGTTTAGGTTTATTTTATTTTATTTTATTTAGTTTAAGTTTAGGTTTAGGTTTAGTTTATTTTAAGTTTATTTTAGGTTATTTATGTTAGTTTTAGTTTAATTTAGTTTAGGTATTAGGTTTATTTTATTTTATTTTAGGTTTAGGTTTTTAGTTTAAGGTTTAAGTTTTATTTTATTTCTTTATAAGTTTTATTTTAGGGTTATTTTTAGGTTTAAGTTTTATTTAGTTTTATTATATTTTATTTTAAGTTTATTTTATTTTACTTATTTAGTTTTATTTCATTTAGATTTTTATGCTTAAGTCTTTAGTTATTTAGTTTTATTTTATTTTAGCTTTTACTAGTTTAATTTGTTTTATTTTAGGTTTAGGTTTAGGTTTTTTATTTTATTTTATTTTATTTTATTTAGCTTAGGTTTTTTTATTATTTTATTTTAGGTTTATTTTATTTTAGGTCAGGTTTAGAATTTAGGATTTAGGGTTTAAGATTTAGTTTTAGGGTTTTAGTGTGGGTTAGGGTTTGGCCTAGGGTTTAGTGTGGCTTTAGGGTTTAGGGTTTTAGTGGTCATGGGTTTGGTGGCTTTGGGCTCAGTTAGAGTGGTTTTAGGGTTTAGGGTTCTTTTTCTTTAAATTAAGAGACCAAGTTCAGGTTTATTTATATTTTATTTTTTATTTTATATTTAAGTTTATTTTATTTTTAGTTTATATATTTTGGTTTATTTATTTTAGTTTAGTTTATTTTAGTTTATTTTAGTTTAGATTTTTTTAGTTTATATTCTTTTATTTTATTATTGTTTAGGTTTTATTTTTATTTTTTAAGTTTAGGTTTATTTTATTTATTTTTTTTTAAGTTTATTTTAAATTTTATTATTTACTTTTAGGTTTTTTTTTTTTTTTTATTTTATTTTATATAGTTTAGGTTTAGGTTTAGGTTTCGTTTACTTAAGGTTTAGGATTGTTTTATTTTTATTTTAGGTTTATGTTTTTTTTTAGGGTTTATGTTTTATATTTTATTTATTTTTTGGTTCATTTTTTAGGTTTAGGATTTTATTTAGTTTTTATTATATTTTATTTTAAGTTTATTTTATTTTTATTTTACATTTAGTTTTTATTTTATTTAGATTTTTTATCCTTAGGTTTATTTTATATTTTAGTTTTGTTTAGGTTTTTATTTATTTTATTTTAGTTTATTTTTATTAATTTAATTTATTTTATTTTTAGGATTAGGTTTAGGTTCAAGTTTTTATTTTATTTTATTTTAATTTGGCTTAGGTTTCATTACATATTTTATTTTTAGGTTTTATTTAGCTTAGGTTTAAGTTTTTAGGGTTTAGGGTTCAGGCTTTAGGGTTTAGGGATTAGGGTTTAGGGTTAGCTTAGGGTTTAAGGGTTTTTTTCATTGAAATTAAGTAAACCGGAAGGTTTAGGTTTATTTAGTCTATTTTTTATTTTAATTTATTTTATTTCTTATTTTTATTTATGTTTATTTTTTATTTTTATTTAGTTTTGTTTATTAATTTTAGGTTTATTTATTTTACTTTATTTTTAGGTTTAGGTTTATTTTTAGTTGAGTATTATTTTATTTTATTTTTAAGGTTTAGTTTTATTTTTATTTTAAGTTTAGGTTTAGGTTTTATTTTATTTTTTAGGTTTAGGTTTTAGGTTTTATTTTAGGTTTATTTTTTAAGTTTTAGTGTTTAGTTTAGGTTTAGGTTTTTTTTTTAGTTTATTTTATTATATTTAGTTTAGTTTTGGTTTTGGTTTTATTTACTTAAGGTTTAGTTTAGGTTTTATTTATTTTAGTTTAGTTTAGGTTTATTTTATTTTATTTATTTTTATTTTAGGTTTATTTTTTTTTTAGTTTAGGGTTTATGTTTTATTTATTATTTAATTTTAGGTTAATTTTAGATTTAGGTTTCAATTTAGTTTTTTTATTTTATTTTATTTTATTTTATTTTAAGTTTATTTTATTTATATTTAGTGTTTATTTTATTTATTTTTTAGGTTTTATTTATTTTTAGTTTAGTTTTGGTTTTATTATATATTTTAGTTTCATTTTTTTAGTTTATTTTATTTTATTTCTTTTTAGGTTTTATTTTATATTTATTTTTTTATTTTATTTTATTTTTAATTTATTTTAGGTTTAGGTTTTATTTTATTTTAATTTATATATATTTAGGTTTAGGTTTATTTATTTATTTTATTTTAGGTTTATTTAGTATAGTATGTTTATTTTTTTAGGATTTTTTTTAGGGTTTGAGTTTTGGGTTTGGGTTTAGTGTAGTGGGTTTAGGGTTAATGGTAGGATTTGTATTTAGCATTATTTAGGATTTTGGATAGGGTTTAGGATTAGGTCAGGTTGGGTGGGTTGTGGTTTAGGTTTAGTAGGCTAGGGCCTGGGGTTTAGGGCTCAGGTAGTAGTTAGGGCTCTGAGTAGTTTAAGGCCTAGGGTTTGGCCTAGGTTAGAGGGCCAGGGCCAGGGTTTAGAAGTGGTGGTGGGTTAAGATTTAAGGTTTTGGCTCAGGGTAGGTTTAGGTTTAGGGTTTAGTTATGGTTTTATTTTATTTTATTTTTTATGTATTTTAAATAAAATTAGTTTATTTAGTTTTTGGTTTATTTTATTTATTTTAGTTTATTTAATTTTATTTAGGTATATTTTTTATTTAGTATTTTATTTTAGGTTAATTTATTTTAGTTTAGGTTTTATTTTATTTTATTTTAGGTTTTTAGCTTTATTTTATTTTAGTTTATTTTATTTATTTTATTTTTAGGTTTATGTTTTAGGTTTTTATTTTATTTTTAGGTATTTTAATTTAGGTTTAGGTTTATTTTAGTTTATTTTATAATATTTAGGGTTTAGGTTTAGGTTTAGTTTATTTTATCTTTTAGGTTTAGGATTTATTTATTTTAGTTTAGTTTATTTTAGTTTATGTTTAGATTTATTTTATTATTATTTTAGGCTTGGTTTTATCAATTTAAGGTTTAGGTTTTATTTTTTATTTATTTTAGGTTTTATTTTTTTACATTTATTTTTTTAGGTTTTGATTTTATTTAGTTTTATTTTATTTATTTTAAGTTTATTTCTTTTTATTTTAGGTTTACTTTTATTTTATTTAGGTTTTATTTTTTAGTTTAGTTTAGGTTTTATTTATTTTATTTTAGTTTTTTATTTTATTTTATTTTCATTTTAGGTTTTAGTTTAGGTTATAGCATTTTATTTTAACATTTTTTATTTATTTTATTTATCTATTTTTTTAGGTTTTATTTAGTTTAGGTTTTAGGTTTTAGCTTTTATGTTTATTTTATGGTTTATGGTTTGGGGTTTAGTTGGGTTAGGTTTATGGTTTTGGGGTTTATTTGGGGTTTGGGGTTTAGGATTTATGGTTTCTTTTTGGGTTTAAGATTTAGGGTTTAGGGTTTAGGGTTTATGGTTTAGGTGTCAGGGTATAAGGATTAGGGTTTAGGGTTTTAGGGTTTAGGATTTAGGGTTTAGGATTTTTAGGGTTTAGGGTTTAGGGTTAAGGGTTATGTTTAGGGTTCAGTTTTTAGTTTAGGGTTTAGGGTTCTTGGTTTTTTAGTTTTTTTAATAGAGAACAAATTCACATTGAACATTTCTTCATTTTAATTTCATCAACCAAGTAACACACCAAGTTTTCAAAGCCACAAGCGATGACATAGATAACAAATGGGAATGCATAAAGAAAATTAAAAACCTTAGATCGCTAGATCCATCTCTACTCTAAAAACACAATTCCATATGCAGTAGATCACATCGACTGTTCTTCAGTTTTTCCAATTCCCATCAGAACCACCTCGACCTCTTGAGTAGTGGGATCTACCATCATAACCTCGATCTCTCCCTCCACCACCACCATGGTTGTAACCTCCGTCGTTCCTCTTCCCACCACTACTCTGACCACCACCTCCATATCCACCAGCACCTCTAGATCCCCCACCTCCACTATAATAATCACCACTTCTGCCTTTGCCTCCACTGTTAGATCTAAACTGAGCTTGGTTGACGGTGATGTTTCTGCCATCAAGGTTTCTCCCATTCTTTGGGTTTAGGTTTATTATTTTTTAGGGTTTAGGTTTATATTATTAATTTATTTAGTTACCTTAGGTTTAGGTTTAGGGTTTGGGTTTTAGCATTTGGGTTTAGGCTTTAGAGTTAATTTAGTGTTAGGGTTTAGGCTTTAGGGTTTTTGTTGAGGTTTAGGTTGGTTTATGGTTTATGGTCAGGTAGGTTTATTTTAGGGTTTGGTTTTGGTTTAGGGTTTAAGTTTTAGGGTTTAGTGTTTAGGGTCAGTTAGTTTAGGGTTTATGGTTTGGGGTTTTTGTAGGTTTATATTTTAGAGTTTAGGGTTTTTTATTTAAAAAAATTCAAACTATTTTAGTTGTTTGGTTTATTTATTTTATTTTATTATTTATTTTTAGTTTATTTTATTTTTAATTTTTTTATTTAGTTTAGTTTATTTACTTTAGGTTTATTTATTAAAGTTTAGGTTTTTTTTAGTTTTTCTTTAGGTTTATCTTTATTTTTTAGGTTTAGGTTTTAGATTTTTATTTTAGGTTTATTTTTAGGATTTATTTTTTAGTTTATGTTTAGGTTTATTTTTAGATTATTTTATTTTTTTAGTTTATGTTTAGGTTTAGGTTTAGGCTTAGGTTTTATTTATTTAGTTTAGTTTATTTTAATTTAGGTTTAGGTTTATTTTATTTTATTTTAGGTTTAGGTTTTAATTTTCATCTATTTTTAAGTTTTATTTTTAGATTTAGAGTTTTAGGGTTTAAGGTTTATGGTTTAATGTTTAGTGTTTAGGGTTTAAGGTTTAGGGTTTTTAGGGTTTTGGTTTTAGGTTCAGGTTTGAGGTTTTAGTTTAGGGTTTAGGGTTTTTGGTTATTTTTTTAAAAGAGAATAAATTCAGATTCAATATTTCTTTTTTTGATTTCATCAACTAAGTAACACACAAAGTTTTCTAAGACACAAGCGATGACATAGATCAATAATGAGCACGCATAGAGCAAATCAAAAACCCTAGATAACTAGAACCTTCTCTATTGTAAAGACACAGTTTCGTAAGCAGTAGATCGGATTGGTTGTTCTTTAGTTTTTCCAATTCCCAAGAGAACCTAAGATCGCTAGATCCATCTCTACTCTAAAAACACAATTTCATATGCGATATCATCTCTTCGCTTTTCAAGAACCACCGCCTCTCAGTAGTGGGATCCACCATCATATCCCCGATCTCTCCCTCCGCCACCACCACGGCCATAACCTCCATCACAATTCCATAGGTTTTTTAATTTATTTTATTTTTATGTTTTACTTAGTTTAGGTTTAAGTTTTTCAGTTTTTAGGGTTTAGGGTTTAGTGTTTAGGGTTAAGGGTTTTGGGCTTTAGGGTTTAGGGTTTAGAGATTAGGTTTAGGTTAGTAGGTTGTAGGTTTTTGGGGTTAGTTTAGGTTAGGGTTTATTTAGGGTTGGGGTTTAGTTTGGTTTTAATTTTTAGGATTTTAGGAGGTTTGAGGTTAGCTTTTGTTTTATAAAAAAAAAATTAAGTAAACTAATAGGTTTATTTAGTTTATTTATTTTATTTTTATTGATTTTAGTTTATTTTATTTTAATTTTATTTATGTTTACTTTTATTTTTATTTAGTTTAGTTTAATTATTTATTTTATTTATTTTAGTATAAGTTTTTTATTTTAGTTTATTTTAGTTTAGGTTTATTTTAGTTTTGAGTTTTATTTTTTTATTTTATTTTGTAGGTTTTAGGTTTTATTTTTTTTATTTTGTTAGGTTTAGGTTTTATTTTATTTTTTTAGGTTTAGGTTTTATTTTAGGTTTTATTTTTAACAAGTTTAGGTTTATTTTTAGTTTATTTAATTTTATTTAATTTAGGTTAAGGTTTAGGTTTACTTTAATTTAGGTCTAGCCTTAAGTTTTATTTATTTTTGTTTAGATTTAGGTTTATTTTATTTTGATTATTTTAGTTTTATTATAGGTTTAGGTTTTTTTGTTTGCATATGGTTTAGGTTTATTTTTTTATTCAATTTTATTTTATTTTAGGTTTATTTTTTTAGGTTTAGGTTTTTATTTAGTTTTATTATATTTTATGTTTATTTTATTTTTTTATTTTTTATTTTTTTATTCTTAGGTTTATTTTATTTTAAAGTTTATTTATGTTATTAATTATTTTATTTTAGTTTCTTTATTTTATTTTAGTTTAGGTTTTAGGTTTAGGTTTTAGTTTATGTTTTTTTTTTACTTTAAATTATTTTAAGTTTAGTTTTATTTTAATTTGCTGGTTTTTTTCATGTTTAGGTTTTTATTTAGATTTTATTATATTTTATTTTTGGTTTATTTTAATGTTATTTTACATTTCATTTTTATTTTATTTAGTTTTTTTATTCTAGGTTAATTTTATTTCTTAATTTAGGTTTATTATTTTATTTATTTTATTTATTATTATTATTATTATTATTATTATTATTATTATTATTATTATTATTATTATTATTATTATTTTAGTTTAGGTTTATTTTAGTTTATGTTTTATTATATTTATATTTTTTTTATTTGGTTTAAATTTTATTATTTTATTTTTACATTTTATTTAGTTTAGGTTTAGGTTTTAACTTTATTTTTTTTTCTTTTATTTAGGTTTGGTTTAGGGTTTTGGTTTTAGGTTTCTTTAGGGTTTTAGAGTTTAGGGTTTAGTAGTGGTTATTATGATTTAGGCCTAGGTTTAGGTTTTAGTTAGTTTAGGGTTTTGGTTTTATCTTTTATTTTTTAGACAACAAACGATTCAACATTTCTTCTTTTATTTTATTTTTTAGGTTTATTTTAGGATTATTTTATTTTAGTTTAATTTTTTTTTATATATTGATCTGATTATTTTATTTTTAGGTTTTTTATTTTATTTTATCTTTATTTTATTTTAGTTTAAGTTTATTTTATTTATTTTGTTTTATTTTATTTTAGCTCTGGTTTAGTTTTCTGGGTTTGTTTAGGGTTAGGTTTAGAGGTCAGGGGTTTAGGGCTCAGTGTTTGTGGCCTAGGTATTTAGCTTTAGGGCTCATGATTTTGTGGCCTGTATAGCAGTGGTCACCCTTTAGGAGGTTTAGCCCTGGCCTTTGATAGGCCTGTGGTCAGGCCCACCAGCACAGGTCATTATGGCTCAGGGTTGGATCTTGTGGTGTTAGGGCTCAGTTTCAGGTGGCTTAGGTGTGGTCAGTGGCCCAGGGCCCAGTGGCCCAGAGGGTCAGGCTCAGATTTAGGGTATGGTAGCCTGTGAGGGTCAGAGTTTGTGGCTCAGTTCTGGGAGTTTAGGTTTAGGTTTTGGTGGAGTTTAGTTTAGAGTTTAGTAGGTAGTGATTGGGACATATTTTATTTTTTTTATTTTTTAAATTAAGCAAAAACCAGGTAGGTTTATTTAGTTTATTTTATTTTTATTTGATTTGGTTTATTTTATTTTATTTTAGTTTAGATTTTATTTTAGATTTTAGGATTAGAGTTTTTTTTTTTTAGTTTAGTTATATTTTTATTTTATTTTTTTTAGTTATATTTATTTTTTAGGTTTAGGTTTTTATTATTTTGTGGTGGTTTTATTTTAGATTTATTTTAGGTTTTATTTTATTTTAGGTTTATTTTTTTTATTTTCTTTTATTTAGTTTAGTTTAAGTTTGGTTTTAGTTTATTTAGAGTTTAGGTTTTATTTATTTTAATTTTAGTTTATTTTAGTTTAGGTTTAGATTTATTTTATTTTATTTTTAAGTTTTTTTAGTTTAAGGTTTAGGTTTTATTTTATTTATTTTAGGTTTTTTATTTATTTTTTTTAGGTTATTTTTTTTTAGTTTATTTTATTTTATTTTAGGTTTATTTTATTTTATTTTAGGTTTGTATTTTATATAGTTTTAATTTTTAGTTTAGTAGTTTTATTTTATATTTTATTTATTTTATTTAGGTTTAGCTTTAGGTTTAGTTTATGTTTTATTTTATTTTATTTTAATATTTAGATTTATTATTATTTTATTTTTTATATTCAGGTTTTTGGTTTTAGCCCATGATAGTTTGGGCCTAGGCCCAGTTTTTTTTAGGGTCAGCCCAAGCCCAGGTTTAGTGTCAGAGGCCCAGGGCCCAGTAGGTCAGGTGGGCCCAGTGATAGGGGCACAGGTAGGGGCCTGGGTGGTGGCCCAGCTTGTTTGGATCTAGAGGGCCCACCATAGGTCAGTTTTTGGTAGGGTCAGGGTTTGGTAGGGCCCAGTCTTAGAGTGTGAGGTCAGGGCACAAGGGCCTGGTGATTTGGCATTTGAGTTGGCCAGTCAGTGGCTCAGATTTAGTGGTTCAAGATCTAGGTTTGTGGTTAGTGGCCTAGGTTCTCAGGGTTTGGGTTGGTTTTAGGTTTGGGCTCAGTGGTATGGTTATTTTAGGCTCAGGTTTAGGGTTTGGCTCAGTGATCAGGGAAGGTTTAGGTTTGAGGATTTAGGGTTTAAGATTTAGGTTTGAGTTTTTAGGTGTTTAGTGTAGGATTTTTTTTTATTTTATTTTTATAATTTTTAAATTAACCAAACCAGCAGTTTATATTTAGTTTATTTTGTTTATTTTAGTTTATTTTATTTTTATTTGATTTTATTTTATTTTTTTATTTAGTTTATTTTATTTATTTTAAGTTTATTTATTTTAGTTTAGGTTTTATTTTAGTTTATTTTTTTTTAGGTTTTTAGGTTTAATTTTTTTTTGTTTATTTATTTTATTTTTTGGTTTAAGTTTATTTTTTTATTTTAGGCTTAGGTTTAGGTTTTTATTTATTTTTTCATTTAGTTTTAGGTTTTTTTTTAGGTTTATTTTTAGGTTTTATTATTTTAGTTTGGTTTAGATTTATTTTTTAGTTTATTTTATTTAGTTAGGTTTAGGTTTTATTTATTTTAGTTTAATTTATTTTGGTTTAGGTTTAGTTTATTTTCTTTTGTTTATTTATTTTATTTTAGGTTTCATTTTTTTTTAGTTTAGGTTTATTTTAGATTTATTTTATTTTATTTTAGGTTTAGGTTTTATATTTTAGTTTATTTAGTTTATTTTTTTTTTTTTTGGTTTTTTTTATTAGTTTAGAGTTTAGGTTTTAGGTTTTATTTTATTGTTTTATGTTTTATTTAGTTTGTTTTTTTTCTTTAGGTTTATTTTATTTTATTTTTTAGTTTTTTATTTTATTTATTTTTTTTGTTTAGTTTAGTTTTATTTATTTTATTTGTTTAGTTTTATTTTATTTTCTTAGGTTTAGTTTAGGTTTAGTTTAGTTTAGTTTTAGTTTATGTTTTATTTTATTTTTATTTTTATATTTTTGGTATATTTTATTTTATTTTATTTAGTTTAGTTTAAGTTTTTAGCATTTTATGGTTTGTGGGTTTTTAGAGTTTAGGGTTTGAGGTAGGGTTTAGGGTTTGTTTTATGGTTAGGGTTTAGGATTTAGGGTTTAGGGTTTTAGGGTTTTAGGTTTAGGTTTTAGGGTGAAGGGTTTAGTTTTAGGTTTAGGGTTAGTTTTAGGTTTAGGGTTTTGGTTTTTTAATAGAGAATAAAGATTCAACATTTCTTCTTTTTATTTCATTTAGCTTAAGTTCTACACAAGATGATGATAAATAAAATAAATAACATAGAGAAATCAAAACCCAAGATAACTAAAATCATCTTTATTGTAAAGACAGTTCCATAAGCACTAGATAGGATCAGCCGTTCTTCAATTTCTCCAATCCAAGAACCACGACCTCTGACTGGGTTCCACCATCATATCCCGATCTCTTTCTCCCCACCACCATTTGGGTTTAGGTTTAGGTTTAGTATGAGGTTTTTTTTAGTTTATTTTAATTTATTTAGTTAGTTTAGTTTAGGTTTAGGTATAGGGTTTAGGGTTGGTTTAGGTTTAGGTTTAGCATTTAAGATTTTATGATTTGGGGTTTGTTAGTTTAGGTTTAGTGGTTTGTTTTTTAAAGTTTAGGGCTTATTTATTATAGTTTAGGGTTTAAGATTTATTTAGGGTTTCTTTATTTAGGTTTAGGATATTTTTAAATATTAAGTAAACAGAGGTTTAAGTTTATTTAGTTTATTTTTATTTATTTTAGTTTATTTTATTTTTATTTTATTTAGGTTTATTTTTTAATTTATCTTTTTAGTTTATTTATTTTAGTTTATCTTAGTTTAGGTTTAGTGTGGTTTACCTTTAGTTGAGTTTTATTTTTATTTTATTTTTATTTAGGTTTAGGTTTTATTTTTTTTATTTTTAGGTTTATTTAGGTTTTTATTTTATTTTATTTTTTAAGTTTTTATTTTAGATTTATTTTAGGTTTTATTTTTTAGTTTAGGTTTAGGTTTAGGTTTTATTTATTTTAGTTTTAGTTTATTTTGGTTTAGGATTATTTTATTTTCTTTGTTTATTTTATTTTTTATTTTAGGTTTTATTTTTTTTATTTGTTTAGGTTTAGGTTTTATTTTTTTATTTATTTTTAAGTTTAATTTTAGGTTTTAATTAGTTTTATTTTATTTTATTTTATTTTATTTTAGATTTTTATATTATTTTTATTACATTTAGTTTTATTTATTTAGGTTTTATTTTTTTTTAGTTTAGTTTAGGTTTATTTATTTTATTTTAGTTTATTATTATTTAAGATTTATGTTTAATTTTATTTTATTAAAGTAAGTTTATTTATTTATTATTTTATGTATTTAGGTTTAGGGGTAGGGTTTAGGGTGTAGTTTAGGGTGTGGTTAGGGTTTAGGCTCAGTGGAGGGTTTGGCCTGTAGGGAGGTTTGTGGAGCCCAGGGTGGGCCCAGTTTAGGGCCCAGTTTAGTGGCCCAGGGTTTAGAGTTAGTAGGGAGTGGTAGGCCCAGGGTTTAGGGTCAGGTGGGAGGTTTTAGGGTCAGGTTAGGTTTAGGGTCAGTGGCCTGGGTTTGGGCTCAGGTAAAGGTTTAGGGTTTAAATTAAGCAAACCATAGGTTTAGTTTATTTATTTATTAGGTTTTTTTATTTTATCATTTTTAAGTTTAGGTTTATGTTTATTTTTTAGTTTATTTATTTTTATTTTATTTTTTTTTATGTTTATGTTTTATTTTTTATTTTTTAGTTTAGGTTTTAGTTTATTTTAGTTTATTTAGGTTTTTTTTAAAGTTTAGGTTTAGGTTTATTTTTAGTTTATTTTATTTTATTTAGTTTAGGTTTAGTTTAGTTTATTTTAGTTTAGGTTTAGGTTTTATTTATTTTAGTTTAATTTATTTTAGGTTAGGTTTATGTTTATTTTATTTTGTTTATTTCAGGTTTAGGTTTTTTTTATTTATTTTTAGGTTTTATTTTTATTTAATTTTTATTTTATTTAGGGTTTTCTGCCACAATCCTTCAAGATCTTTGATGGCAGTGGGAACCCAAGAAAACACATTACACAATTTAGAGTCAGCTCTTGTAACACAGGTGGCTGCAATGCACTCCTCTTCCATATGTTCGTTAGTAGTCTGTCAGGTGTTGCATTTGATTGGTACGCTGAACTTCCCAAAGGTTCGATGAAGTCTTTTTGCTGAGTTGGAGCACCTCTTCATCAAGAGGTTTGCTAGAGCTTAGCAGAGGGTGATTGTAGGCGACCTCATTATAGAGAAACAGAAACTCAATGAGTCCTTTGTTGACTACTTTCTCGTAACCCGAGCATGAAATGTGAACCAATGTCCAATAACATGCCTTTGAGATTCTTCTCAAGAATATCCAATGGCCCGGTCGCCTTCATGCTTCTTGGCTTTACCATCAAAACATTCGAGAAATTAATCGACAAGGCGGCTAGCTTGCAAGAGGAAGCCAAATAGTTTCCAACCAATCATCAGCCCAAGCTACAAGGTGTTTGAGAAGAAGCAAGGACAGTTGTGTTAGCGGATAGATGGAAGTAGCCAACCAGAGTTTAGTATGAGAGACTATGAGCTCAGTAACCTTCTTGGCCACCTCTTCTTCCACCACCTCAGCCATCACACCGGCCACCGTAGCCGCCATAATGACCATTTCCACCACCTCAGTAGCCTACCCACCAGCGGTATTCATATCCATCACCAGGTAGCTACTTTCCACCTACTCTTACCGATAGATTGAATAAGCCATATTCATTCAAGAGGGAGGTAGTTAGGAAAATATTTAAGAATCTCTTAAAGAAATTGAACTTTCAGTTACTAGAGCCTAAGAGGCTGGAGGAAGTGGGCAAGAGCGATGATCCTAGCTATTGCCCCTACCACCATATGTTAGGCCATGTCTTAGAGGATTGTATCACTTTTAAGGACTAGCTTGAGCTTAGCTATAAGATATGAGCCATAGTTATCCCTAAGGAATACTTATTAGAATAACCATCCAGGTCTATTAGTGTAATCCTTGGGGATACCTACGATCCTCTTAAGACCAAAGAAAGTTAGGATATCTCCCTATCCCAAACCTCTAAGAAGATCATTTCTAAGATAAAGAAGCTTTCCTTGCAGGTGCCCAAAGTAGCTCAAACCTCTAACACCAACGAAGGTTTGCTAGTTACAAAGGACAACGGAGGGTGACCCACCAATAGTAGAAGTGGGATAGTCCAAGAGCCTCTCCACCATTGCACCTACCACCTCTTCTACCAGTAGGAGCATTGTATATAGGGATAAGGGAACTAAATCCCTTACTCTGCATACTTTATTTGATTTCTATCATATACCTCCACCCAAAAAAAATTTAATGAAGAAAGCTGATTCTACTTATATATTGTCTACTTCTAATGCTCTCATTTTTTTTTTCCTATTGAAAGCTCTCAGTCTAAATAAAAATAATAGCTTAGTAGTTTTGATCCATTTTTTTTATTGAGTCGACTATCCTTCTCTCAATCAAGTTCACCTCTTGAGATTGACTTGGAGTCAACTGACTTTGAGGATCCCAAAGAGAAGTTGTAGGTATGCCCATGAGAAGGTAGAACTTTCCACAAGCTCATCATTCAAGAAGTCACTAAAGTCAACCTACGTGGAAAAGTTTTACCTCCTGGGTAACACCTCATGATAAGGGTAAGCAAGCCATTGGTTCTAGTAAGCGATAGCCCTCCATAGGATGCTCCACCCATGGATATACTTGTGGAGGGCCAAAGTTGATTACAATGTCCTAGCTCACCTTAGAAAGTTTCCAACTAAGTTAAGCATATATGACCCTTGTCTTATCCAAAGAGATGAGGGAATCTCTAATTAGGGCCTTACTTGATCTAGAGATATGCTTAGCTCAGCTGACCGCTACTAAAGAGGAGGCATGCCACTCAAAGGACATCTTAAGAGTTACATTCAACGATGAAGACTTACTCTTAGGGACGACGAGCACAACCGCCTCTTTACATTATAGTGGATGTTGGCAGATACAGGCTATCCAGAGTTTTGGTTGACCTAGGTGTATCAGGCAATAATATGAGTCAAAGAACCCTTGCCTACTTGAGGATCGACATCTCCAAACTCTAAAAAGAAAGGATGATGTTAAGAGGATTCAAGGGCGAGAAGGCCTTGTGGTGTTTATTTTAGATGTATGGGGGGGGGTACTTTTGAGGTACAACATTGAGGTATGATGTACTATCTCAAAAGGTAGAAGCATCACCCTACAATGGACCTAATCACATAATAAGACTCCTAGGGCATCATGGGTCTTCAAATGTACTTGAGATTTTTCCCCTACTTTACATGGACTAATAAAGTAAGGTTTATATTAAACCAGGTTCTTAAGTTCCCTATGGACCTCCATGGTTAATTACATCTTAAGAAATGAAATTTTCTAAAAATACACTCGATTAAAATAGATAATTATCATCTCTAAAGATTTTAAGTTTAGACTATCAAAGGATTGGTTGTATTTGGAAAATCAATTGGGAGAAGACTTATTTTTGGAATCCAAATGAAATAAGTAGGAAATGCTATGATACTAGAAAGCCTAGTGAACATTCTAATCTATCATATGGTTGGGCTTTATAATTTTGAAGTTGAGGAGATTTATATGTTTTGAGTTGAAAATTAATTAGATTACTAGGGCTTATAATCCACAAACATAAGGTTGTGGGAATGGCTAAGCGGTGAAGATTTATGCTCGTAGCCTAAAAGAAATAGCTACCTCGGATCCTAAATCTAGGAGCTTTAGTATGAGCTAAAGCATGACCTAAATCTAAGTGATAGGTGGACATAAGAGTTTACCTCTACAAGAGAGAATAAATTATCTGACTTCTAGACATATAACCACTGAGGTGGCCGCTTAACTCCTCCTATGATTTTAAAACCATGTAGTTCAATCTTATGAATTGCAAGATAGCTAGGGTAGTTATTTAATTAGAAAGAGACTAAAGTCCTAAATAAACTCCCTAAGAGACTAGAGCATGAGTGGTATAAGCATATGACTTAATCTATAGATGAAAAATCTTTTCAAATTTTATTTCATTTTAGACACATCATTTTGACAGAGGCTTTAGGATTTCTTATGCCTAAATGCTTGATGAAATAGGTTATGGGTCAAATCAGCTAGAAGAAGGTGTTCTCCACCATAAGGGATGCCCTCACGTCAAGCATTCCTTTATTGTGCAAGAATAGAGATCCTTCATGTTCAGAGAGAAAGAATATGCATGCATGATGTGAAACATACAACCATAACTAAGGGGTTGCAAAATCTTTTAATTATTTTATTTATGTCTTAGGTTTTATGATGAGGTTATGAGTTGTTTAAAATTTAGTTATGAGTTATTAGTTGGGTAGAAAAGTTATTTTTATCCTAAGAGCCTAATCATATCCAAGCCACACATTAAAGCATCAATCATTTAAGAAACCATGAAAATCATGCCACCCTAATGCACAATGTAAACATAACATCAAACAATTATATAAATTATCATAGAAGAATAAAAGGCCGGTGTGGTCGAGTATCACCGTACATTTTGAAGAGAGAAAAGATGGGTAGCTGAGCTCTACCCTTATACAACCTAGAATATGAAAGAATAATTATAATTGTATTAAATGTTATGTGGGTTTTCTTTCTTCATATCTCCATTTCTGATTTGGTTCCTTCTTGATTTGGATGGTGCTTGCTTCAAAGGCATCAAGGCACCCCAAGATAAAGCCTTAGCCACCGCTCATTCTAATCCCTCATAGCACTAACCCTAATTCCTATTGCAAAATTACATTTATGTGGGAAAAGTAAATCTAACTACACCGTAAAATAGAGGTTAGCTAAATATAAATATAATCCCAAGTAGTTGTATTTATAATTTGGACTTAGCACACACATGGGTAACTAAGCCCACCTTCCTAACTTGGATTATGGTTAAGGAGTTAAGCAACCTACAAAAATAGCATTCACATTTATTTTTAAGCATATTCCCCTATAGAAAACATGATTAGGCTAATATTGTCCTATCATCTAATCTAAGCATACACCCTAACATCAAATCTAAAATAATATATAAAAACAAAACATACAACACAATCGCCTAACTTAGAGCTAGAAGTGGTGACTTAATTCTAATGTGTGTATTAAGGCTTGTGGTAAGTCTTGTTAGCATTAGTGTTGTATTTTCTAAGTGTAGAAGGATTCAATTTAACATGAAAGGTTGATTTCACTTGAAGTAGTTTAATTGATTTAAGAATTTTAATTTGTGTTTTTTTTGTTTCATTTGATTACACTTAGCAACTAAGTGTTATAAAGAGAGGAAAAGAGGATTACCCTCTTTCATCCCTACCTTAAGTCACTTTCTAAAGTATATTAATTTGATTTAGTTCTCTTTAGTGAATGGCTTATTAAATGATTTAATTAATCCTAAGTTTAGGTTCACTTTAAATAATCCTATTCAAAATGAAAGGCATCTTAAGATTAATTTAATTGAATTACTATAACATGACATATATTAAATCATTCCATTCCATCACATGTAACATGCATATGATTTAATCTAAGTGTATCTATACATGCAACATATTTTAGCACACTTAAATGATGAATGTATGTATATGTTTAGAATTTATATTTTATTTGATTGAATCATTTAAACATATTAATTTAAAACTTTATCCAAAATCTTATGCAAAAATGACATAAGAATGAAATTAAATAGGCATGTGCCATTATTAAACCATGGAAGTGATGTAATCAAATGACCTCCTTGGAGCTAGCTAAAGCCTCATATTCTCGGGATGTCCAAACTATATACCCATTTGCATTCAAACATATGTAAATTGTATACATGAACATAAGAAGCAAGCTAAATCATATGGCTAATTAATTCAACTACTTAGTCAATTATGAATTCATGCAATTTAAATGTAAAATGGAATTTTTATTCAGAAATCACATATACATATATATGTACAAAGATATAAGAAAGTACATGTAGTTGTTAAACCAAGGAAGTGAGGTAATCAAATGACCTCCTTGGGGCTAACTAAAGCCTTGTATTCCCGGGATGTCTAGACTATATACTTTTTTGGACACACATGGATGTATACATAAATGAGGGAAAGAAAACTATGCAAAGAATTGATTGAATCATTTATATGTATGACATTGATAAACCAATGAAAGTGAGGTAATCAAGTGACCTTCTTGGGGCTAACTAAAGCCTCATGTTCCCGAGATGTCCACACTATATACCCATTACCATTCAATCTTATATAAATCAACACATGAATAGAGGAAAGAGAACTCAACATTCATACACTTAAGCTATAAGCACATGCATTTCTTATGTATTTATAACTAGCATCATAACACATATTATTATTCATTTATAAGCTTTTGAAAAATACATTTGGATTTAATAGTGATAATAGCCATGCATATATTAAATTAAATCAACACATGCAAGCTTACATAAAGGAAATCCATTTTATTTTACTTGATTTTGAAAAGATGGATGCATGAATTCAAATGACATACCAAATTTAACATGATTGGAAAGAGGACAGTCAAATATGAGCATGTGATTCATTTAACCAAACTAGTTCTTAAGGATAATCAAATCAAATAAGATTATTTAAAGCAAACCAAAACTTCTTTATTAATTATGTTTTGGATTTGATTTGATTTAAAGAGGAGAAGAGAAATCATCACTTGCTATTTTAAACCCATTCCCATATTAGTGATTTGATTTAATTTAAGGAAATGTAATTAAGTTGATTTTATGGGTCAATTAAGTTGAACCCTTAATTAGATGAATTAATTACCCTTACCTATGTCACCTTAAAGTAATTAACTAAGTAATTATGAGCCAACATGATATGCATGGAAAATAAACTTGTAATGATCCTAGGAAATAAAAGGGGCCTAATGCAATTGGCTCATTAATATTTAATTAGATTAAGGGACTTAATTAATTACTCTTATAGTTTTTCCACACATGTGGACTAACCATAATTTCATTAAATTCCTTAAGGTTATTAAACACCTAAAGATTTACCCCATGATTTAATTAAGGTGATGTGATTATGATTTCAATTTGATTAAGTGATTTAATTAATTAGTTAAATCTTAATTAATTTCATTTTAAAAAAGGGTGAAATGAACATAGGGAAAGGGGTCCCAACCCTATTCCTTAGTTCACTTACTATTAAATAATGATTAATAAAATTAATTAACCAATTTGTTATTGTTCATAGGATTAATTAATCATTAATTAACTTAAAAGAGTAGTTAAGTTTAATTAGTCAATTTTCTAATTAAGTGAGCAATAAATCCCAAGAAAATCATGGGAGGTAGAGGTCATCCCATTAAATTATCCCACAAAATTTGGGATTAATTGCTCAAGTAATTAAGCTAATAAATTTTGTAATTAAACCTTAATTACTATTCAAAATTAGTTAAGATCATTTTTAATTAATTCTCCTTTGAAATACCTTTAAAATAAGTATTTATTTGCATTTTTTATTTCTCTATGATTTTTTATGATTTTTAGAAGTTTCAACCATTGAAAAATGATTAATTAAGCTTAATTAAAGCCTAATCCTCTTGGCGCCACATGGCGCATTGACATTGCACAATTTTTATGTGGCACCATGAGATTGGCTATTTAAAACTTATCAACTGCTACGGTATGGTGGATGCTTTCTCCACCATCCAATCTAAGATCGATAATGATTAATCCCATAGCTTAATAGGATTAAATCAGATTGATCTAGTGGATCTACTCACCGGCCCATTCCAATCATGCAATGGATGTGTGATCTAACGTCATGCAGTGAGGGAGAATGGAGTCCATCCATCAGCCACTTGATTTGAAGCTTACCTAAGCTCGGATCAACTCAAAAGGATCACACCTTCACATCGATCGAGGTGATCCAATGTCAAGATCACATGAGATGCAAGTTTTATTCAAAAGCTCCAACCCATTTTGCCTAAAGATTATTTTGGAAGCATACCAAAGCTCAAGACTGGCGAATGATTGAGGAAGCTTCATCTAGTGAGATGAAGCTCATTGAGTAGAAATTGATCAATTCCTTGACGCTCACTAAAAGGCCATGAACTGATTTGGAGCTCACTTTGATCAAGTCCCACCATCGATGCTTGAAGCTTGGGAGATGGTTTGTTCTTGCTCGATGAGGCCCAAGGAAGGTGCAAAGTTAATTTGAGTTTGATGGAGAAATGGAGAAGTTAGGTCAGAAATTAGAGTGTCCTATTTTGAGATGATGGGAATGGCATTTTATGATCGAGGAACAAACTTAGAGCTTGGAATGGCTCTAACTCATCTTGGGTAGCTAGGTTCTGAGGAATGATTTTGTGTGTGTTTGAGTGGAAATGAGGGGTGTATACCCCTTTCATCTTGATCGGTGGGATCAGTTTGGCTTTAGTCATCCGGCCATCAAGGAGTCATGGGTGTGTAGGAGGTGAGTTGGCTCGGTTTGGTTGAAGGTGTGGAGGTGGCTACCAAGGAGGAATCATGGGTGTCCTATGGGTTTCAAATGCTCTAATGGAGAGGGTGAGGTGATTTCACCTCCCATGGGTCATGGCAGACCCAACCACCCCTTGGGTTAGGTTGGGCAATGTCCTAGGTGCCTAGGTGGACTATTGGGAGAGTACCAAGTGGCCAAGAATAGAAATGACCACTTACATGGGTGATTTGTCTCATGTGATGCCTTTCACCCAATGGATGATCATTTGGTATTGGATTTGACTTGGGTAGATTTGAAATGAGCCAAAAGTGGGTTAGCCCAAATTTCAAGTCAATTGGAGTTGATTTGGTTAGGTTTGGCTCAATTTGACTCATTTAGGTCAAATTGGGTTAGGTTTGGTCAAGTTGACCAATTGGTCAAATTGGGTCAAACCAAGAGTTTGGTCAAGTCCATATGATCATTTGGGATGTTTTGGTTCAATTGGTTTGGTTTAGTTTGGCTTAGATTTGATTTTGGCTCATTTGAATTCATTTGGGTCAAATGTGTAAGTTAACCAATTTGACCAAATTGGCCAAATTTGATTGGGTTGGGTGTTTGTTTGGGTTTAGTTGACCAATTGAAGATGATTGTAGGCTTTAGTTTCAATTAATTTGGATTTGGTTTTGATTTAGGCCAACTTGAACCTTTAGGTCAATTTGGGCTAGGTCAATTGGTTTAGGTCCAATCATGGCTTTGGTCAAGTTCAACAATCAATTTGTATGAACTTGAGCCATTGGTTGTAATCAATTTGGTTTATATTTTGATTTGACCCAATTTGGTCTTTTAGGTGAATTTGGGTCAACTTGGGTCAAGGCAACCAATTGGGTTTGGTTTGACTCAATTGAAGGTCAAGTCATATTCAAATATTGATTTAGATTTGGTATGAATCATTGGTTTCTTGGGATTTGGCTTAGGTTGCAATTTGGCTAGTTTGGGTTCATATGGGTTAAGGGGTTGACTTGGTCAAATGACCAAGTTGACTTGGTTTGACCTAATTTGTGACAATTGATCAACCTAGGGTAATCAACAATCATGATGGGAGGTTTTGATGGGGTTGGTTCAATCAAATTTGGGTAGGATTAGAACTTGGCTCAAATAGGTCAAATTGGCCACTTTAGGTCAAGTGGACCAATTGGGTTTAGTTGGCTTGATTTTGGGTTAACTTTGATTTAGTTGAGTTTATATATGGATTTGGGATTTATATATAAATTCAATTGCAATTGGGTTGGGTTCAAATGGGTTTGGGTTCATTTGAATATTTCAAGTCAATGGGTTAAGTTGAGTTTGACTTGGGTTAATTTTTTGGCTTGATGATTGTAGATTTCATTTATATTTGTGAATATGATTGAAGGTATGATTGATTCATGGGAAAATCAATTGAATTTGGGTTTTGGAATTAAGGAATTTGGCTAAGTCCATGGAGTTCATGTGGCTTGTTTGGATTTTGATTTGGTTTGATTTAGTTTTGATGATTTAAATGTATATTTCATTTAAATTTGTGAAGATGATTGAAAATATGATTGATGAGAAAATCAATTGAGTTTGACTTGATTTGGATTAATATTTGGCTAAGTCCATGGGATAGGTCATATGGCTTAGAAGGGTTTTGATTTAGTTTGATTTAGTTTTGATCATTTCAATGTTGATTTGATTTTAGAAGATGATTGAAGATATAAATTTAATATGAGAAAATCAATTGATTATGGATTTATTTGGATTAAGATTGGCTAAGTCCATGAGATATGTCATATGGCTTAGGAAGGGTTTCAAGTTTGGATTTAATCATGGGCTTCAATCATTTGGTTTTGGAATTTGGGTTTAGATTTAGATTTGGATTTGATGTTTGAATTGAACTTGAGGTTTGATTTGAGAAGGTGAACATGGATTGGATTTGGGGTGTAACGTAGGTGGATTATCATAATCCCAAGGCATAACCTAATCCTATGGTTAACCCTTCTAAGTCTTTAGGCTTAAGTGTTTACCTAATTGTTAGAAGTGTCTTATGACTAGAAAAGTCTTAGTGTAGAAGACTCCTAAGTCTAAGATGGGAAGTTGAATCCGCACTCCAAAAGTGAGGTCAATAGGCCTTAGGCTCCATAGTGTTGCCCTTGGAGATAGATGATTGGAAGATTGAAGCCAAGTTCCACATTATAGACTCAAATACATCTTTCAATGCTTTGCTTGGGAGACCATGGATACATGAGAACAACATAGTTCCATCTGCTCTACATCTGTGTATGAAGTTTGTGAGAGGTGGGATTGTCTACTGTGTCAAAGGAGATCTCAAGCCATTTACAATTCATGAGGTCAGTATATATTAGGATGATTACTACCCCTCAAAATCAACAAGTCTATTCTCACAAACTTGATTCAAAAAAAAATAAAAAAGAAAAAGAAAAGAAAAGAAAGAGAAAAAGAAGAAGAAAAGAAAAGAGAAAATGAAAAAGAAAATAAAAGGGAGCTAAAAATAGACTTGAGGAGGAAGTGGAGCCTTACATTAAATTCCTCATTGTTACTCCATTCAACATATGGGTAGGGTGACCTCCACTGAAAAGGAAGAGTCAGAAGGGCCCTGTGGTGGAAAACCTCCTTATTGGCCACCCAATAGAAGATATGTCCCAGCTACAAGGAGTACACCTATTATCCTTATAGACTTAGAATCTAGTTCATAGGATGAGTCTTATATGGTTAGTACACCAGCCAGCTCTTCACAATAGTAGATTCCCTTGGAGGTGACACTTGAGCCAGATAGTGATCAAGGCCAGCTCGAAAGCAAAGCATAAGGGTATCCAAGTCTACATGTGAAATAATTAGGCATCAGTTGGGAACCTTAGCTCTAACCCCACTTTCCTCTCAAAAAGCTGAGGGTTTGGTAGTTAAGGAAGCCCCTAATTCATCCACAGGTGTGAAGACTCAGAGGTTCTTTTTGGGAGCATCATCCTCAAGATATGAAGTTGATGTAGAACTTGAGGATGATTCATATAAAGATTTAATAGAATTACCTTTTGATTTGTACTTGCCTTGTGTTAATAATTTAGCAAAGAAAGGGTTAATCCCACATACTTGGTCAAAGCATGGGTCAGACTACTTCAAAAGAATATGGAAGAACAAATGCAAAACTCTCAATCAAGATTAGACTAGATTCATATGGGTCCATTCGATGATGATGATTATTGCTTAGTCATCACCAATCATTTGGAATCTAATATGCTCTTTTCAAATCACATTAACTCATATAAGGAGTTGTACTTAGAAACTTCAAATGATCTAGATGATTTTGAAGTCAAATATGCACTGTTAGAGTTTGAAGAAGAGATCTAAGTCAACCATCGATGAGCTCAAGAAAATTAACTTAGAACTCGTAAGAAGAAGATCACACTACATTATTCTTAAGAATGAAATTAGCAATACGT